>CAUOFW020000981.1:0-131400 GCA_963454935.2 Ilex paraguariensis
ATCCTAATAGAAAAATGGAATCCTATTTTACCTTTCTACATTATCTTTTTTTTTTGAGTTCAACGGTTAAAGGTGTTCGAGCTAGTTTATACACGTCTTAATTAATTATCTTTCCGGTCTGGTCAAATACAGATCATCCACATCGAAATTAAGGTATTCATGACAGATAAATCTCTTATAACTTGATTCCATGAAATTGTCAATGTTCTAAACTATGACATCTAAATTTACAACTAACCCTTATTACCACTTANCATGACAGATAAATCTCTTATAACTTGATTCCATGAAATTGTCAATGTTCTAAACTATGACATCTAAATTTACAACTAACCCTTATTACCACTTAAAGTACACCTTAAGATTCCTTTCTATGCTATCAAGTGCAAATTGATTTGCCTCTATGACTAAACCTCACTGAAAAATGCGAAGTTTCTCACTGACCCAAAACAACAAGCCAAAAAAAAAAAAAGAAAGAAAGGAAAATAGGAACATTATCCACTCGAAGGAATAGAAAAACAAATGGCTTGAGTCCTCTATAAAGTGAATATATTCATTCTTATCCTGTGGGCAAGAAAAGAATATAAAATAAGTTCATTATTATGTATTGAACATGCTTAGATGTTTCATGTTCATATATTATTTTTTATTTCCTTTTTTTTTCTTCACCTTGTATAATTTTGGTATAATAATAAAAGACATGATCCAATTATATCAACCCTCATTTTAAAAATGTTATGTTACAAATCAATGTGATCGACGATTGAAAAAAAAAATTGAGATCAATTCAAATTGTCGAAAACATAACAATTTTGAACAAGTACAACTCTTATTTAAACGAAGTGAAAAAAAAGATGCGATCTTTGTTATCGAATAGGAAAAATCACTAATACCTTAATTGAGTCGATGAAAAAAAATTTAGAAATGAATAACAACTTGAACCTTGTTTCCATGTCTTTCTCAAAAAAGGCATTAAAAAATGTCATGTGATTCATTCTTTTGGAGTGGTGGTGATCAATGAATGTTTCTCTCACCGAAAAGAATGATATAGGCATGGGCCTCCCTCCCTCTTCTCTTATCCCACAAAATGATAGGGCTATCCCCTCTGGTAATGCCACCAGGCTGGCTCTCTTATCGGTGACAGCTCTACAAGGACCGGTGGTGGAGCCACCACAGGCTTCACAAACGCAGTCCATTTTTGACACACACACATACACACATTTGCATGTTTTACGTTACATCTCTATGATATTAGGTATTCTGTTTTTCATATTAGGAAAAATTTTAGTCACATTCTCCTCTATTTTATGAATTTTCACCGACACCATCTGTCAGATTAAAAATATTAATTAGAATACAATTTTACTAAATTATATATGATATATTTTAGTAAAACTTTCATCTACGGTCCTTCTAGATAGATATATCTTTAATGAGACATCCTCTATTTTCTAAATTATTTTACATATTAAAATACGATTCAAGCTAATTAAAATTCATTTTTTAGCTATTAAAATTCTAGTCGATTAAAAATTATATTATTTTAAGTATTAAAATTTGAGCTAATTCAAATTTTAATCAACTTGCACTTTAATTGGCATGAAATTTAATAAAGGAAAAATATAGATTTTAATCTGCGCTAATAGTTTAAGTAGAGCTCAAAACGGTTCGAATTTTAATGCGTTAAAAAAAAAAAAAATTTAATCAACTCGAATCAAATTTTAATCAAAATTTATATAAAAAGATTGTTTAGAATTTATACAGGGACAATTTTTTTATATTTTAGACGAATTTTTCTTGTTTAAAACGGTGGTTTAATAACAAGTAGTGTCAATAATATTTAAATATAAACTAAAAAGAGTGTCAATAATATTTTGAATAATATAGGGGCATCCTTAAAAATATGATAAATTAAAAAAAGTGTGGCTGAAATTTTTCCTTTATATTATTATGATTTTTTTTTGTCTGAATTTATTATTATGATTCAAGTATATAAAACGATATGTTTACTATTATTGTTTATAATAAAAAAAATCGTGGCATATCGAAAAATAAATTTTTCAACATAAAATTTTATTATATCCGTCATTAAACAAAGCAAGTTTGGCACAAGCATAGGGAAGCGTGTACATATATAGGTATATCTATAAGGAACAAGAAGGGATTAAAAAATAAAATAAAATCGAGTTGTTGATTTGTGCACAAATATTAGTTCAAAGTTCTACTCTATACATGTTGATTCACTCGGAATATCAATTCTAAAAACTTTAATTGATCTGTTGATTTTTAAGTATACCAAAAGAATTGGAATACCCTTTTTTTTCTTGACCTGGAACTCTTCCGNAAACTTTAATTGATCTGTTGATTTTTAAGTATACCAAAAGAATTGGAATACCCTTTTTTTTCTTGACCTGGAACTCTTCCGAGGCAGGGCTTTTTGGACTCATCCTTCTGAATAAACCTGAATTACCTGCAAGCCATAAATATTGATTAATTCAAGATACATTAACCAGTGTCAAATTCAAAACATCTGCATATACAACGCGCCCCATAGTTAACTTTACCCGCTGGGCCACCCGTGGGGTTAGTAATCCCATACTTGCTACTAGGCCAACTAACTATTTCCTCTCTCTAACAACGTATGTAACCATACATTTCTATCAATTTATGGAACAATATGGTCCTGTTTCCACAACTATAACAAGAAATAAAATAATAATAATACAACAATATCCAAACTCCATCTTCCCTGTCAGGCTTATCTTGAGTCATAAATCCAATTCCAAGTCATTAAATGCCTGCTTCTGCAGTACCATAACCTGTCAAACAAGGGCAGTTCAACCCCAGCTACTCACCAACTTAATGCTACATTGCCACACTTATCATCTTCAGCTATGAAGACATTCTCCAAAACTTGGGAATAGGCTAACGGAAATTAGCAGTTGGCCTAATGACCACCATCCCTGTTGTTAGAACTTAAGGTCGTAGGTTTGAACCTCATTATTCCCCTCCCCTGTAATAGCATCTGACCGAAAAAAGAGGAATCGCCTAATGGATGTTACAATGTCAAAGTAAACATCAAAAAATGATACTCATATTAGTAGGAAAAGGCCATTAACCCACACATTAACCAACATCCACTATCTTTACAAACCATTTATGTAGACATATATTAAAAAGTTCTGTATGCCAGATAGAGGGATTAGCATTTTATCATAAGCTAAGCTGTGAGTAATAAAGCACGCCAAAGGTACTGGATGTAAGTATATGGCTGAAACATTCTCAAAGCAAGTTTAGTCAACCATTTTTTACCAGGTCGATCGACCAATGACATGTCAGCCTGCTCATGATCAGCTGGAAACATCACCCTGGTCGCTCTTTCTTGTCCAGAAACGTCCAGTGGCTGCACTACTAGCAGCATTTGCATTCTCTCATGTTTTTTCATTTGCTGATCCTCTAGCTTCATTGCCTCTGAAACAAAAGTCCCTTCAAATTGCAACAGATCTTATCGTTCAGTACATTCCACTTCTAGGTGATGTTAGGATTCCTCACCAAGAGCGTATTTTGTCATGTTCAAGTTCTGTCCCTCAATGCCTAATACCTCCACTTTTTCTTTCCTCCAGAAAAAAAAAAACGGTGTAATAGCATCTACAAATATATAGGCAATATAGATAAATAATAGAGCACTGAAGAAATTAAAGCAATACTCGTGTCTATTGGACATGAGACACCACAGATATCAATCAACATGAATCTAGAGTAGTGCGTTGATTGGGAAAGCATGGCGTTGTGGGAAACCATAGGATTGCCCAAAAGCTTTAGAATTCTTATGGTTCCCCAATAAGTACACCGATCAAAGCAGAGCTGAAAAGTGTTTTGTCTGATCATGAGTCATTAACTTAGGCAAGAGGAGGGGTGCAGGTTCAAGTTTTAGCTTGGATACAGATGAATGCATGCTACCTATCAAACAAATAGGTATGCTTAATCAATAAGAACAGTTCACCTGCATTCCCANACAGATGAATGCATGCTACCTATCAAACAAATAGGTATGCTTAATCAATAAGAACAGTTCACCTGCATTCCCAACTTAAGATACTTCCTTGACATTTTTAACAACTGGATTAGTTATTCATTAATGTGTCAAGCATGCAACCACATATTAATTTTTGTTGATCTGCAAGCTCTTCCCTCTTCATCAACATAACTGGATCTTGAAACACGCAAATTTGATTGCTTCAATCGGCAAAGCCAATTTACCCTTTGGTTCTTTCTGGTTTTGATTTGCTATATTTAAACCCAACTGGAATCATTAAAAGTTCATGTGGGGTCACAATGCACCGACTGTTAAGACATTGATTCAAATTATTTTTATGATAGGAAACACAATTGTATTAAAAGTAAAAAGACGCCATACAAATAAAACTCATTTATGATCACACATGATTCAAATTATTCCTAACCACCTTAGGCCGATGTAAGATGCAATCATGACACTTTCTTTCACCTAGTATTAAAATATTGTTTATCCTGGTAGAGACAAACTTATGTCAGTTACCTAAGGTGTACAAACTACTTTAATGTTAAAGAAACCCAATTTGAGTACCCAAGCAATTGCACATTTGCATAGTCCTACAGTATATGCCAGAAAATTAAATTACATAATATGAAAGCACAACTTCCAGAACTCTCTGATGGCTGAATCATAGAGAGCTGCAGTTACAAATCACAAAACCAAATCATCTGAGTCATTTGCTAATAACTCCGGTTCAATGGGAAAATATGGATTGAGGAAGCAGGCATGCAAAGATAAAGAAAGCATACCTAGAGGCTTTGAAGTTCTCCTCCATCCATGAACCAGCCATTTAGAGGACCAACTGATCACTGCATGAGCATCAACCTTCAATGAGATATGTGTCCCGGTGGAACAGGTTTACATCTAAAAATTACTGTGATGAAGATACTACCTGTCAACAGCTGAACATTCTCCAGTTCTGCATTTACTCTTGACTGCAGATCAGCAACCCCCAGATGCACCAAAACCTTATACCATTAACTCCTTATCCTGGGCAAATGTAACCATTAAACAAAAATGAGACAACACAAACATCTAGCTTTACTTTGAGACTGCTACGAGTTAACGTTACGTTCGACAAATTTATCAAATTCATAGCAGCAATACCAACTGCAAGATCCATACTGCAAAATCATGGTTAAAAAAAAAAAAGTGGGTAGATAGTTAAAACTAATTCATAATTATAAGAATAAAAAATTCCTTCATACAAGCACTCCGGAAAAGTTAGGAGTCCTTGACGTGGGATCCGTACAATGTTGGATATCCTACATTAAAAGCCTCACCCAAAATACCACTGGTGTCAAAATTAAAAGAAAAACAAGGTTACCGTATTTTTACTTCTGCTAGCCCTTGTCCCACACATTTCCACTATTTAGATGGACAAAGTTAGATTCTACAGTCAAAAAAATTTTTAAAAAATTAACCACCAGTTTCCTCCCCATTAATAGGGGTCTGAAACTAGGAGATGCAAGATTGGGTAGAGACCTAACCTTCAACACTATTCACAAAGTGGTTGTCCTCAAGTTGGAACCCACCATCTCAATCAAAAGTATACAGTTGTTGGCTCTGCAATTAATTACACAGACAAAAAATAGATGTAATTTAATGTACTCCCTTGAATGTGCCTAGCTCATAGCTTCCCTTTCATATCCAATCTAGTCTCTTTTGTAACCAAATTATGTTCCTTAATTCTTGATGATTTTATATAGCTTTTTGCATTTCCTGCATCCAGTTGATAAACATATTCCTCAAATCCCAAGAAAGAGATCAGAATCCTCCTAAAGTCGTAAAAACAGAAATTAATTCAATTTAGATTAAAATCTGGAGTTTACTATGTAGAACCTTCTTAAATCACCGCCTAATTTCATCCATGTACAGTTCTCAGCCCAGTAGAACGTAACAATACTCTAATGTGACCAGTGCTATTTAAGGCGTAAAGCATATTGAAGTGTTTAGGTCTCTTGAGGCCTAGGCAAGAGGCGACAGGCAAAGCGAGAGCTTGATCGCAGTGAGACGAAAGTATACAAACCAAGCAAATATTATAGTTCAGTTACTACTAAATGTTCAAATGCAATCAAAAGCATAAATGTTTAAAATGAAACAAACACCAATAATATCTCGATCTTAATGGCAACCAAAAGCATGAAAATTTAAATTAAAAAAGACACCAATAATATCCCACATCCTAACATGTGAAAACAGAAAATACACAAGTCAAGCAACTAATTGTCAATGTTTCCACCTTAGAAATCATCCTCATCACCAAGCAAAAAGAAAAAATCACAAAAGTAGTCGCCTTGTTGCTTTTCGATTAAGTGGTGAAGTGCTCAGAACAATCCACAAATAAATTAAGAGGGGGCTTCTAAAGACTTTTTAAGAAACTGATGATAGTAAAGACAAAAAAGGCAAAACGAACCTCGAGACAAAAGCTCACACATGTGAGAATCAGAGCAATACAATTTAAATCTCTGCAACTCAAACATAATTANTCTGCAATTAATTACACAGACAAAAAATAGATGTAATTTAATGTACTCCCTTGAATGTGCCTAGCTCATAGCTTCCCTTTCATATCCAATCTAGTCTCTTTTGTAACCAAATTATGTTCCTTAATTCTTGATGATTTTATATAGCTTTTTGCATTTCCTGCATCCAGTTGATAAACATATTCCTCAAATCCCAAGAAAGAGATCAGAATCCTCCTAAAGTCGTAAAAACAGAAATTAATTCAATTTAGATTAAAATCTGGAGTTTACTATGTAGAACCTTCTTAAATCACCGCCTAATTTCATCCATGTACAGTTCTCAGCCCAGTAGAACGTAACAATACTCTAATGTGACCAGTGCTATTTAAGGCGTAAAGCATATTGAAGTGTTTAGGTCTCTTGAGGCCTAGGCAAGAGGCGACAGGCAAAGCGAGAGCTTGATCGCAGTGAGACGAAAGTATACAAACCAAGCAAATATTATAGTTCAGTTACTACTAAATGTTCAAATGCAATCAAAAGCATAAATGTTTAAAATGAAACAAACACCAATAATATCTCGATCTTAATGGCAACCAAAAGCATGAAAATTTAAATTAAAAAAGACACCAATAATATCCCACATCCTAACATGTGAAAACAGAAAATACACAAGTCAAGCAACTAATTGTCAATGTTTCCACCTTAGAAATCATCCTCATCACCAAGCAAAAAGAAAAAATCACAAAAGTAGTCGCCTTGTTGCTTTTCGATTAAGTGGTGAAGTGCTCAGAACAATCCACAAATAAATTAAGAGGGGGCTTCTAAAGACTTTTTAAGAAACTGATGATAGTAAAGACAAAAAAGGCAAAACGAACCTCGAGACAAAAGCTCACACATGTGAGAATCAGAGCAATACAATTTACATCTCTGCAACTCAAACATAATTACAAAAACCCTCACTACCATGAGACACTCATGAATTACAATATACTCCACAACATTTTCAACCTGCCTCAAATGATTGACCAAACCAAACTAGTTTTTTCTTCCAAATCATATAAAGAGAGTACCAAAAACTTTAGCAAAAGGACCATCCCAGCAGAGTTGACAAGAATTAAACATGTAGAAAATTCGTATATATTTGGAAGTACCATTTTATGTTGTGGATTTTGCAGATTAGCAGAATAATTGGTCACCCACGAAATTATTAGTCAAGTGTTCAAAAGGAATCTGACTTGTAGAAATCCCACAAGATCTAGCAAAAAAAAAAGGTTTTTGAGAATATGAAGCCATTGGGCACCTTGATAGTCCATTTGTATTGACTCAAGTCATCACTGCTTCAAATATTTCATACTGGATTTGGCTTTGTCCCAGTTTGTCCCACATCGAAAAAATATCATCCATCAAACTAGTATATGATCCTTGTGGACCCATCTGCCTATTACCAATTGGTTTTGCGTTGGATGTTAGCATCAACGATGGGCTCCGGCAGGGTTTGGGCATGACTCAATTTGGTAATTAAATTCCCCTTTGTTTGTAGAATATGTGCACTTGTCATGTATCCAAATTTCCAAACTGATTCTTTTGTTTATCTATTCACGTGCAAGTGGAATTCTGACCTACATGATTGTGTTAGAGGTACAGGGTAGTGTTAGAGCTTACCACGCATTGATGAAATAATATCTCCCAGCCAATATATGACCCTTGTGGACCTATCCATCAATTACCAATTGGTTTTTAGTTACATGCTTTAAAAAATTTAAAGAAACATGTTAAAAAAGCCAAAGTATTATCAAAGGCCTTTTTGAATGATCCTTCCGCTGCAACTTTAGTACACCAATTGTCGTAGGTTCCCCTTCTAGAAGTGTGCAGATTATTTGCCCTCACTTGCTTCTCAGAATCCTTAACATGCACATATCAACTAGAACTAATTTTTTAACATGAAGTGTGCAGATTATTTGCCCTCACTTGCTTCTCAGAATCCTTAACATGCACATATCAACTAGAACTAATTTTTTAACATAGTGTTTCATAATTCCCTTAATCGTCATTGGCTTACAACGACATCATACAGTTTGGCTAATTTCACTCACAAAAGACATAACATGCCAACACCATCTCCACTTTCCCCTTTAGCGCATTTGACTTAATATGATTATACTTTATAAAAATAAGTATCTCAAGGTTATGAAATACTGACTTCAGTATTTATCTCCAGAATGTTGTCCAAAAAGTTGCAGTGCTCGGTGCTACACAAGAAAACTATTTTTTTTTTCATTTTTCTGATTGTTTCCAAGGGAATCTATTTAAACTGAAAAATCAGCCAATATCTACTGCAAACAGTGTTTGCAAAAGAGGCAGAACAGGTATACATAACAAGAGTTAAAAAAAAAAAAAGATATGCTAGAGCAGAGACTGTCAATTAAATGAAGAACAACAAAGATTTAAAGAAGGGTAACTTTCACAGACACCCTTAGAAAATAACCTAATTACAGGGACACCCCTATGGTTTTTCAAATATCACTGTTCCGCCCCTATAATTCATATGTCTGTTTCAATTACTACCCCTACTGTCAATGATATGATACTACTGACAAGGCCAAAAAAGTGATGATGTTAGCGAATCTACATCCAACCAATCATCATTCAATTTTATTAAATTAACACAAAATTGACCTCAAATTTCATCAAATAAATATTCAATTTTCCTCAAATCAACCTTTAATTTCGCCAAATTAATAGCAATTTGATATTCTATTTCATTAATAACATGAAGTTGATTTGTTAACATCTAACAAAATAGGTGTGTCATGAAATTGAATGCTAATTGGTATTAAATTTGATAAAATAGGTGTTAATTAGATTAAATTGAATTTTAATTTGATAAATTGAAATTCAATTTGATGAAACTAAATTCTAAATTAAATAAATTGAATATTAATTTGACTTTAATTTGACGAAATTAAATTTTAAAATGTTAATTTGGTGGTAAATAGATGAAATTAATGTTAATGTGATGAAATTAATATTTGAATTAATGAAATTAAATATCAATTTGATGAAACTAAATTCTATATTAAATAAATTGAATGCTATTGTGAAAAAAATCAATCTTAAAATGTTAATTTGATGAAGTTCAATATGAATTCAATGAAATTAAATATTAATTTGGTATTAAATTGATGAAATTAGGGTTAGTGTGATGAAATTAATATTTGAATTAATGAAACTAAATGTCAATTTGATGAAACTAAATTCTAAATTAAATAAATTGAATGTTAATTTGACGAAATTAAATTTTAAAATATTAATTTGATGAAATTTAATATGAATTTGATAAAATTATATATTAATTTGATGTTAAATTGATGAAATTAGTGGTAATGTGATGAAATTAATATCTGAATTAATGAAAGTAAAAGTCAATTGATAAAATTAACTATGAAATTGATAAATTTGATGAAACTGATGAAATTGAAAATCAATTTTAATTAAATTTAATGTTCTGTTAAGGGTAAATGAGTAAAAAGGGTTTTCTGTTAACGGTAATTATGTAAAAGTAGAATTTCCGTCTATTTCGTTAAAGACAAAATCTGACATGGGGTGATAGTAATATTTCAGAAACTATAGGGGGTGTCCCTGCAATTAGGCTATTTTCCAGGGGGCGTTCGTGAAATTTATCCTTTAAAGAATTAAGTATGCGTCAAACATTATTCTCACCTGAGGCTGGGCAGAAATGTCCAAAGAAAATTTCCTCTGCAAACTCTCGATAGAAGTAAATCACCACTGCCTCGACTCATAGGTTCAGTACTATGTAAGTGATTCCTCAACAGCATTGCTTCCCTTGGACAAGACCTGCAATGTTGAGCCTTGGGTAATCCAGGCAGTTAGTTCTGGTTGCTGTTGAAAAGGTTTAAGAGGGTGCAGATTTCCATCTTCTAGTTGGACACCATAAACAAATGGAAGCCTGAGCGAGAGGAAACTCTCTGGAGGCAAAATCACACGGCAGCCAAGGCTGAACTGCAGTTTCTGTTGACGGTCCAAAATGGATGCAGGTAGGCTTGATGCCTGCAAATCATAAACAGTAAATAAAACTGATCCAATGACAAAAAACAAAATTGCAACTTCCAAACATTCCAACCACTAGATGGAGAAAGCAGCACAAAATATGTGCCAACTGCCAACCAGGTCTCTAAACATATTACGAGAACAGTAATAATGAACAAGTGGATGTAATGCACGGTTGGGATCCAACTTCTAAATTATCCCACAAGAGGGTATTCAATCCAAATGCGAAAGGGGGCAGTTGCAATTTTGAGAGCCATGTGTCCTCATAGAAGATGGGTTGCCAAAGATATCCCTCATTCATGAGACTGGAGTCATACAGTAAAATTTGACAAATCCCATAGTCGTGAACAAATTACAGTAACCCAACTAATACGTACCTCAAATTGTACAACCGGGCATGTTGCTAACATAACTGGAAAGGGTGGTGTGACCTACACAAGACGCAGCATATTTCAATTCCAACTAATGAATAAATCAACAACTAATGAATATTTTAGGTCAATGAGCTCCTACAATCTGTCTGCATAGTCGCAAACATGCTACTAGATATTACAATGTCAGCATGCAAAATTCACCCATCAATGTCTAATCATAAATACCAACTAAAAATACAATGAAACAACCCACATTTGAATGTATAATGGAATTCGTTTCGCTTCGTCGTGCTTTACATAGCATTTGACCTTGAAAAACCATCAAATCTAATGGTATTGAGTTTTCGTAGACTTATTACATCTGATCACTTGTCTTAGCTATTCTCTGTCCTTACATGATGGCCGCATTCAGATCAAACAAATGACACTGGAGCCATTCCTCATTTCATTGGACATGCAACCACACTCTGGCTACCTTCTCAAACTCAACTAAAGTTCCCAAATCTTGTTTCCTTTTGTAATTCCTCAACCAAACTCAGTCAAGACTGAACTAGAAAAAGAAAAAGAAAAGGGCTGTGGTGTTCATCTTCAACGATCAATCTCCCCTTCAGGGTGATTAAGCACCCGATGCATTTTTGCTAATGCATATATCATATAACTAGTTAAATTAAAATTTTAATTTCAAGGATAAAGAGCAATAAAATGAAATTTAGTTCATAAGTGAAAATAATTATGCATCAAAGAAACGATTGGTCAAAAATCATGTTCTCTGACCTATTATCTACTATTGGAAACCCATAGATATTAAATTCAAAAAACAAAAAGTAATGCATCCAGCCCGAATTTATTTTTGCGCCAAGTAATCCACCCAAAGCTTGATCTGCTATTAGTATTATCTTTAATAATAACAAGAAATACATAACTCTATTCCATTACCTACTTATTTAACAAGAAAAAGGAAACAAAAAAAGGATGCAACCTTGAAATGACAGAGGGCAACCAACAAAGCAATGTCAAAACTCCAGTGGAGGAAACCAATGGAATAAGATGATATTTATTAAATATACACACCATAAGCATCAAAAGAAGTTTGCATTGTACCCAACATTTAAGTTTGAGTCAACGTCAATTTGACCTGGTGAGGCAAAAAATAACGTGCATACAGGCCTCAAAAAGGCCGTAAGAACAGCAATAAAAATAGCACCACAGAGTTTACACAATCAAAAATCAAAATTTCATTACAGTGAATGGTTTCGGTCTCATTGGAAACAAAATGAAAAAGGAGAAAAAAATTAACATTTATTTCCCAATCATTGATAAAAACATCCCAAAACATTCCGAATCACCTTGAAACATTGGAATTTTGATGGTGAGCCATTGATTATTGTTGGTTGCCTTGAAAATAGAAACGTTTTGATTGTTTCGGTAGAAAAGAACCAAATTTCGATCCTTGCATACAATGCATGCATCTACTCTTGAAAAAAATAAATAAGAACGGCATATTGCACTCTGAGGTGTAGCTAGACAAAGATGCATTAGAGAATTTTTTTTAATTGTTTGTTGGGTTCTTTCTTTGGTTTGTTTTTGGTTTTTTTTTTTTTTGGAGGGATTGATGGCACAGAAAAAGAGTGTTGAAGGACTAAATTATCCACACACCGCAATATAGAATAAAATTAGACCGAATCTTACTAATAGAGCACCAACATTGATGTCTGTTTCAGACTCCACAGCAACATACATGCGTATCTCAGGGCCATATAATGTCACGTTCTTACTATCTTGTTATGTTTGAAGTTTAGGTGCTTTTAGTGTACGGGGAGTTGCATTTAATTGCTCAATATGCAAACGACCAATTTCATCATTTCTACTTGACTGAAGGGTTTTGTGGATGCTATATATAATTCTCAAAGTTGCTGCTGCAGGACAGCCTCAAAGAAGTGAGTTCTCTGGGTGATGGACACAGCTAGTCTGTTTCTTTCTGTCCCCTTATGTTCCTTCTTACTCTTGTTTATCTTTTTATATTTTTGCTCATCGTTGATTTTCTATTCTCCTTTCTATTTATTATCCATTATTATCTCTCTTTCATCTCTTCTCTCAAATGCAACTATTCTATCTTCCCCCTTTTTTCTTCTCTTGTTGATCAATGGCCCACGGTGGATTCAGGGTTCCCTCTCAGTCTGCTTCTCTTTATATTTCATATATTTATCTCCTTTCTTTCTCGCCTTCCCGTGGATTCAAAAAGGTTACTCCTCTTCTCAGACTTCCATCCTCGGGCTATGTCTCGCCTTTCCAAATCCTTAGAATGTGATTTCTCTGTTTTGTCGCTTACAGTTTCATTCTGTCATACCTTATCCAGTAAAAGTCCTACGTTCAAACTAAACAAGGTTGCTGCAAAACCTATTAGATGAATTGTTCCTAGAGAAGCTGCAGCTCATTTGCAACCAGCAATAATCCAGGAGTATAAAATCAGCATAACTGCTGTCCACCACATTTTTAACTAACTAGTAAGACCATCAGTTACTATCTACAAACATGTGTACGAGGGAAGTTGTGTCTGGACTTTGAGCCACATGAAAAATAGTTTGGTGACTATCAAGCTACATATTGTCTGACCATATGCATCCAAGAAAATACCTATTACTAGAATCAGCAGCACTTTATTTTAGGGTTAATAACACTTTTAGCCCCTAAAGTATAAATATTTTGTCTGTTTTGTCCTCATTGTATTAATTTTATCAATTTGGTCTCTAAAGTTTCAATTCATGTCACATTAGTCCCTAATGAGACGTTAAGATTTTTGACGGAAGTGATCATGTGTCATGTTTTAAGGTGATATCACATGACCAATACATGATTATTCCGTCAAAAAATTAACGATATATCTGTTTAAGGACCATTTAAACACGAATTGAATACTTTAGAGACCTAATTGATAAAATTGATACTTTAAGGACTACACTGATAAAACTTGCATATTTTTAGAGACCAAAAGTACAATCAACCCTTTATTTTATTTGTGCGAGCAGTTTGTATTTGTGTGCCATGTGTCCTTTAAAATGTTAAAAGAGCTGGGTTACACAAAATGTACAGGCTTAGTCACAAGTGATGACAAAGTAAATTTCCTAATGAATAATTTTTTTTCAGATAGGACCTTCCAAATGAATAATTACAGCTGAACCATGAGGAAAAATAACAAAGAAACTAAACCCATAATCATATTTATCACCAATTAAGGAATTTCAGGCATCATAGTTGGTCACCAGTTCTAAGATCCACTGTCTCAGTTAATTTCTTCTCTTGCTAGACAAAACGAGACCATATATAAGTCATTTGGTAAATGAATTTATAAATCTGACCACATTAAGTTGGAAAACCAGATACCTTTCTACATCAATGATTACTAATACTAACAGTGCCATTAAGCAATATTACCAATCTGTTTCGGTGTTCTATCAAGCATCAAAGAGAATACTTCATGTTTGGTAAAGTACATATTTGCACTTAATTTAGCCAGTAGAAACATTAAGGAATCAGATACACATTCAAAACTCTGAGTGCAGGCCATATCAGATCAAATTCAAGAAAGAGACAGTAAATGAAAGAAGAGGCTTTAAATTACGAATTCCTACCAGAAAGATCCTTTGGAGCTGTGATACTGTGCCTGCAAATTTAACATTTGATGGTTCCTTCTTGTTCATAGAGTCCCTGCAGCGAGGGCAGTTCATGTATAGCGGTATATTTCTGTTCAATAAGGCAAAATCATATCCACCATCATCAAGGCTAACAGACTGAAGACTGGCTTCAAGATCCTTAACAGTATCAGGTATTATTGACATGTTGTTTTGTTCTTTTCCTTGTCTGGAGACTTGCATTGGCCCATCTAAATATATATTACCATTAGCCACACCCTCTTTTGACTTGTCTAAGTTTCTTACATTATCAACAGCAGCATTAATCCTCCCATTTGAGCGCTGCTGGATTTTTCCATGGCTACCATTCTTAACCAATTTCAGAGGATCCCCGACTTTCAGGTCCGAATTCTTTACAGATGACAAGACATGAGATTCTTCAGACATTGCATAAGGGGAGCCAAGTTCATTGAGATGCTCTGGAGTCAATATGAACCGGTGTCCATAGGGGCACTCATGCTCATATCCAACATATACCGTTACATGCTTCAAAGAAGTGTTTGGTTTGATCTTTTTACCATTTTTAATATTCACTGGAACTATGTTGCTACCGATCTGGACAAATGGCTTACTATCAGTGCTTCCATTAATACCAATCCCATTCCCATTCCCTGTTTCATGAACAGCAGAGACATCTGCAATTTTTTGAGATCCTTGATTACCGGTGGTTTCTTGAATATGCTCCACACCCCTGTCCCTTGCAATATTTTGCTTAGTACCCTTTTCTGAGCCTAATGAAGATTGTTTTCTTGATTGAAGTGGAGGAAATCCTGAATTAGAAGCTGCCGATCCAGCAACAACCTCAGAAAAAGGTTTCCTCATCGTAAATTTGGGAATCTCTCTACCAAAACTGATCTTTTTGTCATCAGAATTAACATTTTCTGAGTGGGTTTTAATCTGCATTTCAACCCCACTTTGCATTTCTCCCAGATGAAACTGAGCAGCATCAGCCTTATTTGTATCATCTTCCATAGATTCAACCTTGCACTCACTACCTAAGTTATTTACAGAAAGTTGCAGCAAATTACTTGTGGGTGCACCATCTAGATTTTTATGTTTCTCGAGAAAAATTATCCACTTCAAAAGAAATTTCTGAGTGGCCCAGAAGCCACTCTGAAGCAAACCTTTAGAAGGCTGATAGTACCTTGCACCACCGACTCGAATCAAACTCCATGAAGATGGTTGAATGGGCCCTGTACCACTTCCCTGGGGTAATTGGAGTGCAGGAAGAAGCTTGTCACAGTCTGGAAAACTATTGGAAGTAACATTAGCTGTTTCAAAATCAAAAGGATCAGATCGTAGTCGTCTAGAGCGACCGCAAGCGCATGCATGAAGGAATACAAGTCCACTGGAATGTGGCCTCATCTCATCCGTCAGGGGAAAACCACCACTTTCAACCTCATGTCTCTGGTAAATGCATGGTTTTCCAGTCAAACTAACCGCATCACATAGTTGCCTTCCAGAACTCCAGATGGATGTACATTCATCCTCCAGTTTTTTCACGAAAA
The DNA here is from genome assembly GCA_963454935.2 of Ilex paraguariensis. NCBI lineage: Eukaryota > Viridiplantae > Streptophyta > Magnoliopsida > Aquifoliales > Aquifoliaceae > Ilex > Ilex paraguariensis. Next base: position 16,180 of record CAUOFW020000981.1, read on the forward strand.
GTGGCACAGCTGGTCCCTTGACCATCAAGTTAAAAGCACACAAAGCTTTCTCCAAATGAGCCTCATGCTGAGAAGTTGGATAACAAGCAGGCAACTCATTCAAATAGACCTCCTTTGCAACCGGAAGGGATCTTTGGCACCAGGAAGTAGAAAATTTAGCGTTCAGTCCTATACCACATTCTAAATAAGATACAGCAATTTCTAGAGGATATGTACCTTTCAGAGCAATTCCTTCCCCCGGTGGAGACACAACATTACGTTGACGTGGTTTTCTTCTGCTAATTTCAGGTTCATATATGCACCCACGTTTTGCAGAAAGAATTCCCTGTAGAATAAGTTGAGCAGAAGATAACCAGATCTCCAGAAGAGGAAGTTCAGGAGTAGGAATTGTCTTTCCAGAAGCAGCTGAGGCAGCCGCAGCAGCCGCAGCAACAGCTACCATACCAACACCAGCAGCTGAGCCACTGTTGCTGTTGGCAACCAAACCCACTTTCCCTCTTAAAATATCAGACTGCCTGTGGATAAACTCCTTAACAGATAGAATGCCTTCTTTGTTGGCATTCTGGCAAGGGCTTTCAAGCAATAGTGAATCTGAGGTTGCATTTCCATTTAGAACATCATCCACGAGGCCAGTGGCAAACTCGAGAGATTCGCCCACCTGGTTTGAACGTATGTCTACTAGTGCCACAGCTTTTGATGCATCAAGTGCAAACAAAGGCACTGAACTACCAGAAATACCTCCTGTCCTTGACCCAGCATGACTAGAATCTGAACCCGAAAGTGTCCTACATTTCTTAATTGAAAAACGAATCTGTGCCTCAAGGGATGACTGCAGTTTCTTCCTGAATCCACCTTCAGATTTACTCATAGGGCGTGCAAGCATAACAACTGACCCAGATCCTTTCGTAGGCAAGCTTGGCCTGGCTAAACTGTTTGAACCTGAGGCGTGGTTTACTGGGGAGGTCTCCATTGACTCTTCAGAAGTAGAACTGGGATTAACATCAGAAAAATCATCAAGGAAAACAAAAAGTGTAACTGGAGTACAATGTCCCGGAAACAAAGAAGTGTATGAACCTAAACCCGACAGCAGTGTAATTGCTGAACCATTGCGAGCCAAGATGCCACCACGTCTACCAGGAGAAGGATTGTTAGAAGGTGTTCCTGGGACAGAATTTCGGGTAGATGGTGAAGAATGCAACCTAGATGACAAAGTTGGGGCAATTTGTGACCTAGCAAATGGAGCCATTGCATTTTTTGCAGCTTGCAACACTCGAAACTTTTTCAAAATCTGGGTATCAAAGTGTGACCCTTCATAAAGAAATATGATTACATGGCAAACCTGCATTACTAAAGGCAATTGAGTCACTAAATATTATTCGAGTTAAGTATAATCATAAAGGCAAGCTTTATAAAGTGAACTAACTTAAATTCTGACTATTAATTATAGCAGTTTTTGTCATATCAAACAATGATCCTCAATAAAACGCTTTGACATAAATTAAGTATCAAACAAAGCTAAAGGAAGACAATTGAAAGCTTATCAAAGAAGAAGTATCAGCTTGGTCCCGGCTTGCTTCCCTCTCAGGTTGGCCTTTCTACTTAGTCTAGACAGCGTGGGTGAGAATGTTAGTTAATATGACTCAATACCCAGGAGTTGGAAAAATCATATTGCATTTTTTTTTTAATTTATTGCAATAGATATAAGAGCTAATTATTAAAAATCCTGGTTGGCATATATTGTAAATATGTATGCAACAAGAACCCATTAATTTTGAGTGTGTCCTTGTGATGTCCCTGACTCCTGTCCTACATTTTGTTCTATAATTGATTGTATTAATGTGGCCTTGTCATCTCATATTTGTGTCACGTGCCCGCGTGCAAGCTTCACAGCCAATATTAATCAAGACTTAGAGAAGTGCCTTTCAAGAAAATCTCATCCAATTAATAGCATCATTGGAAGTGATTGCCTCTAGCTTATAACCTAAATTTTAGGAAGTGGATCTTTTGCTCCATTGGTACATAAAACGAATGGGTTTATTCAATTTTGTTATGCACCCAAACAAACTCCAAATTCATTACTAAGCATATAAAAATATTTAAAACTATGGTTTCCATCCTTTCATGCCATCGTAAAGTATTTTAAACACTTACTAACAAAACCTAACAGTTCCATGGGATGCATGTAAAAATGAATAATCAAACACCACACAACATGATAACAGCATGAGTTGAAAGCGCTTAACACAGCTCTGATTCATTGCCTATGTAGCACGTTGATAATCAAAATGAGCTTTACCTTATTAAATGGACAAATTACTGCAGCATAAGGTAATTATTACCCTTTATTGCATTGGCAGTTTAGGATTTCAACTAATAACCTCATTTGCAAGGTTAATTTCAGTGACTATGGAATCACACCACCCCCATTCCGTGTTCAAATTCAATCACATGAGTCAACTCAAATTCTGGGCAAAACTTAAACACAATTGAAATAACAAAATTGTAAAATAAATTAAACAAATGGGTCCGAAAAGAAAACACTCACAGAGAACATGAACAGCATTCCTTGAAGATCCCCAAACTCATAATCTTCCAACAGTGAATCAAAACCCGTTTCAGACTCAGAAAAGCCTTCCATCACCGGACATTTAGTGGAACAGAACTGCAAATACAAAATCCCTTTTTCCTCTTCATGAAAGTAACTAATACGCCGACACTTAAACCAATTTTTCACCTCCTCGCCAAGTCCCTCTTTCTCAACACGAAAAACCCTATCAAAATTCCCAGAACCAAACACATTGGAGTCGATGATTCGATTAATGAGTTGGGTCACATCGTCCTGGCGCTTTCCGATGAAGCCGACCACGACGACGCCGGTCTGTGAGGAGGGTGAAAGGGAAGATGGTGGGTTTAAGGGGTCTGGTGGGGTACGTGGAGGTGGGATTGGAGGAGTGGTAGGAAAGAGAGAGGGTGGGATTGGAGGGCGAGTAAGGACTCGAACAGATGATGAGGGATTAGGATCGGGTGCGTCCATGGAGTGGATGAACTGTGGGTTGTTATCGGGGTTGGTTTTCCATGGAAATTGGAGGGTTTTGAGGGAGAATGGAATTTCACCGTTTGGACTTTGGACAAGGAGAAGGAGCTGAGAAACCTCTCTCTTCGGTGCGGAAAGTAGGAATCTGATTATATCGTTTTGTCACTCTATCGTTGGAAAGGACGACGAGAGTGTTTTACAAAGTAAGGGTCGTTCTTAATCAAAATTTGTTTTATTTTAATTTTTAATATATATATATATATATATATATTAATTGTATTATTTTAATTTTTAAAGTATTAAATATATTTTTATGTAATTCTCCAAACAAATAATTTTTAGATTAATAATAATTTTTTATTATAAACTTATCACATAATAGCTAATATGGGCAAAAAAAATAAAATAATTTTAGTCAATAACTACCCAAATTATTTTTTATCCATGTTATTACATATAACAAATTTATGATAAAAATTATTAAAAATTTAGATGTTGTCTGTTTGAGCTTTGAGGGACCATATAGAAGTATATTCAATATTTCAGAGATTAAATTGATGCAATTCAAATATTATAGACTAAAATTTGACAAACTCTATACTTTAGAATTTTCGATGCAATTAACCTTAAATTAAATTTGTTCAACATTTTTTTTTACTCAATTCTAACCTATTTCTAATTTATCAAATTCATGTTGTAATGTACAAAACATATTTAACATACCTTTTTCAATATTTTTCAGAAACGTGTTTATGGAAGTGGTTTCAAAATATTATTGTAATTATAATTATTAGGCGTATTTGATTTTGGGTATGACATGAGATATGATTGAACAATTAATTTTAATTTAATAGTAACAGTCATTGTACTATTTTATCATATCTTGTATGTATTGTGTTTAGAAAAAGATTAAAATAAAAAAATAAGTTCTTTATCTTAAAATTAATCCCTTATGTTTGGACTGAAGATCAATGTATAATATTGAGTTTTTAGAAAAATGAAAAGCATGGGTTGTATCCAATTCCATTGAAATTAATTTTGGGGAAGAAAAGTTTTAAAAATTCAATAGACACTCTAATTATTTTTATTTTTCAATATTAAATCAACATCAACCTGACACGAAATTAATGAATTAAAATTAAACAATTTTTTATATATGCCCGAGAATAGCACAATCTAATAAAAACAAATGATAAATGGATTGTGTGAAACTAAAATATCTTATTTATGGTATGATAAATTCGTAAGTATTATATAAAAAAAAATCTTTCTTTTTCACTTGTTGATTAGATATTGTATGATTTTTTGTACTCTTAAAAGATCTTTCACTTAATTTTTATGAGACAAATAATCAAGTGGATTCTAATTTTTTAGGAAACCATGAGTGGTGATTTTTTTTTTAAGAGAGTAGGTTAGTATTGAATTTTTAGTATACGAGTAGTCCATGTCACCTCAAATAACAGATAAGTTATATTAACATAAAAACACTAGAGATAACTCGTATTTGAAAGCACGGTATAATTTAAAAAACATTAAACACTAAAATTGGGTACGAAATAATCAAACACTGAACTCGAACGTGTACTAAACTGAAAGTCTAAATTGTCCCCATAATCCATGCCTAAATTTGTGCAATTTAAATAAAAAAAAAACTTACATTGTTTTTGAAAACAAAACAATCAAACACTTAACATAGATACGTTAGAAATAAACAAGCACTAAATATTAATGTGCGTAAAAAGCCTCAAGAGAATAGCTAAAATTAGAACTCATTGTCTTTTAACAAAAAACATTATACTAGCCTTGTACCATCACGAAAAAGTATCAGAATTCGAGTCTCACGTCCATCCCGTTCAAGCCGAAAGATATTAAAAAATCCAACTCACCCATTCCAATATAAATTCCTCCATTCCATCCATGCTAGTAATGGAAATGATCATCCCTAAACAACAAAAATCATATTATGGTAGTATCGTGCAAAAAGATTATTAAAGTACTTATGATGCATGTGATATAGTTACCATCACACCAGACTTAACATTTTTCACCTGGACCCAAAAAACAAAATAAACGCCATCACTCTGTAAATCAGCAAATTCAAATTTCCATTGCTTTCAAGAAACCACTAAGCCAGTGTAGTCCTCAAACATCATTATATAACCACCAAAAGAACAAAAATTTAGCCGTAGTTTATATTGTGGTGCAAATGCTCCCACTTTTGCAAGTGTAGTCCTCAAACATCAACATACAAACACCAAAATAACAAAAATTTAGCCATAGTTTTGGAACAATCAACATATAAAACCTACTTTATATTCAAAAATCATACTCAGAGAACTTTAATCCCAAAAAAAAATGTACACATAGAATCCACCCACTGCGAGGAACACACAATGTCGAATGTTACTACACTTTAACAAAAAAATGATAAAGAAGAGTAAAAGAAAAAAAAAAAAAAGAAATCCCACTTGATGTTGGACAGGAGAAATAGAAAAATATCATGTGATATTGGCGGCAATGTGTCTGTAGCTCTTTCTGATACAAATTCAATCCATAAACTAACAAAGAAATCAAAATGTAGCAAAACCAAACATATAAAGTAATCAGATGAAAAACTCCTAAATGCAATATAAGTACAAAAAACTTCCACTATAACTAAGTACACCACATCAAAATATATCAATACGAATAGAGAGCTATCGACCTCTAGCAACAAAGCAAACAATGTTATTACCCTTTAGTGTTTTTTTTCCCCAATGAAGATTGGCAGACTGCCATGAAAATATCATTTTTCTAGCATAGGCTACACTGTATTAGAAGACTTGCACTATGAAGTTAGAATGTTTTTGAGCGACTATCTAACAATAATAATTCCAGTTTCTTTTGTAATAAAGAAAGCAATTCCAATGAAGGCATCCACGATCCTAAAAAAACAACAAAGACTTCCACTTTGAAGCGACCCAAGTTATAGCTGAACTTAGACAGTAACCAACAATGATAGCATAATAGCATGTTCTTCTATCAACAATATATAACGAAATCGAAAAAATGATTGTGAATCTTGCTTTGAAATAATTGATCAGTAATAGAAAACAATCATATTTTGTTGTGCCATGGTTTGATATGAAAATCAAAACAAAGAATTCTCCTACTCTTTTCTTTTCTTTTTGTTTCTCTTTTTTATTTTTTGTATCAGAAGCATTGGCTAATCTTGAACATTGGCTAGAAGAGGTCAAACTGAGGTCTTCATGCCCGAAGACATAGCTTGGACAAAATTTGTCAGGGAGGGTTTGGTCTTGCTTCCTCAAATAGTTAGTGTCGCCCAATCTTTGGGGCTGTTTCCAATTTGTTAACATTTGCATCCAGTAAACCTATAGCATATATATACATTTTTGTAGAAATCCACTAATGAATTGGCAAATGTAAAATTGGAAGAAAAAAAAATCAGAGCGAGTGAACTTTAGACCAAAAAATTCAACAAAGATGGCAACGAGTAAGAGACTGTCGAACAAACAAAAATTCAGAACTCCTATCCCAAAAAACAACACAAATCAAAGCACAAATCCAGTACTCCTTAAGAATGATGCACAACACTCCTCAATCACAAGCAGTCAGAACTCCTCACTCACAGGCAGTCATTAATAGGGTGAACAACAATGGAGAACGAATAGGGGAAAAAGGAAATAGGGTGAACAACGATGGGCCTCAATCACAGGCAGTCATAAATATTAAAATTCACATCCCAAATGCCATTCTAGTATTCGAAATTTAATACATAAGAAAAAAAAGGAAAAAATTGAATAACGAACAGGAACAAAGCTCTCTCAGAACTTTCATCGAACATGTGGTGAGTATATATAAAAATCAGAGCCACGAAACAAATTCTATCAAACCGAAACCACCTAAGTATCAATAATCAACAAAAGTCCAGAATAAAAAGGGGAAAACTAAAAAAAACAACAAAATATAGATGTTTTCTTTGAAGGAATTACAACAGTTCATATGGATATCTTGAAATAAACTTACCTTGCCAATGAAATTCTGTGGTGAATTGAATTTCGGAGAATCAAATGAAGCCCTTTGTCCAAGGAATGAAGCCTTGCCCTCTTAGTCTTAGGCTGTTTGTGAGGCCAGTATTATGAATGAGATTTGAGATTGGGGGAAGATTTTGAGATGGATTCCATGTGATAAAGGCGTTATATATTGGGAGAGAGAGGCGTGAGAAAAAGGGAGAGGCACAAGTGAGAGAGAGAGGCGTGAGAGACAGGCCTGAGTTGGGCCGAAAATGGTAATTTAGTATTCACTGTTGACCGTTTGATCAAATTTTTTGAGATGATCTGAATCGTCTTTTATGTTGGGATTATATTGTCTGTTGAATGTNTGAGATTGGGGGAAGATTTGAGATGGATTCCATGTGATAGAGGCGTGATATATTGAGAGAGAGAGGGAGAGAGAGGTGTGAGAGAGAGGGAGAGGCAGAAGTGAGAGAGAGGCGTGAGAGACAGGCCTGAGTTGGGTGGGAAATGGTAATTTAGTACTCACTATTGACCGTTTGATCAAAATTTTTGAGATGATCTGAACCGTCTTTAATGTTTAGATTATATTGTCCGTTGGATGTGTTTATGTTTTGTCTCAAAATGATCTAGACCTCTCTTTGTCTCTAGATTCAAACTTAGTTCTACTTTATATATATATATAGATAAATGTAAAAAAAATAATTATAAATTNATGATCTAGACCTCTCTTTGTCTCTAGATTCAAACTTAGTTCTACTTTATATATATATATAGATAAATGTAAAAAAAATAATTATAAATTTTTGCATATTGGATTAGTTCAAGTTGCTCTAAAACCTTTAACTCTTCAAGGATTAAATGCCTCTTTTATATTAGCACTAAGAGATGCTAGATGTCTTAATTTTGATCAATCTTTAATGAGAGTTATGTAATCCAGCTTAAGTACTGGCCCTGTTTATTTCAATTATTTTCCTAATCTTTCTGTATCTTTGACAGATAAAAATATTTTAGATATTTTAACATGTAATATCAAAACCTATGGTTACAATTATAAAGAGGGCACAAATATAATTGTGTTTGCTTATAGAGTATATTATAAAGTCATGAATAATTTATGTGCTGAAGCTAAACTTTTGAACTTTAAAGGTCAAACCACTTTAATTGAAACCAACACGGTTAAAAATAAAATTGAAGTCCCTAAAACCATTAAATGGTCAGAAATTCAATTTTCAGAAACCTGGCAATTGGAGTCTGTAGTCTCTAAAAAACTAGCGATAAATGAAGAAATAACACAGATCGCCCAATCATCCCAGGGTGATGTTACAATAAAATTTGCTGGGATAAATTCTAAAAATTATTTAAAACTCTTTTGATAAATCAGAAACTTCATCAGATTATTTTTCACCCTTAAAAAATTCTACTTCCACGGTCCAAAATCAAAGAAGAGATAAAAAACTCATAATTGAATAAATTAAATTTTTGAGAAATAATATTCTACATGGTATATATCGCCCAGCTAATGAATCTTCCTCTTTACAGCAAGAAGACTTTGATCCAACCCTTTCTGAAATTGGATTCCAACTATAGTTTCTATGAATTTACACTCAAGAGAATTACAGTTAATAAAAGAAACTTGTAATAAAAAATTTTATCTTCCTAAATATGAAGAATTTCAAAATTGGTATTTTAAAACTATGAGTTTAGAAGAATTTAAGAATTATAAAGAAATATTTTACCTTTATATAAAAAGGAAAAAAAGAATAATTCCTTTTGTTAATTGATTTTTGACTTATTATGTTCCTCCTACTATAGAACATTTAAATGTTTTAGAGATCTATCAACATAAATGGGAAACATTAGATGAAAAAACTATAAATAATTTTTATCCTCCAACAACTGAACCGATAAAGTTACATTTGAATAACTCTGAAATTTTTTTTATAAATGCTTGTTATACAGGCAACACTGTTTCTATAAAACAAAATAATTATACTAATGTTTGTCTCTAGACTATAGGTCAACATTTGACTAAAATTGAGAACTTAATAAATACCCAGCAAGTTTCATCTTCACAATCTGTCAAGGATAATGATTTTGAACAAGTCAATATAAAATCACCAATTGACACTTCTAACTTTAATCTTCATAATAAATTTAAAGATGAGTTCATAAATGCACTCAAAGATAAATTAAAAGGATTATCATTAAATGTAATTTCTAAGACAAAAGGTGTAGAGCAATCTGAAACTGAAATTCAACAATTTGAAGATTATTTATACCAAATGCAGTCTGAAAAAATAAATAAAATTAGGTTTTCCAAATTAAAACCTCAAACTAATATCTATGCACAAGCTCCTTCTATGAGAACTTATTATCAGAGGACAACACCTCAAGATATTTTATATGAAGAAAACTTTTTTATTGATTAACAAGGATGTGATGCTTCTTCAATTTATACATGGAATATTGATGGAATGTCTGAATATGTAATTCATCAAGTTTTACATAAAATTTTAATATATGCATCAATATGCAAAGCTAACCGTAATTCTAATCACGCTACTACTAATTTTATCGCAATAGGATTTATTGGCCAATTAAGAGGTTGGTGGGATAATTATTTAAATCAAATTCAAAGAAATGAAATTTTAAATGCAGTCAAGATAATACATGCAGAAGATGGGAGTATAAATACTCAAGAAGATGTTGTATATACATTAATACAATCTATATTAAAATATTTTGTTGGAACTAGCTTTCAAAGTACTAATAAAAGTAAGGAACTTTTAATGAATTTAAGATACTCCACCTTAACACATTTTAGGTGGTATAAAGATGTATGTTTAGCTAAAGTTTTATTACATCCAGATGCTAACAATGAATTTTGGAAAGAAAAATTTATATCAGGATTGTCCAGTTTATTTGCTGAAAAAATAAGGATTCGTCTAAAGCAAAGACATGGAGGATTTAAAATCCCTTATAAGAATTATACTTATGGAGAACTAATATCTGAATGTATTTATGAAGGTTTAGCTCTCTGTAATGATTTAAATCTTAAAGCTCAACTTAAGAGACAAAGATTAACTGGCAGAAAAAAACTTGGAGAATTTTGTAATCAAAATGCCTATAATCTTGATATCCCAAAAGATAAAGTTTCTAGAAAAACTTATTCTAAGCCTTATAAAAAAAGATCGAAAATTCTATAAGAAGAGTTATGCTAAAGAACAAGAAAAAGCTAACATACCCACTAAAAAGATCAAAGAAAAGGATAAGAAGCATCTTCTTAAATGTTTTAACTGTAGAAAAAAAGGTCATATTGCCTCTAAATGTTCAACTAAACAATAGCTTAATGAATTAATTAATGATGAAGACCTTAAAGAAAAAATCTTTAAACTTGTATTAAACTAAGAAAGTGAGTTAGATGACTATCCTGATAGTTTCTCTTCTGAAGATAACAATATTAATGAAATTAGTGATTCGTCTTCATATAAAGAATTTGTAAAACAAGATAAAGTTTGCTCTTTACAATGTAAGGCAGAGAATGATTATTATAAAACAATTTTAGCCATGAATGGATTAAGTATAAATACTTTGACTAAGTCACAAATATTTATTCTTTATCTTATAGATAAATTTCAAAATTCAGAGTCTAAAAGAAAAGTTATTAAACAATATTTAGAAATAAATTCAAAAGAAAAGAGAACTAATTTATCTCTACTATATTCTTTAAAAGAAGTCAATAATAGAATCGAAAGTGACATGCTTGAAAATCCATTCCAAATAAAGGAAGTTTTGTCTACTACGGTTTAAGATTTAAAGAAAGAAGTTCATAATGTCAAAGAAGACATAAAGGTCATAAAAGCTAGGCTTTTAGCTTTAGAAAAAATGTCACTAAATAAAGTGACATTAAGGATGATAAAACATCACCATCTAATTCTTCAAATAATGAATATTTAAATGTAGTGAAAAAAATAACTTATCAGAAATGATATGTTAAAATGATATTAGTTATAAATTATGAGTTTACTGTCGAAACTATTATTTTAATTGACAGTGGAGCAGATATGAATTACATAAAGACAAAATTAATTCCGACTAAATATTTTAATAAAACTACTCAGTCAGTAAGTACTGCTGATGGTTCAAAATTAAATATAAATTTTAAACTCTCTAATATTTTTGTATGTAACCAAGAAATTTGTATTCTTATTACTTTTATGCTTATTGATAATTTAAATCAATTGGTGATTTTTAGAACACTATTTTTATCTTTAATCAAAACTATACTATATATATATATACATTTGTATGTTTGTGTGTATGATTGCTGGTGGGTGAGAAGCTTGCAAAACAATAAATTATTTTAATGTGGGGGTGTGCCAGGCTAATAGTAACTCATGTGGGGCCACGGTCCACTTGGAAGGTATGGGATAAAGTCTGTCCACATTATAGAAAAGCCGTAAACNACAGCCCAAGGCCGGTTAGACTTCTTGCTTAGCACGTCACCAAGAGGGGAGCACGGGAAGTTTATCTGCACCTCCTTAAGGAGCCCAAGGCCGGCTAGACTTCTTGCTTAGCACGTCACCAAGAGGAGAGCACGGGAAGTTTATCTGCACTACCGAAGGAAGAAAACGGTCCAATCATTGACCACGTTTCATGAAGAGCTCCCCAACCTCTTCCTTCCGTGGAGGATAAGTCGCGATCTCCACCAAAGATAATCTCTAAGCTGCGATAAAGAAGCCTTGAGGATATGTCATGATCTCCACAAGAATGATCTCTTAGCTACTATAAAATGGCTCTAATCTGGGAGAGGAGAGGAAGATGCTCCATCAGAGACTTACCGAAGACGAATCGACTTCCGAAGATTACTATTTTCTTTGATTCTCCATTCTCCCTCTCAAAGCTTGTATCTCCATTCTCCATACCTTTGAATCAATAAAATACCCGGCGACTGAAGTCATTGAAGAGTGGACGTAGGTCGAATTGACCGAACCACTATAGATTGTGTCTTCTCTAATTTTTTCGTTGATTTCATTGCATTTATTATCTATACTTGACAGGTGGTGTTCAAAACCATTTTTGTGTATCATCAATTAGATTTCGAGAGCTGAAGTAAACACGAACAAAATAAACAATAATTGAAAAAAAAACATAAAAAATAAAAATTATTCACAAAGGCATTATCCACTGGTACCTTAACTGGATAGAAACCATTTCTACATAATTTTTTGAATCTTGGGAGTAGGTCTAGGAATCCCAGACATAATTCAGGAAACTAACACGAACCTAACATGAATTTAGCGAGTTTAGATCTAGTATTAACAGATTTAGGTGGTTAACGTGTTAATTCGGTAGATTTGTGAAATAAACAAATTAGTTTCGTGTTTAACCCGTAAACTCATTTCAACCCGTTTATCTCGTTAACATTGGTACTATAAATTCCAAAAAAAATAAGTCTCTCAGCTTTTGCCTTATCTCACTCCTCCCACCTCTCACACTCATTCGAATTTGATAGTAATTCAATATTTTATTTTTTGTCTTTACTTTTTTGTCAAACCATGATTTGTTGTTATAATAAACAGGTAAAATATGTAATGTGTCGAGTTGATGATTTTTCGTATGGACTTGAAATATTCTAACCGATTCTTTTATTTAACGGGTGACACACGAGTTGTGTTAGGTAACCTATCTAATAAATGAGTCGTATACATGTGATAGGTAGACTCATTTATGTAAACAAATGTGATACGAACTTATTTCACTCAAATACAAAACTATTCCATCCGACATGATTATCGGACCTACTTAGGAGTACGATTCCCGTGCTCATCCCTCTAGACCCATTATTGCTCTCATATTTGCTCCTTAGTTATACCCTCACCATTTGGAAAACCCAATGTACTATTCAATACGTAAGCTTATTCGATGGGTTTCAACATAACATTACCATCTCAGGGATTTGACGCAGTGATAAATAGGGGAGATAAAAAAAAAATCACCGTTTTTTTAAGTGTATAGAACATACAGAAACCTCAATTCACAAGAAAAATTAGAGAAACTTTCTGAAAATATATGTTATTGAATTGATGGATTAAAATTTGTAGTACATAAGTAATTTATAAACATCCCCAAACTTAAGTTTTACGTACATAAACCTCTTGTATTAGAAAAATTGACATTATTTGGGCAGTGAATCACTCTAGAATATTTCTAACTAAAATCTCAAAATTATAAAATAAAAAAATAAAGAAATTAATAATTCTTGTTCTATGTCAAGTTTTCACTCCCATCTTAGGATAGTAAGTTTGTACAAATGGATATTTGGTCTAATGGTACTCCTTACCTTATGAAGGGTTTACCTTCTTGAGATAAAGGGTTCAAGTCGCCGTCCCCCCTCCCCCTCCCCTCTCCAACAAAAAAAAAGTTTGTAGTTTTATTAAAAATAAATAAAAAGAACGTTTGAAGATGACTTTTATTAATTTTTTATTTGATCAGGTACTAAGAAGAAGAAGAAGACAACAAGGATAAAACTTGTGTTCTTAAAGTTTAACAGTAATTATTAGGCCACCGACTAACTTTAAGATAAATGCGAAAAAAATGTACAAATTAAGCTATGCTTTTTTTATTTTAATTTCTTTAATTTTTTAGCACAAAATTGGGATTTAATGATCAAAAGCAATGATTCCATCATGTGCTGCAATACAAACAGAAATAGCAAAGAAGATGATGCTGATTGCCATCATTCCATACTTTTTTGGCAAAAGGAAGACCAGCTTGATGGATTGTTCGACGTGGTCTCATCTCTTGTGGGCCAAACAGTGATATTAAGGGGGGACAAATAAACACTTTAATGAGGACAAATAAACTCGAATTATTTATTGAAAGGTAAATTTTACTCACACTCTTTGGATTTAAGTTATATGTCATTAACATTCCCTTTGATTTTAAAATATCATTACACATCCCTATAGTTTATATACACGTTCTATAATTTATCCCTACTATCTAATGTCGTTAGTGACAAGGCAAAAATGTGTAGTGTGATGATTTATTCTTCTATGAATTATCAAATTTACCCCTGGTCATATAAAACAAGCTTAAACTAGAAGCAAATATCATTTTAGTATTAATTTAATTAAATTAAATATTAATTGGATTAAATAGAATGTTTCCTAAACAAAAATGGATCAAACAAAATATTAATTTGGTGTTAATTTAAAAAATAATATTAATTTGATAAAACTAAATATTAAATTTAAATATTGGATGTTAAATTAATGAAATTAAATATTAATTTGAGATTAACTTGATGAAATTGAAAATTAACTTCGTGTTAATTTTATAAAATTGAATATCGATTTGATGAGATTGAATATTAGTTTGTTGAAATAAAATAATAATTTTATAAAATTTAAGTTCAAGTTCACTTTAATTTGGTAAAATCTTGTATTAATTTGATAAATTTAATGTTAATTAGATCAAATTGAATATTAATTTGATGAAGTTTAATGTGATTTTGATAAAATTGAATGTTAATTTGGTGTTAATTTTATAAAATTAAATATTAATTTGGTACTAGTTTAATAAAATTGAATGTTAATTGGATGAATGGAATCATAATTTGATGAATGTGAATGTAAATTTGGCAAATTTAATGTTAATTTGATAAAATTTAATATTAATCTGGTGTTAATTTGATGAAATTGAATATTAATTTAGTGTTATTTTGATAAAAATAAACATTAATTGAATAAAATTAAATACTATCAAACAAAATTAAGGTCAATTTGATGTTTATTTGATAAAACTATAGATTAATTTTGTATTCATTTGAGTAAGAATAATTAAGTAAAATGAGAGTTCTAGTAAGGATAATTTAGTAAAATTATGTATTATGTTAGGTTTGTTAACAGACAAAAACTAACCGAGGTATGCAGTTATATTTCAAAATCTAATGGAGTGTCAATGAAATATATCTTAAATCTAAGGGATGTCTGTGAAATTTACCCTTTATTTAATGATTNGTGTCAATGAAATATATCTTAAATCTAAGGGATGTCTGTGAAATTTACCCTTTATTCAATGATTCCGGGTCATAATAAAAATTCTGAAAGTTTTCTAATCTTGAAAGAAGATGAAAGTCATTAAGTTGTATATGACTACTTAATAATGACATCATTAAAATATAAGGTCAATTATAGTGAAATTTCTTGTGGTTTCTGATAATTTAAAAATATCTTATCAAGTTCTTCTATCTTTCCCTCGAATCTCAGTGCCGTGAATGAAGAAATTAGAGTGGCTCAAATTGGTCTAAACTACACAAAGTCAATCAATGTCTCTTTCTCTCCTCTCTCCTTTGTCTTTGATTTTGGTGAGACGTGGATTTGTCATGTTCATCGATGGCGTCTGTTTGTAATTTGGTGATGGATGATTTGTGTTGTGGATGTGTGGCAGATTGATTGTGTATGTGGTGGTGCAATGGTGAATACCGGGAGTATCATCTGAAATTGTTTTTTTTTTTTTGGGGTCGTGTCAACTGAAATTGTTCAAAGCTATGAGAATTGTCATTGTTGTTCTAGAAGTGGCTTTCAAATGCCTTCAAACGGGAGCCACTCTCATGTTGAAAAAGGTGGCTGCTTGACAGCACATTTCAATTACAACCATCTATTTTGGGTAGGATAGAGTCAAATCAACTATGTGGGAGACTAAATATTGAATATAACGGTAGTATCATGTCATCATTAATGATATAATATTATTAATTAATAATAAAATTTTAAATGGATAAAATAAACTCCACTTAAACTTACATGACAGATTAGTTATTAATTTTTATGAAGTCTATTTGTTTATTTATTTTAGTATTATTAGTTAGTGATACTGCATTACCTTGTCATGTGGTATTACCATTATAATGAATATTTTCTCGTGCCTCAATTGATTCTATATAATAAAGTATAATATAAAAAATAATTTCTATTTTTTATGGTTGAAATTGTTTTTAATTTATTTTTAAGTTAATNTCGTGCCTCAATTGATTCTATATAATAAAGTATAATATAAAAAATAATTTCTATTTTTTATGGTTGAAATTGTTTTTAATTTATTTTTAAGTTAATTTGAAGTCTAATATTAACCCCCAAATTTAATAGAAAAAATAGGTCACATGTGTTTGGGTGACTTTTCAAAAGTTTTTCTAAGACTTATATAACTTCTCATAATCACTTTTAAAAAAAGTAGTGTGTGAAACAATTTATTTAAATTACTTCCAAATAAGTCAAAAATAATTTTATCACCTAAATAAGTAATTAAAAATAAAAAAAATTAACCTCTACTTTTTTAAAATCACTTCTCTACAAAATATTTCTTCGCTACCAACACTACCGCCCCACTACCACTGTTGTTGCCACCCTCGCCACCGCTACCACCATCGCCCTACTACCACCACTCCCTCCCTCCCCTCCCCCACACCCCATGACCCTACCATCACCACTACCAACCCCACCTGTTAGAGTATGTGTGGCTCATATTTGCTGTGTGCATAATGACAAGGAGGTAGATNTTATTGATTTCTCATGTGACTCACTGTTAGAGTATGTGTGGCTCATATTTGCTGTATGCATAATGGCAAGGAGGCAAATGCTGGAGCGGGCGGAGCCCACGACGGCATCTATCTTGCGGGATTTATATAAAAGGAACGTTGATTAGTTGGGGGTGCGGGGGCAACGCCCCCGCGGTATGGTACATGGGTATTTTTGTAAATACGTCCATATTAGGGTTATATAAATACTTAAGATGTAACCCTATTCAATAATGGAATAGAACGGCCACTCGCTCTTGTAGATGTAGGCACATTGCCGAACCACGTAAATCTTTGTGTGTTATTTTCTCCTGCTTTCTTAATTGTTTGATTTCTTACTATTCACCATAATTGCTGCACGATCACAACACTCACTGTGACTTGATTCAAANTCCATCACATTAATTCTTGACATAAAAATTTAGAAAGTTTGCACCACATGTTTTAAGTTTCAACCTATACACTGTGTATTGATTAATATGTACTGATAGGAGCCCATACCAACCCCAAGAATTATTGATTTCTCATGTGACTCACTGTGACTTGATTCAAAACTATACGGATTGTGAGGCATACACAAGTGCCTGAAGAAAATCAGGTAGAATTTGGCATACATGTACACTTTTTGGGGGTATCGTCACATCACCGAATAAATATTAAGTGTAACAATAACATTACGTTATTATTGTCAAATGATATAATCATTTAATAAAAATATAATAAGTGAGCAATGGATCTCATAATTTAATAACTACTCGCGTAATCTAATAACTACACTATGTAAAGCAATGAGATTCATTTTATCCAATTTAGTGTGCTCCTATTGCATCACGTGATATTATTGATATAGTATAATCATTATACTGAATATTTATTGACGAGGGATGATTCTACATAAAGAAGGAAATGTTGTGAAGCCAGACGCGATGATGAATTTAGATGCCTTAATTTATTTACAGAGATGATGTTTGGAAGTTTCTCTTCAGCGGCCAATGTCCTAGTGCTTCATTTGAACACCAGAGAAAGAGAGAATTATTTTTTATTTGGGTTGAAGACTTCTTTATTGAATATTAGTAGATGCACACATACGTTGCATGTGAAGTATTTTAATTTGTAAGTTCAATTTTTATATTGTGAAAAACTATTTGATGCAACTTTTGTATCCCTCTTTATACATATCTTCGCATTACCAATTTTGATGAGTTATATATTCTCTCTTGAAAAATAAAAACACTAAAATTACGTGTATTTATTTGTCAAAAAGATAGATAAAAACTACGCTCAATGCATTTTAAATAAAAAAAATAGCACAAACAATAATAATAAGAATTAACACTAAAGTTGCTAGAATTAACTAAAAACAAATGCATTTTAAATAAAAAAAATAACACACACAATAATAATAAGAATTAACACTAAAGTTGCTAGAATTAACTAAAAACAAAGACAATCTTCCCATAGTCCTTTTAATTTAACATCATGTAATAATGAGCCATGAAGTAAATACTCTCGTTGAGATTAACATCCCATATTTCAATCCAACACTACTGCAAATAACATATGTGGAAAATGAATGAGGTTGGAATCCACAATCACCTACAAATGAGAGTGAAACCACATCACTGGGCCACTCCTTTACTTCATTATATTCTACCCTTTTTTTTTTCATAATTCATTACATTCTACCTATATACACAAGTAATTGGAAACATAAGTTTCATATTCTATGAATGAACTTGATTCCAGTTCTTCTATAAAACAATTCATAGTCGTGTATACATGTATCATAGAAGAAAAGAAAATGATAATAGGATTAATAAATAGTATATTTGGTGATGAATTATATATAATTCTTTTTTTTATATAAGAGTGATCAATTATATATAATCAGCTGAATATTTTTCAATGCGTTGTCTATAATCAACTCTTTATTTTTGACTCTTTGTAAGTAGATCACATCCATACACGTTTTTGTGTTCGTTCTTTAACTAAACTGTGGCTAAATCCGAAAAAGGGAAAGTAACCAAATTAAGAGCAAGTTAGTGGTTAAAAAAATCAATTAAGTCAACCAATATAAATGCTAAAACACCAATATTTATATATATATATATATAAATTCAACGATAAAAAAATAATGAAAAATGCTGCAGAAAATTAAACTATTGAAACTTACCTTTGTTGTTGTATCAAGATCTGAAAGTTTGATAAGAAACATAACCATAAAGTAAGACCATATTATAACACTAAGTTTTAATACAACTACCAAAAAAAAATGTATCGTAGTTGTAACTAATAGTATTGACACCTGAAACAACAACACTTTTTTTCCTTTCCCATATACAAGCTTCGATGAGCAGACATTTCTAAATACTCTGCCTATCATAAAAAAAAAAAAAAAAAAAACCACTAATAAGAGGGGGACATTATAGTCAAATTTGATTTTAATCAGATTAAATTTTAATACATAAAAAGATGAATTTTTATTTGCTCGAATTTTACACAAATTTTATATAAAAAAACTATTTGGGGGTTTATATAGGGGCAATTTTGGTATTTTTAATGATTTTCTTTTTATTAAAAAGGTTAGTTTAACGATAAGGAGTGTCAATGATATTTAAATATAAATTAAAAAGAATGTCACTGCATAATAGAAAGAGGTCTCATTGACATATACCTTTAAAGAGTGTGAAAGATAATTACTCTCGATTTTTTCATGGCTCGTAATGTGTTTAACCTCACGGTAGTCCTCTTTTTCGATTTTTAATTTTATCAAATATGTTCATCATTCATAACCTGTAGTTTTCCTAGCACTTCACACTCTCTAAGAGATGTCGGATAGAGTACATAGATGAAAAATTACAAACTCCATGTATTGCACGAGACGATTACTAATAATATTATGTATAAACCCACAAGTCAGTCCTTTTGGACCACCACCTTCGCTTCCAAAACATTTATCAGTTTAAGCCATCTTCGGAGGGTTTTCAAACCTTGGATTGTGGGTTCATCTTATAATTACTTGTGTAAAAGAGTTCATCTTATAACGTTGTAAATTTTTTATTATACGATAAGTCCATATAACAGTGATAACGTGATATTATTGAGATAATGAATATTTGCTCATGCTTAAGCAATGGTTGATTATCAAAATTCTTTTTCAAATAAGAGCCAACATATAAGTTGAGTGTACTAGTTGGACACGTATGAAAGACACAAGACTACTTACAACAACTTGGTTTGAATATTTGCTCAGCATGGGCCGTTCTCACGTTGAATAACGCTCATAGTAGAAGCATTATGGGAGCCTCTTATATTTTATATGACTTTAGCAAGATATTATGAATGTTACTTATCAAACCACAAAAATATGTGAACGTCGTTTCCTATAATACTCCTTTATTTGTGTTTAATTTGTAAATCTAACACATTTAAATTAATCATTAAATCATGGTACAACCTAGGAGTGGGAGAAAAAATTAATACCTTAGCTAAATGTCTTTTATGATGGAAGAATTGCAATTTAGCACCGAGCAATGTTACAGGAATTTTATTTAGAGATATTATTTAGGAATTAGTTATGAATTTCAATGTTAGATATAACTAACAAATAATTCAATAATTGTAAATTATTAAGTTCCTAAATAAATTTCAAATAACATTTTTTTTTTGCAGGTTACAAGTACAAAAAAGTAGGAGTGTCAATTTTATCGATTAACATTAACTCGTCTCCATACAAAATTTGAAAATAATACGATTAGTTGACACAAATAATAAATTGATCAAATTAAAATTCAATACAAATAACACAATTAATAAATATTGTAAAGAGAAAATAAGTATTTAACGAGTTAATATTTATTGGGATCCATTATCTATTCAATAATTGAAATTATCAAGTCTAATTTTTAAGTCTATGTAATATTACTCGACTAAGAAATAAAGAGCGGACCAGAGAATGGGTTGAAGATAACTTTTTATGTTTGGCTAGTTAAAATAGGGAAAAGATAAGAAATACAGGACGGATCGGAGATCCTCAAAACTACAACAAAATAGAGTACAAATTACAATCACCGACCATCTTCTCTGATCTCTTGGACAAAAGCCTTGAGATTTTTGTTCGAAGATCCACCTTCCTTCACTGCTTCCCTCGCCAAATCTTTCCATCTCTGAGCATTTCTCCTCATTTCTTCTCCTTTTTCTCCACCTCCCATAACCATCTCTATACATTGTTTAAGCTCACCACCCTCGACAATTTCTTCTCCACTTGGCTTCACCCTCACCCCGGTCTTCCACACATCTTCAATCATTTTAGCGTTAGTCGTCTGATCGGACCAATGAGGAAACGCCACCACCGAAACCCCAGAAACCAAGCTCTCCAATGTAGAATTCCACCCACAGTGTGTGACAAAACACCCCAGTGAAGGGTGTGATAATACTTCCAATTGAGAACACCATGGCACTACCATCCCTTGTTGCTCCAACTCCTCCATGCAACTTAGTTTATCTTCTTCTCTCTCCTCTTCTCCGTTCTCCTTCGCTCTAACTACCCACAAAAATGGCCTATAAGTCTCTAACAACCCTCGTGCGATCTCTTCCATTTGCCTCTTTGATAGAGACAAAATGCTTCCAAACGATACGTAAACAACCGATGATTTAGGCTTCGAGTTCAACCACTCGGTATACGCGTTTGATTTCTCAAAAAGGTCACCCCCAAAAGAAGTGTCTGATGGGTCTTTTCCATCTAAGAAGGCAGAAGGAATTAGCGGTCCAATCCCAATCAAATTGTACTTATCGATGGCTTTTAAGGCCTCTGGTTCTAGTGCATCGAAAGAGTTAACAAGAACTATTGGGTTGGTTTCTTCATCTAGTGTTTCAAACTGCTCTTTAAAGTGTTGGAGAGCATTGAATTTGTCTGAGTTTGAAGGAAGTATAAAGGAGGGAAGGTCCTGGCTTTTTATCAATGTCAGTCCTGGTAGCTCAATTGACCATGATGGGTCTTTACAATTTTCAACACTGATATCAAAACCGGCATGAAAGTAATAGTAGTATATATGCAAAACTGTGGCTGGTTGAATCCAAAGAAGTGCAGCTGGGATGTGAACCTCACGCGCCACCTCTGCAGCCCAGGGGAGGAGGAGGTTGTAGACCAAACAAGTAATCGGACGGCCTTCATTGGCACTAGTTTTGATGATTTCTCTGAGAGTTTGTGATCCACGGTTCTTAATCTCTGAGACGTATTTTTTGGGATCAATATCACTTCGTTTGAAATTATCATCATAACCGTCGAAGAAGGTGGCGAAATTCAAATCTTTGGGTGGTCCGGTGGTTTTGGTCATACGGCGGTGGGCGTAGAGGCTGGTGACAAAAGTGACCTCCACGCCCGTCTGAATGAGTTGCTTGGCGAATTGGATAGATGGATTGATGTGGCCTTGTGCCGGAAATGGTACAAGAAGGATGTGGCGGCGCACCATGGCGGCGGCGCGAGGTATTCCTTTAATCTAACGTATAACAAAGATAGTATTTGTTTACTTAAAGTTAGGAAGTCTGCAATGAATTTGTGGGTCGGAAGTGGAAGAGATTTGTACGGGGGGCCTTAACATTATATGGGGATGAGAGTTGGACACTTGACGTTTGAGATGACGACTTTGAGAACAGGGTGTAAGATTTCAACACATTGGGAGCTGATTTCAACACTTTGGGAGCTAATTTCAACTCCTATTCACAGGACTTGACGCCTTTGTCCAGGTGACATACTTCGGCGACTATTATTGGGAGCTAAAAACTTCTGAATTGCCAACTTCATATTTTGTGCTTTCTTTTTTCACAGCTCCTTGAATGTTGCATGCTTGCTCTGTTTTGAGGAGTTCAATCTACGAGCAAGAAAGGAACTACTGGCTCCTTCTTCCATTAGTTCTCCCACTCCTCAATGAAGCTGGAGGACGGTGAATGAACAGAACAGTAAGTTGGTTTTGTGCTTTTCATTCGGCTGTAGGCAATGCCAGTGTGTTTATTCCTCTGTTTTTGAATGTACAGTTCCATGTTGATGGAAGACTCTTTGCTTTCTTTGTCTCTTACTAAGTCTAGATTCTATTGAAAGTACTAGCCCAAGACTTGCACTTTCTTTAGAATTCTAGACTCTTGGTTTTGTTGTAAATTTTTTGGTTCTACTTTTGTAATGGGTGGATACGTTGTCATGTGAGCATCACTCTCTGTTTTTTGATCTTGTATTTCTCCTTCTTTCTTTATGAATATAATTTGCTTTCCGTAAGTTAAAAACTTCTAATTATACAAGGATTCATACAATATTAGATTAAGAAATAATAGAAAATAAACAAAAAGAATCATCAATTATTTTCAATATATACCAGCTAAACGAATTTATTTTGTAAAATCATGTTGTTCATGTTTGATATTAGTCCAATTCATTAATTATTCCTGTTAATATTTTATGTAAATTTTCTAGTTGTCTTTGCAAATCTGATAAAGTCTATATTGATTGTCCTCTTGCATTAGCATGAGCTGTCTTGGTCTATCCATCACATTAATTCTTGACATAAAAATTTAGAAAGTTTACACCACATGTTTTAAGTTTCAACCTATACACTGTGTATTGATTAATATGTACTGATAGGAGCCCATACCAACCCTAAGAATTATTGATTTCTCCTGTGACTCACTGTGACTTGATTCAAAACTATACGGATTGTGAGGCATACACAAGTGCCTGAAGAA
Organism: Ilex paraguariensis; assembly: GCA_963454935.2. Lineage (NCBI taxonomy): Eukaryota > Viridiplantae > Streptophyta > Magnoliopsida > Aquifoliales > Aquifoliaceae > Ilex > Ilex paraguariensis. The sequence goes on from CAUOFW020000981.1 coordinate 39,542, forward strand.
AATCAGGTAGAATTTGGCATACATGTACACTTTTTGTGGGTATCGTCACATCACCGAATAAATATTAACTGTAACAATAGCATTACGTTATTATTGTCAAATGATATAATCATCTAATAAAAATATAATAAGTGAGCAGTGGATCTCATAATTTAATAACTACTCGCGTAATCTAATAACTACACTATGTAAAGCAATGAGATTCATTTTATCCAATTTAGTGTGCTCCTATTGTATCACGTGATATTATTGATATAGTGTAATCATTACACTGAATATTTATTGACTAGGGATGATTCTCCATAAAAAAGGAAATGTTGTGAAGCCAGACGTGATGAATTTAGATGCCTTAGTTTATTTACAGAGATGATGTTTGGAAGTGTCTCTTAGGCGGCCAATGTCCTAGTGCTTCATTTGAACACCAGAGAGAGAGAGAGAATTATTTTTAATTTGGGTTGAAGACTTCTTTATTGAATACTAGTGGATGCACACTTATGTTGCATGTGAACTATTTTAATTTATAAGTTTAAATTTTTTGTTGTGAAAAACTATTTCATGCAAATTTTGTATCCCTCTTTATACATTTCTTCACATTACCGATGAGTTATATATTCTCTCTTTAAAAATAAAAACACTAAAATTACGTGTATGTATTTTTCAAAAAGATAAATAAAAACTACGCTCAATGCATTTTAAATAAAAAAAAATAGCATACGCAATAATAATAAGAATTAACACTAAAGTTGTTAGAATTAACTAAATACAAAGGCAATCTTCTAATATTCCTTTTCATTTAACAGCATGTAATAATGAGCCATGAAGTAAATACTCTCGTTGAGATTAACATCCCATATTTTAATCCAACACTACTGCAAATAACATATGTGGAAAATGAATGAGGTTGGAATCCACAACCACCTATNTCATCACTGGGCCACTCCTTTACTTCATTATATTCTACCCCTTTTTTTTTTCATAATTCATTACATTCTACCTATATACACAAGTAATTGGAAACATAAGTTTCATATTCTATGAATGAACTTGATTCCAGTTCTTCTATAAAACAATTCATAGTCGTGTATACATGTATCATAGAAGAAAAGAAAATGATAATAGGATTAATGAATAGTATATTTGGAGATGAATTATATATAATTCTTTTTTTTATATAAGAGTGATCAATTATATATAATCAGCTGAATATTTTTCAATGCGTTGTCTATAATCAACTCTTTATTTTTGACTCTTTGTAAGTAGATCACATCCATACACGTTTTTGTGTTCGTTCTTTAACTAAACTGTGGCTAAATCCGAAAAAGGGAAAGTAACCAAATTAAGAGCAAGTTAGTGGTTAAAAAAATCAATTAAGTCAACCAATATAAATGCTAAAACACCAATATTTATATATATATATATATAAATTCAACGATAAAAAAATAATGAAAAATGCTGCAGAAAATTAAACTATTGAAACTTACCTTTGTTGTTGTATCAAGATCTGAAAGTTTGATAAGAAACATAACCATAAAGTAAGACCATATTATAACACTAAGTTTTAATACAACTACCAAAAAAAAATGTATCGTAGTTGTAACTAATAGTATTGACACCTGAAACAACAACACTTTTTTTCCTTTCCCATATACAAGCTTCGATGAGCAGACATTTCTAAATACTCTGCCTATCATAAAAAAAAAAAAACCACTAATAAGAGGGGGACATTATAGTCAAATTTGATTTTAACCAGATTAAATTTTAATACATAAAAAGATGAATTTTTATTTGCTCGAATTTTACTCAAATTTTATATAAAAAAACTATTTGGGGTTTATATAGGGGCAATTTTGATATTTTTAATGATTTTCTTTTTATTAAAAAAGTTAGTTTAACGATAAGGAGTGTCAATAATATTTAAATATAAATTAAAAGGAATGTCACTGCATAATAGAAAGAGGTCTCATTGACATATACCTTTAAAGAATGTGAAAGATAATTACCCTCGATTTTTTCATGGCTCGTAATGTGTTTAACCTCACGATAGTCCTCTTTTCCAATTTTTAATTTTATCAAATATGTTCATCATTCGTAACCGGTAGTTTTCCTAGCACTTCACACTCTCTAAGAGATGTCGGATAGAGTACATAGATGAAAAATTACAAACTCCATGTATTGCACGAGACGATTACTAATAATATTCTATATAAACCCACAAGTCAGTCCTTTTGGACCACCACCTTCGCTTCCAAAACATTTATCAGTTTAAGCTATCTTCGGAGGGTTTTCAAACCTTGGATTGTGGGTTCATCTTATAATTACTTGTGTAAAAGAGTTCATCTTATAACGTTGTAAATTTTTTATTATACGATAAGTCCATATAACAGTGATAACGTGATATTATTGAGATAATGAATATTTGCTCATGCTTAAGCAATGGTTGATTATCAAAATTCTTTTTCAAATAAGAGTCAACATATAGGTTGAGTGTACTAGTTGGACACGTATCAAAGACACAAGACTACTTACAACAACTTGGTTTGAATATTTGCTCAGCATGGGCCGTTCGCACGTTGAATAACGCTCATAGTAGAAGCATTATGGGAGCCTCCTATATTTTATATGACTTTAGCAAGATATTATGAATGTTACTTGTCAAACCACAAAAATATGTGAACGTCGTTTCCTATAATACTCCTTTATTTGTGTTTAATTTGGAAATCTAACACATTTAAATTAATCATTAAATCATGGTACAACGTAGGAGTGGGAGAAAAAATTAATACCTTAACTAAATGTCTTTTATGATGGAAGAATTGCAATTTAGCATCGAGCAATGTGACAGGAATTTTATTTAGAGATATTATTTCGGAATTAATTATGAATTTCAATGTTAGATATAACTAACAAATAATTCAATAATTGTAAATTATTAAGTTCCTAAATAAATTTCAAATAACATTTTTTTTTTTTGCAGGTTACAAGTACAAAAAAGTAGGAGTGTCAATTTTATCGGTTAACATTTACTCGTCTCGATACAAAATTCGAAAATAATACGATTAGTTGACACAAATAATAAATTGGTCAAATTAAAATTCAATACAAATAACACAATTAATAAATATTGTAAAGAGAAAATAAGTATTTAACGAGTTAATACTTATTGGGATCCACTACCTATTCAATAGTTGAGATTATCAGTCTAATTTTTAAGCCTAGTTTTTAAGTCTATCAAACATTACTCAACTAAGAAATAGAGAACGGACTAGAGAGTGGGTTGAAGAGAATTTTTTATGTTTGGTTAGTTAAAAGTAGGGAAAAGATAAGAAATACAGGACGGATCGGAGATCCTCAAAACTACAACAAAATAGAGTACAAATTACAATAACCGACCATCTTCTCTGATCTCTTGGACAAAAGCCTTGAGATTCTTGTTCGAAGATCCACCTTCCTTCACTGCTCCCCTCGCCAAATCTTTCCATCTCTGAGCATTTCTCCTCATTTCTTCTCCTTTTTCTCCACCTCCCATAACCATCTCTATACATTGTTTAAGCTCATCACCCTCGACAATTTCTTCTCCACTTGGCTTCACCCTCACCCCGGTCTTCCACACATCTTCAATCATTTTCGCGTTAGTCGTCTGATCGGACCAATGAGGAAACGCCACCACCGAAACCCCAGAAACCAAGCTCTCCAATGTAGAATTCCACCCACAGTGTGTGACAAAACACCCCAGTGAAGGGTGTGATAATACTTCCAATTGAGAACACCATGGCACTACCATCCCTTGTTGCTCCAACTCCTCCATGCAACTTAGTTTATCTTCTTCTCTCTCCTCTTCTCCGTTCTCCTTCGCTCTAACTACCCACAAAAATGGCCTATAACTCTCTAACAACCCTCGTGCGATCTCTTCCATTTGCCTCTTTGGTAGAGACAAAATGCTTCCAAACGATACGTAAACAACCGATGATTTAGGCTTCGAGTTCAACCACTCGGTATACGCGTTTGATTTCTCAAAAAGGTCACCCCCAAAAGAAGTGTCTGATGGGTCTTTTCCATCTAAGAAGGCAGAAGGAATTAGCGGTCCAATCCCAATCAAATTGTACTTATCGATGGCTTTTAAGGCCTCTGGTTCTAGTGCATCGAAAGAGTTAACAAGAACTATTGGGTTGGTTTCTTCATCTAGTGTTTCAAACTGCTCTTTAAAGTGTTGGAGAGCATTGAATTTGTCTGAGTTTGAAGGAAGTATAAAGGAGGGAAGGTCCTGGCTTTTTATCAATGTCAGTCCTGGTAGCTCAATTGACCATGATGGGTCTTTACAATTTTCAACACTGATATCAAAACCGGCATGAAAGTAATAGTAGTATATATGCAAAACTGTGGCTGGTTGAATCCAAAGAAGTGCAGCTGGGATGTGAACCTCACGCGCCACCTCTGCAGCCCAGGGGAGGAGGAGGTTGTAGACCAAACAAGTAATCGGACGGCCTTCATTGGCACTAGTTTTGATGATTTCTCTGAGAGTTTGTGATCCACGGTTCTTAATCTCTGAGACGTATTTTTTGGGATCAATATCACTTCGTTTGAAATTATCATCATAACCGTCGAAGAAGGTGGCGAAATTCAAATCTTTGGGTGGTCCGGTGGTTTTGGTCATACGGCGGTGGGCGTAGAGGCTGGTGACAAAAGTGACCTCCACGCCCGTCTGAATGAGTTGCTTGGCGAATTGGATAGATGGATTGATGTGGCCTTGTGCCGGAAACGGTACAAGAAGGATGTGGCGGCGCACCATGGCGGCGGCGCGAGGTATTCCTTTAATCTAACGTATAACAAAGATAGTATTTGTTTACTTAAAGTTAGGAAGTCTGCAATGAATTTGTGGGTCGGAAGTGGAAGAGATTTGTACGGGGGGCCTTAACATTATATGGGGATGAGAGTTGGACACTTGACGTTTGAGATGACGACTTTGAGAACAGGGTGTAAGATTTCAACACATTGGGAGCTGATTTCAACACTTTGGGAGCTAATTTCAACTCCTATTCACAGGACTTGACGCCTTTGTCCAGGTGACATACTTCGGCGACTATTATTGGGAGCTAAAAACTTCTGAATTGCCAACTTCATATTTTGTGCTTTCTTTTTTCACAGCTCCTTGAATGTTGCATGCTTGCTCTGTTTTGAGGAGTTCAATCTACGAGCAAGAAAGGAACTACTGGCTCCTTCTTCCATTAGTTCTCCCACTCCTCAATGAAGCTGGAGGACGGTGAATGAACAGAACAGTAAGTTGGTTTTGTGCTTTTCATTCGGCTGTAGGCAATGCCAGTGTGTTTATTCCTCTGTTTTTGAATGTACAGTTCCATGTTGATGGAAGACTCTTTGCTTTCTTTGTCTCTTACTAAGTCTAGATTCTATTGAAAGTACTAGCCCAAGACTTGCACTTTCTTTAGAATTCTAGACTCTTGGTTTTGTTGTAAATTTTTTGGTTCTACTTTTGTAATGGGTGGATACGTTGTCATGTGAGCATCACTCTCTGTTTTTTGATCTTGTATTTCTCCTTCTTTCTTTATGAATATAATTTGCTTTCCGTAAGTTAAAAACTTCTAATTATACAAGGATTCATACAATATTAGATTAATAAATAATAGAAAATAAACAAAAAGAATCATCAATTATTTTCAATATATACCAGCTAAACGAATTTATTTTGTAAAATCATGTTGTTCATGTTTGATATTAATCCAATTCATTAATTATTCCTGTTAATATTTTATGTAAATTTTTTAGTTGTCTTTGAAAATCTGATAAAGTCTATCTTGATTGTCCTCTTGCATTAGCATGAGCTTTCTTGGTCTCTCCATCACATTAATTCTTGACATAAAAATTTAGAAAGTTTGTACAACATGTTTTAAGTTTCAACCTATACACTGTGTATTGATTAATATGTACTGATAGGAGCCCATACCAACCCTAAGAATTATTGATTTCTCATGTGACTCACTGTGACTTGATTCAAAACTATACGGATTGTGAGGCATACACAAGTGCCTGAAGAAAATCAGGTAGAATTTGGCATACATGTACACTTTTTGTGGGTATCGTCACATCACCGAATAAATATTAACTGTAACAATAGCATTACGTTATTATTGTCAAATGATATAATCATCTAATAAAAATATAATAAGTGAGCAGTGGATCTCATAATTTAATAACTACTCGCGTAATCTAATAACTACACTATGTAAAGCAATGAGATTCATTTTATCCAATTTAGTGTGCTCCTATTGTATCACGTGATATTATTGATATAGTGTAATCATTACACTGAATATTTATTGACTAGGGATGATTCTCCATAAAAAAGGAAATGTTGTGAAGCCAGACGTGATGAATTTAGATGCCTTAGTTTATTTACAGAGATGATGTTTGGAAGTGTCTCTTAGGCGGCCAATGTCCTAGTGCTTCATTTGAACACCAGAGAGAGAGAGAGAATTATTTTTAATTTGGGTTGAAGACTTCTTTATTGAATACTAGTGGATGCACACTTATGTTGCATGTGAACTATTTTAATTTATAAGTTTAAATTTTTTGTTGTGAAAAACTATTTCATGCAAATTTTGTATCCCTCTTTATACATTTCTTCACATTACCGATGAGTTATATATTCTCTCTTTAAAAATAAAAACACTAAAATTACGTGTATGTATTTTTCAAAAAGATAAATAAAAACTACGCTCAATGCATTTTAAATAAAAAAAAATAGCATACGCAATAATAATAAGAATTAACACTAAAGTTGTTAGAATTAACTAAATACAAAGGCAATCTTCTAATATTCCTTTTCATTTAACAGCATGTAATAATGAGCCATGAAGTAAATACTCTCGTTGAGATTAACATCCCATATTTTAATCCAACACTACTGCAAATAACATATGTGGAAAATGAATGAGGTTGGAATCCACAACCACCTATAAATTAGAGTGAAAACTTATCATTGGGCCGCTCCTTTACTTCATTATATTCTACCCTTTTTTTTTTTATAATTCATTACATTCTACTTATATCCACAAGTAACTGGAAACATAAGTTTCATGTTCTATGAATGAACTTGATTCCAGTTCTTCTGTAAAACAATACATAGTCGTGTACACATGTATCATAGAAGAAAAGAAGATGATAATAGGATTAATGAATAGTATATTTGGTGATGAATTATATATAATCCCTTTTTTTTAATAAGAGTGATCAATTATATATAATCAGCTAAATATTTTTCAATGTGTTGTCTATAATCAACTTGTTATTTTTGACTCTTTGTAAGTAGATATCCATACACATTTTTGTGTTCTTTAACTAAACTGTGCCTAAATCCGAAAAAGGGAAAGTAACCAAATTAAGAGCAAGTTAGTGGTTAAAGAGATCAACTAAGTCAACCAATATAAATGCTAAAACACCAATATATATATATATATATATATATAATAAATTCAACCATAAAGAAATAATGAAAAATGTTGCAGAAAATGAAACTATTGAACTAATAGTATTGACACCTAAAACAACAACTCTTTTTTTCCTTCCCCATATGCAAGCTTCGTTGAGCAGGCATTTCTAAATACTCTGCCTATCCTCAAAAACATGAACCACTAATAAGAGGGGGACATTAAGACAATAAATTGTTTGAACGAAATTCCAATGTCATATAATTAAATTATAACAAAACGATCTGATACAATTTAACACTACAAACTGAATGTCATGAAAATGCTTTCTTTCTTTTTAAGACAATTTTTAGCTGGTAGCATGTCTGATAAATGACCTGGGTTGTGTTGTGATTTCAATCTAAATTTGGCCAAATTTATCAAAATTTGGTAAAATATATTGTGGTATTAACCAAGTCATTCATTCCCATTGACCACCCAATGCAACTCTAAGAACACATGGGATAGGCTCTAGATTGCCGGACTTGATAACCACAAACTTCAACTGGTAACAAATAAATCACTACCCAATGCTCACACAATATTCGAGTTTATTGCATGTGTGGCCTCAACACATTTTCTACGACCAATCATAGCACAAATTCTACAATCTTGAACAGATTGGACATGCGGGATCTGATTTTGAAATTTAGAATCACACGATGAACGACAATGATAGTCCAAATCTATGTTCAGCTACATTAGAACTCCACATTTGTATAACGGCAGAGAAGTTCGGCTGAATTAAATAACAGATGAAAAACTGGTCATTCAGATCTGGTCAAATATTATTCCAATTGTCATGTCTCGACCACCTCCAGAAGTCCTGCTTGAATACTAAACCTTGAAAGGAGTCAAATGCAACATCAAAAATCAATTTAAGAAGCTTTTAAGGAAAATATAATGTCCTATTTGGTAAATTAATCAAACTACTATTACCCACCTTCTTAGGTGCTGCATGAATCCAAAACTTAATTGATGGACAGAATGACGATGCCATCTATCTTCTTATTGGATTCCAGGGATGGAGAAGAAGTGACAATGACGAAGATCACCAGCAACGGTCTTTTTATTGACCTTAGTGGCCGTAAATTTCTGAATCACAGGCAACGATGAATGATTGATTAAGAGAGACAACAAAAGGTTCAAACCACAATGCAACTCCATATTGATATATTGAATATATGGAATGAGCAATGTTATATAGACTTAAAAAGTAAACTTAAAAACTTGATTAGATAATTATAACCATTAATTTCACTGTGAGTCCCAACATTTATTGGGACTCATTACTTATTCAATAGTTGAGATTATCAAGTATAGTTTTTAATCTACTTTTTAAATCCATCTAGATAGGATTGGTATTAATAATTTCATTAGAGATATTTTAGTCAATCAAAATTTTTTTATTTAGTTGCCTTTTATTAGTAGTATAGATATAGATTATGTTGGAGCATTTTGATAAGCTTGAAATTAACTGGGTCAAGTCCAACGAATCAAGAGAGACCCACGTCATCTCGGAGCTCAAGTCATCTCAGAGCCCAAGTCATCAAGTTAAGGAGGAGTCCAAGGAGAACACCCCAAAGGGGCGCTGCCCAAGGGGCTACCCCAAAGGGGTGCCACCCAAGAAGGGTCACCCCAAGGGGATCCCTTCTCTCCTTAGTTCCATGCTCCCTCTCCTGCACAGTCTTTCGTACTCTTCACTTTGTCACTCCGACTCAAGTCCAATCCAACTCAGGATCGTCCTCCGACGGAATAGGAGCACGAGGAAAAGAATATCGAGATATGCACGGAAATCAAATTCTACAATAATTGTACTTACCGAAAAAGTATAAGTCATCTCCCTCATGTCATTGCCTTACTAAGCTTATATAGTGTAAGCTCTCTCACAAGGAGAGACATCTATACACATTGACATGACCTTGAGACCTCTACAAGATCCCTACACATACTACACCTCTCTACACACATTATTTTCTTTTCCTAAAGCATTGTAATACTCTTGGAGAATACTCTCTCTGGCGACTTCATTCATCAATAAAGATCTCCGGCCACTGCTGCCGTTCCCGAGACTGGAGTAAGTCAACCGAACCGAACCACTATAAATCTCTGTATTGATTTCATATTTACTGTTCTGCCATTGATTGCTTATTTACTGCTCATTAATTGTGTCTCTTGATATAATCGACTGTTGATTTTGCGTAATACCAATTTGTAAATCGTCAGTTTGACATCGTTTGTGGGAAACGACTAGTTTTCTACTCTCTTTCAATCCATGACAATCATTATCAGATCGATGAGTCAACAGCCGGGAGACAACAACCCGGCCCACCCAGAGTAGGCTTCGCCTCCCCTCGCACCCTCTGAACCCTCTACTACTGCGGCTGGACAACATCAATAGCTTTTACAAACTATGCAATTGTTGGTAAAATAGAATCAACAGATCATTTAGTTAATACTCACCCAAGGGGGCGTCGCCCCTCACCCTATAGGAGGAGCCCCATTCCCTCTAATGGGGGAGCAGCAACAACCCCTCCCTTTTGGGCGCCAAGCAACCCTTCATCATTGGGGCCCTCGCCAGAATGCCTCAAGGCTACACCAGGGCGCCCCTAGCCCAACGGTCCCTCTTCAGCGTGTAGGGAGCTCACGTGTTCCCCTTCTATATGTACCTGCACAGGAGAACGAAGATGGAGAAAGCCAATATGGTGACCATGAAAGCTAGTATTACCACCCGACTGAGGATGTCCCTAATTAATGGGATGAGAATATCAGAGAGGTGCAAAACCAACTTGGTAATGCCCTCAACGCCACTAAGGCACAAGCGTCCGAGACCGTGGACTATCTGGTTAGAGGCATTGATACACCCTTTGTTACTGATATCGTCAATTATCCTTTACTCTCAAAGTTCAAAATGCCAACCATCAAGATCTTCGACAGTACCAAAGACCTTCTCGACCATCTTGACACATATAAGTCCCTCATGCAACTCCACAACATGCCTGAGGAGATCATGTGTAGAGCCTTCCCCACCACCTTGGAAGGGCCTGCTCGCCAATGGTTTGCAAAGATCAAGCCCTCTTCAATTCACTCCTTTGTTGAGTTGATTAGATCCTTCGTCTCCCACTTTATTGGGGGACGCCGACATTAGAAATCAGTGACTCACCTGCTCACCATCAAGCAGGACAAGGACAAAAGCCTCAGAGACTACCTCATCTGCTTCAACGAGGAGGCTCTCCAGATTGAGGAGCTAGATGATAAGGTAGCTCTGGTCACCTTTATCGTCGGCCTTCGCACCTCTAGTTTCATGTTCTCCGTCGTTAAGAAGCCACCATCCAGCATCCCCGAGTTGCTGTCAAGGGTACAAAAGTATATGAACGCCAAGGATGTCACCAAGGTCAGACGAGGTGAGTCCTCCCATTGGGGGAAAAATAGGAAGGATACTCGTGAAGACAGGAGAGAAGTAGAGAACAAAAGGAATAGGATAGAGAAAATCTCTACCAAGGACCGCCTTGGTCCCCTACCTCTGAGAGAACGACAAGCCTTCACGCCGCTCAATGCTTTCGTGGAGCAAATCATGTTCCAAATACAGGATGATCCCACGCTCTGTTGGCCTAGAAAAATGAAGTCCGCCCCAAACCACATAAATCCCAACAGGTACTGTCGTTTCCACCATGACCACGGCCATGATACGAACGACTGCTTTGATTTTAAAAGGTAGATCGATGAACTCATATAACGTGACCATTTGAGATAGTACGTTACTGGCAGAGGACAAGCCCCGTTACCTGGTAGAGACCAGGATGGCAGAGAGTACCAACAACCTCTCGAAGAAATCCAAACGATCTCTTGAGGGCTAGGAGGAGAAGGTGATTCGAACTCCACCAAGAAAGCCTCGGCCCACCTATGGAACACCGTGCACCTAAAAATTTATCTATCCTTTATTGTTTTAGCTTATTTATTTTGTTATTTATTATCTTATGAAATAAAATTCTGCAAATATTACTATGTCCAGAATTATCTTATTTTCCTAAAATTTACAAACAGTTTATAAAAGTCAAAACATGGCTTAACAACAAAGGTGTAGACAAAAAGACAACAATCGTCATACTTCCGACGATCAGTCACTGCTCCGTGAGTCACAACCACTATAATCAAGGCTTTCCCCATCTTCAACTACTACTAGTGTCTCATAGGGGACGAAGCCAAGGATATCAACAGTGGCCCTCTCATTAAGCGTCCAACTTCAGGCGCCTAGTAACAGACGCTGCCCAGGCTAGAACCCAGGTTGGCATCACCCAGGTCGACAGCGCCCAGGCTGGTTATCGTCCACTTTCTGCATGTCACCCAAGAAGAACCTCTCCGCTCCTGGCACTAGCGCCCCTTGGCGTCCATGCCCAATTGCGCCCATCACCCCTCGGTGTCCGTTCCCACTGCCGTTCGTGTCCAGAGCTCCTCGGCGTCCGCACCCAAAGACGCCCAGATCCCCTTGGCGTCCGTGCCCGACAGGAGGCTCTCATCACCAGACGCCCAGCTCCTTAACGCCCTACTCATCTCCTCCATCTCTATGGAGTGAGCCTCTATCCTAATAGCTCTCTCAAGTGCTACTCGAAGGTCAGCCTCAAAGTTGGGCAGCCCTCTAATGCGCTAGCCTCAACTTTTCAGCAGAATCTTCTCGTGCCTACCGCTTGAGTCCTAACAGCTTCACGACATCCTCTCGTGTTTGCCATGCAAGCTCTGCGACATCCTCTCGTGCCTACCGCTGAAGCACCAACTGCTCTTCAGCAACCTATGTCTCCAGCTTCGCACTCTCTCATTAATCGCAAAGAAGCTTGGCATATGACTCTACTCTCGAGCAAGTAGTTATCTTGTAAGCCTCTGCTACGACAGTCATCTCCTGAGTTATACGTAGCTCAGTCTATGACTCTACTCTCGCGCAATTAGTCACCATCTTGTAAGCCACTTCTATGGCAGCCATCTCCCGAGTTTTACATAGCTCGACCAATGACTCTGCTCTCGAGAGCACAAGTAGTCACTTTGTAAGCCTCTACCACGGTGGTCATCCCCGAGACTATACGTAGATCGACCTCAGCTCATGCGACCCCCTCACAAGACGTCCATATCTCTGACTTTGGTCTCATGCAACAACCTACCTCCCTCTCTAGATAATCATGTTAGATATTTTGATGTCGAGATAATATTATTTTTGGTAGGCACACTTTTGAAGCTCAAGTCATCTGCAACCGAGCCACTACTAGAAGTAGGGTGAAGCCACAAATTCCCATAAAAACTGCACTGGATTCTAAAGTCCTATAGCGGTACAAGGGCTAACACTGATACAAACAAAAGTTCCAGTCTAGGAAAGAGTGGGGGCACCACTAGATCCCACTCCCGAAAAATGACCTGGCCATTGGATCTCGGCCGAAAAGCATTAGGGGCATCAAACCTCATCCTCTTAGGAGGAGGGGAAGACAACACCCTAGAAGCACAGAGAACCTTCACCTTCATCATCACTCTGTCGGGAGGTCTTGAAATCAGAGACAAGGTCAAGAACTACCCAGTCCCCTCCTGGCATCGTCCAAGCTAGCACATAGCCCTGGCGCCTGGTGCCCAACAGTCCCTGTCACTTAAAAGTGCTGCCTAACAGCTCCCACTCTCCCAAGGGGAGCCAACAGACGTCGCCCAAAGGGAACCGGCACCCAAAAATAAAAAAGGGGAGAAAGGCCAGCACCTAGGGAGCCAGCAACCAAGAAGATAAGAAAGAACAAAAAAAAAAAAAAAGAGGAGAGGAGGGCCAACGCCCAAGGAAGAAACCAAGAAGAAAAGAAAAAAAAAAAAAGAAAGAAAGCAGGAGGAGGCGCCCAAGAAGGAAAAAAAGAAAAAGAGAGAGAGAGAGAGAGAGAGAGAGAGAGAGAGAGAGAGAGAGAAAATAGAAGGTCAGCGCCCAACCAAGCCAAAGAAAGAAAGAAAAAAAAAAGAAGAAGAAGAGAAGGAGGCGGCGCCTAGACCAAAGGAAGAGAAGAAAAAAAAATAGGGGAAGGGGCAGTGCCCATGCCAAAAATAAAAAATAAAAAAATATTAATAATTTCAATAGAGTCCCTGAAGATAAAAAGGCACCATGAGCAAGAAAATTTCTACTCAGCTGAAGAAAAAGCACATGCCCTTAACCCCTTCCTCTCACAAAAAGTCAGAGGCTTGAGGTATGAGAGGCAAATGATGAGCTCAAAATTAACTGGGTTAGGTGCAACGAATCAAGAGAGGCCCACGTCATCTAGGAGCCCAAGTCATCTCGGAGTCTAAGTCATCAAGTCAAGGAGGAGTCCAAGGAGGACACCCCAAAGGGGCGCTGCCCAAGGGGGGTCAACCCAAGAGGATTCCTTCTCTCCTTAGTTCCATGCTCCTTCTCCCACGCAGTCCTTTGCACTCTTCACTTTGCCACTCCAACTTAAGTCCAACCCAGCTCAGGATCATCGTTTGACGAAATAGAAGCACGAGGGAAAGAATATTGTGATATGCACGGAGACCAAATTCTACAATAATTGTACTTACCAAAAAAAGTAGAAATTCCCTCTCTCATGTCACCGTCTCACCGCCTTACTAAGCCTATATAATGTAAGCTCTCTCACAAGGAGAGACATCTACACACATTGACATGACCTTGAGACCTCTACAAGATCCCTACACCTACTACGCCTCCCTACACACATGACACATTACTGATCCCCTCTCCTAAAACATTGTAATACTCTTGGAGAATACTCTCTCCAGCAACATCATTCATCAATAAAAATCTTTGGCCACCGCTACTGTCCTCGAGAGTGGAGTAGGTCACCCGAACCGAATCACTATAAATCTCTGTGTTGATTTCATATTTACTGTTCTGCCATTGATTGCCTATTTACTGCTTATTAATTGTGTATCTTGATATACTCGATTGTTGATTTTATGCAATACCGATTTGTATATCATCACATTTAATTCAAAATCAATTACCAATTAATAAAAAGTTACAAATCTTATATATATCTATATTACTAATAAAAGTACCTTAAGAAAAACACTTTTGAATATCTATTTTACTCTAATAAAGAATCGTAAAGGTCACTCTATTTTTTCACAATTAGATATTTAAATTACATCATATCCTCATGTCTTTAAATCTCCAAATTATCTATAACATCTCTTTTAATTATTTATTCTCTATGTATAAATATCAATTTTTATAAAAAATTTTAATTAACTATATTATCCTTAAAAATATGTATCATTATATTTTCAATAAAGTGTTCCAAAAATCTTTATCAATATAATATTATTCATCTCATATGCAAAGATAACATTATGCCCTTATAAAGGATTGTAAAGACCACTCTATCTTTCACCATTAAATATTTAAATTTTATCATATTCTTATGTCTTTAAATCTCCAAATTATTTATAACATCTTTTTTAATTATCTATTCTCTATGTATAAGTATCAGTTTTTATAAAACATTTTGATTAAGTATATTACCCTTAAAAATATGCATCATTATATTTTCAATAACGTGTTCAAAAAATCTTCATCAATTTAATATTATTCATCTCATATGCAAAGATAACATTACGCCTACATATGTGTATTTTTTTATTATCGAATTGAGTTCTTTAAAATCAATTGATGTTACATCAATATTATGTAAAAATAGATATTGTAGTGTACTTTTATATAAAACTTGATTTTTTTAGAATTTTAATATGGTTGATAATATATTAAAGAGTACTATATTAAATCTTCTCTCTATTGACCTAGCTAATTCTTAATTATAGTCAGGTTTTACTGTGATTAGTATATTGAAAATTACTTTTATTTAATTCAAGGAATTATAATTGGAATCATAATTAAGTGAATTTCAAAAAATTTAATTTTTAAACTATCACGAAATAATCAATCTCAATCACAAAATTTTTTTTAAAAAAAATTAAAACTTTAACTTTCTTTTTATCTCTTTTTATATAGCTAGAATAAAGAATTTTGGAAACATGTAAAGTTATTATAATCATATAATAAAATGAGCAATAAAAAATTAAGTTCCATAAATATAAAATGATATTTAATTTAAATATACATATATTTAATATATTTTATTAATTGCTGTATACAAAAACTATTCAGGTAGTTCATTACAAGCACCAGGTTAAGAGGTGTTGTTGTATTGATTTTCAACACGCAATCGTTACTCACACATGGGGAGGTAAAGCGAGGAGGACATAACAAGTACAGATGTGACACAAATAAAAAAAGAAAAAATTATCACATCAAAGGAAATGGAATATAATTTCAAAGCTCCTCAAAGTCCAACTTTAATATTACATTACGATATTTAACTCAAAATTATAATTGTTTTAAAGGCTACTCTTACTCGATTTGAAAGAGTTATTTTATATTATAAGTTTTTGTATATAACTAGTTGGTGTACACGTATGTTGCACGTGGACTATTTTGAATTATAATTTTGTTTTCTTATTCTAAGAGAAATAACTCCTAAGATTTTATCAAGATTAGCTTGATATCTTCAAACTTTCAGGAAAAAAATTAAATATTTTGTTTCAATTTATTTTTTTTCCCATCATCTTAAAAAAAATGAGTTTCTAATTGAAATTAAGAGGTTGTCAAGACTCTAGATGCAACATTTGGCACATAATTTTTCTTCATTCTTTTCATAGCTTTGATTAAGTGCAATGCCGGGTGGCCAAAATTATTTCATTCTCTCAGTCTGCATAGATTTTTTTTCACTTCACTATTATAGTCTTTGCACCTTGAGGAGATGGCAAGTGAGAAAGGCTGAGACTAACAACAAATCAAATAAATTTAGCTCCTAAAATTATGAGGAATGAGTATATGAACATGTCTAATAGTTAGCTATAAAAGAATAGATAGCTATATAAAATTTATGTTGTCTTAGTATAGAGGATTTGTACATCTTAATAGATAGCAATATTCTTATATTTTGATAAATTATTTTTCTGTGTTTTGTGCTTAATCATATATTCTTGACCAACTCTACTAAACTTGCCCAATTCTTAAAACAATTATCTAGTCAAAATCAATACAAAATAGTGAGATGGAACAAAACTATGCAAATTTTGGTCATCCCTCATGTCAGGTCCTTATCTTTATATGTTATTCATTGTACGCCACTCTTAATAAGTATTAAAATTAATTAATACTCAACACAAATTTGAGCATTGTCACTTGGACAAAGACATCAATGTCCTGTGCATCGATGTCCATTTCTAATTTAATAACTATATTAAATTCATTAATACTATTAGGACCTCTTATATACTTGTTTAAGAGGTGTTATTGCATTGATTTTCAACATGCAATCACCACTCGCACATGAATTAAGAGATAAAGCGAGCAAGACATAACAAAATACAAATGTGACACAAATCAAAAGAGAAAAAATTACCACATTAAATATAATGGAATATGATTCAAAAAGCTTCTTAAAGTCCAACTTTAATATTATGTTATAGTATTCAACTCAAAATTACAACTGCTTTAAAGACTTTTCTGACTCGCTTTGAAAAAGTTATTTTATAGTACAAGTTTTTTGTATATAATTTAGTAACTGTTAACAAATGCATGAAAGAGGCATTAATGGGAAAACATGTTTTTAATAAATAAGTTTTAACCATATAAACTTTTTATTATATAAAAAATAAAAAAAAAAGGGTACCATAAATGTGTCTCGATACTGTATACTACAAGAAAATTGTCTTTTAGCCGTAGAAATTATTGCAACTAAATGTGTAAAAATTGTCACTAAATTTGTTAGTGACAACTTTTTTTTTTTTTTTTGCCATTAGGCCGCGGTAATATGTGCGTAAAAATAAAAATTTTAGCTGCAATATGAAAATGTCTCTAAATGTGTAATATTTAACCACGAAAATTATTGTAGAAAATTAAAATAATTTTGCCATTAAAATGTACAATGTCACTGCTAAACCACAATTAAAACCACCGTTAAAATATTATAGCATACTTTTAGTGGCAACTTATTGTCACGTATAAAACGTTGAAATGAATAAAAAATTATTAAATTTTTGAAAAAAATTATTTTATTGAGTATTTTTTAATTCGTTCTTCACATAGATAAAAAAAATAGCATAGGCAATGAAGAAACAATAATATAATCAACACTTAATTCCGTAAAAAAAATTAAATTAATTAACGTGAAAATAATATTTTGATATAGTATCATTTAATTGTACTTGTGTATAATGCATTACCATAAAAGAAAAGAGATGAAAAACAAATGTAATGATTATTTGGATTTTGAAGAGTTAGGCATCACATGTACTAACTTGAAAACATAACAAATTAAATATAACTAGGTTAATTTTCACAATTTAATGATTTAGATTGCAACTAAAAATATTGTAACTGAATGCATATGTTTAGTGTCAAAAAAATAATATCGCTACTGAAAGTATGATATTGAAGTTATTTAGTGGCCATAAGTATTTGTGACAACTAAAAATATATAATTAGTTGTGAAAAATTTTGTTATCACCAAAGATATGCTAGTGATGAATTTAGTTAGTGACAATTTAAGTGTTTTAGCAAAAATATATTATTAATTCACCACTAATTCCAAATATTTAGAGTAAATATTAGTGATAACATTTTTTACTTGCATCAAATATGCCCTGATTTTATTCACATTTTACTTTTTGCCACTTTATGTCAATTTTAGAGAATAAGTTGCCATTGGTAAATACAAAATTAGCCAAAAAAAAAATAGAATTTCTGTTTTTCATATAACACGAACGGTGTGCCTTTCTTTTGCATATTTGCCCCAACTCATTTTTCGTATTTTAATTGAATCTAGTTTTAATCAACTCAAATTTTAATATGTAAAAAGATAAATTTTTATTTGCTCAAAATTTACTTAAATTTTATGTAAAAAAATTGTTTGGGGTTTATGTAAGGACATATTTTGGTATTTTAGATAAATTTTTTTTGTTAGAAAAGATGGTTTAATGAAGAGAGATGTCAGTGATTTTTTAAATATAACTAAAGGGATGTCAGTGGTATTTTAAATAATAGAAGAATGTCTCATTGAAGATATGTCTATCTATAAGGAGTGTGAATGATAATTATCCTTGATTTTTTCATGTAATATGTTTGACCTCACGATGGTTTCCTCTTTTCCGATTATTAATTTTATCAAATATGTTCATCATTCGTAACCTGTAGTTTCCCTAGCACTTCACACACTCTCTAATGCTTTGTTTGGTAAGAAAGATGGAAAGTAAGAAGGATAGAAAGTATGAGAGATATATTTTATATCCTTCAAGGATGAAAAGTAAAAATGATACACTTTCTTTCCTTTGTGTTTGGTTGGATGGATGAAAAATAAAAATGAACAAATTTTTTTTGTGCTAGCTAAGATTAAGGGTGACAATCGAATCATATCGTGTCAGATTTGTGTTGAGTCATAAAATTATGACTCTTTTATGTTTCTTGTTTACATGTCAGATCATTTTCAAGTTCGTGTTGAGTAATAATCAAGTTCGTGTTGTAAAATTCGTGTTTGATGAGCTTGAATTTTATTGGGCAAGCCCAATTTAAATAAATCGAGAAAGCCCAAAGAAACGCCCATTGTCGACCCATCGAAGACACTAAGAGGACAACACCAAAAGGCAATGCCCGAAGGAGGAGGAGGACAAGGGAGCCCTTGGGCGCCTCCTAAGCTGGCCCCTTGAGCGCCGCCCATGGCAGCCCCTTGGGCGTCGCCTAGGCTGGCCCCTTGGACGCCTCCTCTTCGCTCCTCCTCACCTTGGTTCTCCAGGTCTAGGTCCAACTAATATTCTCTTCCAGATGAATAGGAGCAACGACCGAAGAAGGAGGAGGACAAGGGAGCCCTTGGGCGCCGCCCATTGTAGCCCTTGAGTGCCCCTCCTCTTGGTCGTCCTCACCTTGGTACTCTAGGTTCAGGTCCAAGACAAGTCCAGGTCCAGGTCCAAGCCAAAGCCTACTCAAGACAAGTCTAAGTCCAGGTCTAACTAATGTTTTCCTCCGGATGAATAGGAGCACGAGTGAAGATAATATTGAGATAGATATAGAAGATCTTCTACCATAACAATACTTGTCAAAATAATGAAATTCTTCTCCCTCACGTCACCGCCTCCAAGCTACCTTACCCTAACTATATAATGTAAGCTCTCTAAACATTGAGGGCACGCCTCCAACGCCTCCGAACCTTACACTCATTGTTTTCTCTCTGTCTCCGTAAAAGCAATGTATTTCTCCGGAGTACTATCATTCATCAACATCAATAAAGAACACAGGCCGCCGCTACCATTCCCGAGAGTGGACGTAGGTCACCTGGACCGAACCACTATAAATCTTTGTGTTTGTTGCTTATTTACTGTTTTTATCCATCGATTGTCGTCGATTGCTCATTAATTGCTTATTAACACATACTTGACTGTTGATCTTGTACGAAGACAATTTTGTGCATCATCAGTGTTGATTCAAAAAAATTTACCCTTAGTTAAGTTGAAAAAAATATTTTTTTTAATTTAAAATTTTAATTTTAATTTTTTTTTTATTTTAAAATTTTAATTTCTTTCCGATTTTGGAAGGATTGATTTTGGTAAGTTAGAAGGAAAGTTAATCCATCAACTTTGTCATCCATTTTATTTTCATTCTTTATTAAATATAATATTTTATTTATCTCTCAAATTTTTCATCTTTCTATTTTTTTCATCTTATAAAATGGAACATTCATGTATTGCATGGGCCCAATAATATTCTATATAAACGCACAAGTCGGTCCTTCTGGACCACCACCTTCGCTTCCAGCACATTTATTAGTTTAGGCCATCTCTGAAGGGTTTTCAAACCTTGGATTGTGGTGTGATTGTTGGCTTCAGTTATCTATGCTCCACAAGAAAATATTTAATGTAATAGTAAGAATATGTCATCACCGTCTCGTGATATCATTTTTTAATAATAAACTTACAAATAAACAAAATGATCTCCACGTGATTTAGAAACTGCTATACCCTTTAAGGTAATAATTACTCGTGTAAAATGGTTCATCTTATCAACTTGTAAGTTTATTATTATACGATAAAAGTCATAAGACCATATAACAGTGATAGCGTGATGTAATTGGGATAATGAATATTTGCTCATACTTAACCAATGGTTGATTATCAAAAATTTTTTTTCAAATAAGTGTAAGCATATAAATTGAGTGTACTAGTGGACACGTATCAAAGACACAAGACTACTTACAACAACTTGGTACAATAAATTCCAAAAAAGAAAAAGGCCAAAAAAACATTTGACTTTAGTCTCAGCATGACCAGTTCTCACGTTGAAAAATGCTCATAGTAGAAGCATTATGGGATCCTCTTATATTTTATATGACTTTAGCAAGATATTATGAATGTTACTTGTCAAACCACAAAAATATGTGAACGTCGTTTCCTATAATACTCCTTTATTTGTGTTTAATTTGGAGATTTAATAAATTTAAATTAATCATTAAATCATGGAACAACCTAGGAGTTGGAGAAAGATGGTGTTCGGGCGGCAGAGTGAGGTGTATGGATTGGATGGAGTTCAGATGTAAATATGTTATGGTAATCCCTTGTCATGTTGTTTTGCCTACAACTCGGTTGTGGACCCACACCGGTCCACGTCCAAGGATACGTGTTCAATTCCACACGGACTACATGTAGGAAAGAAACGTACACGTTATTAGTTCTCACAAGAATAGACCAATGACATCAGGTAAGGAGGGGCCTATGTTTGGGCATTAGCCCCTCATGGGTGTCAAAAGACTTACCGGAGAATAAATAGTACTAAAACCTTAAATCAATTAAGAAATTAGAATTTTAATTAAATTAAAAAAATAAAAATCTTGATTAAATTAAAAAATAAAATAACATAAATTTTTACTTAAATTAAAAAATAAAATAAAATAAAATTCTCTAAAATTTCATAAAAAAATAATATTGACCACATTTAATAAAATATCAAAAATCTAAACTAGCCACACATATTGCATCATAAAGTTTTGTAACTTTTTTTAATAGCCATTACTTTTCCCCAACTACTGATGCTATCGTGACAGAAACCATCAAACGACATGGGAAAGGGAGGAAGGCATGAGGAGTGAATACCATCACCTTGGATAAATGTCTTTTATGATGGAAGTATTGCAATTTTGCACTTAGCAAAATTTGTAGGGACGTTATTTGGAGATCTTATTTAAGAATTTAATGATATAATTTTAATGTAACCATTGAATTAGTTATGAGTTTTGATGTTAGATAAAGCTAACAAATAATCCAATAAATATAAATCATTAGGTCTCTAAATACGAACTCTATCCAATACAAAACTCAAAAATAACACAATTAATTGACACGAGTAATAAATTAGTCAAATTAAAGTTCGACACGAATAACACGATTAATGAATATTTTAGAAAGAAAATAAGTATTTAATGAGTATTATAGACAGACAATAAAAATTTTATAATTTTTTAAATAGTAATATATGAATTGTTATTGAAATAAATAATTTTTTATAAACATAAATATTAACAGAATTCGGTATGTACCAAAAGTGACACGACACGACAAGACAAAACAATAACACGACACGAAAACGAATCGATACAATTCTTATTAACAGCCCCTCAATAAAATTCTAACAAATTGAGAAACCATGTAATAATGATGGAGGACCACTCCATATGTGAGTATAAATACAAGAGGCATTTCCTCAGTTAATTGTAATCTCTGCAATTATAACTCTACCTTCTTTCTCAAGCAATAAAAAAATTTCAAAGAGTAAAAAACTTCATTAGAATGAATTAGCCAAATTTTTTAGTTTGTGAATCACTATAATCTGTGAGTTTGTGTATTATGTACATATTTTTAATTTATTTTTATGTAATATTAGAAGTTATTATTAAGAAGTTATTTTAGTAAGTGAGTTGTATTTAAAGGTTTTTTGATCAATAGAAAAAATATGTTGAATATTATATTGAATTTTCTTGTGAAAGTTTTGAAGATAAGATACTTCTCAAATTGAATCATTAGAGGCTTTTATCCCCCCCCCCCACCCCCCCTAGAAGTTCGTTTTTTCCCCTATTCTTTTTTTATTTTGTTTTACAAATCTCTCAAAAAAATGTGCACGTAATAATTCGTATCAGAGCTAGGAACGGAGGATTGAGTTGATCATCTTGAAGTGAAAGTTCACTCCTTAATTGTCAGACAAGGGAGGATAATGAAAAAGATGCATAAATTATTTCACACTATGAATTCTCGCTTTAATCAATTAATGACCGATCGAGGACGCTGCCATGAGCCAGGCGAAGGGTGGACCCATGACAATGAAAGAGGTAAAAATAATGGTCACGCATCTTTTGTTTCAAGCGGATTAAGCTCGATAACCTCCAATTTCGAATTTGGATATTCCTCGATACAATGACAAACAAGAATCCACCATTTTGGTTCAACCAACCAAACAATTCTCTGATATGCAACAAACTGCCTTTGATTTTAAGGCCCAATCAAATGTTTGCCATCAGCCATGTAAGTTACTCAAGGAACACAATGAGGTGCTTACAGGGATCTTTGACAACAAGTAGCAAGTGGGATCGGTTGAACGCTGTCATACACGTCTTGCAAGTTTACTTGAACCGTGCAATAATTTACCAAGGCAACAACAGGTGGGATATCGGAGGATTCACTGGTCATAGGGCTGAGGTATGTTACCCTGTACAGGAGGCCGGCTTAGGGGTGCGTTCTTTTTCTAACGTAGTCGAGGCCGGTGAGGTGAAGCTTTGATGGAATTTTTGTGTTCAACAATCACTTTGATCCACTTTCATGGGGGTCAAGTACTGTAAGTCCATCCATCCTGGACATATTGAGTTTCGTTATCTAGCTTCACCTTTTTGGAGGCGATTGTGTGAGATTCAATCTGTGGCTGAGCTAATAATCAGATGGTTAGTACGGTCCGATGAGGTCAGTTTCTGGTATGATTGTTGGATGGGGGATTACTCGTTGACTTTAGTGTGTACGGGACAGCTCTTGGGGTTTCTGTTTCTGCTTATTGGGCGGGTCAGCAATGGGACAAAAGCCGATTGTTGGGGGTTTTGCCTTCTTCAGTTGTTAAGCAGATTGTGCAGATTTCGATTTTGGATCAGGGGGTTAATCAAATGAGGTGGAGTTTGTCTTTGGATGTAAATTTTTTCCTTAAGGACTGCTTGGGCTGATATACGGAATGTGGCTCCAGTTTGGGCAGGGTTTTCTTGTGTCTGACAGAGGCATATTCCGACTCAAGTCTCCTTCTTTATGTGGCAGTTGTTTCATGGTTTCCTGGCCACAGATGATGGTTTAGAGAGACGGGGTTTCTATGTAGTATCCCGGTGTGTGTGTGGTGGGACTGTTGAGACTTTTAGGCACCTTTTTTTTGGATTCTCCACTTACAATTCAGGTGTGGGGTCAATTTTATCGGATGTTTGGGATAAGATCTTGGCCGTTTCAGTCTCCTTATGCTTTAATGCTTCACTAGAGGCGTTGTACTCCTTCTGCAGGTCACGTGTGGATACTGCTACCGTGCTTTATTCTGTGGTACCTATGGAAGGGGCGTAATGCTTATAGGTTCGATGACCGGGTTTTTTAGGTGCCCGTTGTGGTTTAGAGGGTTCTGGTCGATATGCAGTTGATTGGGCTTGTTTTTGGGTTTGCTCCGAGTCAGTTGCGTCGGGATGAGTCGGTTGAATTTTTGAGTTTTCTTAGGGTCTTGGCTCCTCGGCTTCAGCCTCTCTGCTTGGTTGCTTGGACTCGTCCTATACCAAGTTGCCTGAAGATTAGTGTTGACGGTTGTTCTAAAGGCAATCTGGAGCTGTCTGCGGTAGGGGGTGTTATTCGAGACCACTAGAGTTGGGTTCTCAGGGCTTTTGGCTTGTTTCTGGAGCATCAACTTATTCTATATGCGGAGATGCAGGCTATTTGTGCTGGGTTGGAGTTGGCTGCAGATTTGGGAGGTTTAGAGTTGATAGTGGAGTCAGATTCAACTACAGTGGTTTCTTGGGTTTATTTTCAGGGTACTGGGTGCTGGGTTTTTGCTTACCTGTTTGCTTTCATTCGGCTTCTGTGTGCTTCTCTTTCGGCTCACGTTTGCCACATCCTGTGGGAGGCGAATCAGGTTGCTGACTTCATGGTTAATTGGGTCTGTTCTCAGCAGCTCAATCAACGATTTCTTGATTCATAATCCATTCCTTTTGGAATTGCTGGCATCCTCACCTTGGATGCTCGACAGACTCCTCACGTTCTTCGGTGAATTTTTTATTTTCATTTATGTTTTCAGTTAGTTCTATGGGAGAGTCCCCACATTGTTTTCATGTTTTTAGTGGTAAGTCACCACTGTACTTTTGTTTTGATTCTCCTACTTTGTACTTCTGGAGGTTATCCTCCTCCCTAGTATTTTTTTCCTTATAGTTATAGATACAAGCAGGGGTCCTGTCAAACTCCTCCCCCACCCACACTGGGTGGCTTTGGAGGAAAAAAAAAAGAGTCGACATTCGTGCAGCCCTCGCAGGCCCAAACACCTTATCTGCTATCGTGGGTCTCTCCAAGCTATGTGAAGCTGAAGATTACATTGATCGTTACGATGAAAGGGAAGTAAGTTGGCCGCCTCTTTTCGTATATTGTAAATCAAATTTTGAGGACGTAGTTTGTTTTAAAGGGGGAATGAAATGTTATGTACACATTTTTAATATATTTTTATGTAACATTAGAAATAATTATTAAGAAGTTATTTTAGTAAGTGAGTTAGTGATAGAGTATTTTATGAATACTTTTATAGGTGGTTACTAACATAGTGGAGTCATGAGTTATGTTAGTTATTAAGGTATTTTGTATTATCTTGCATTTAAAGATCTTCCTATCAATGGAAAAGATATGTTGAATATTATGTTGAACGTTCTTGTGAAAGTATTGGAGATTATATTCTTCTCAAATTGAACCGTTGGATGTTTTCACCCCCCTCAAAGTGAGTTTTTTTTCCCAATTCTATTTTTATTTTGTTTTACGTATCTCTCGAAAAAGTGTGCACGTAACATTGTGCTTGTTTTGCTGCTCTTACCTTTATCCTATGTTTACAGTAGCATCTCACAGAACCATCAGGTTCAACCTTAAATCAATTTCTTCTACACTGTTCATTTGCACACTACTACTCCCAAGCTCTGAGCTCTTTAGTTCAAGCACCCATTTAATGTTTCGAGTTCATACATCATCATTAATAATTCAGAATCTGTAGTTTTCCTAGCACTTCACATACTCTCTAAGTGATGTTGGATAGATTACATAGATGAGAAATTACAAACTCCTTGTATTGTATTGTATGGGGCGATCACTAATAATATTCTATATAAATCCACATGCCAGACCTTCTGGACCACTACCTCCGCTTCAAGTACCTTTATCAGTTTAGGCCATCTTCAGAGGGTTTTCAAATCTTGGATTGTGGTGTAGATGTTGGCTTCAGTTTATGGGCTAACCTCTATGCTCCGCAAGAAAATATTCAATGCAGTAGGAATGTCAAGTCATTATTGTCACGTGATGTCAACGTCTAGCAATAAACTTATAAATAATCACATGATATGGGAATTACCATACCCATTAAGATAATAATTACATGTGTAAAAAGGTTCAACTTATTAACTTATAAATTTATTATTGTACCATAAGATCATGTAGCGATGATAACGTGATATTACAAGGATAACATGATTACAATGGTTGATTATCCAAAATTCTTTTCCAAATAAGAGTCAACATCTAAGTTGAGTGTACTAGTTGGACATGTATAAAAAAGACAAGACTACTTACAACAACTTAGGTGCAATAAATTCAAAAAAGAAAAAGGCCAAAAAAACATTCGACTTTAGTCTCAGCATGGCCCGTTCTCACGTTGAATAATGCTCCTAGTAGAGGCATTATGGGATCCTCTTATATTTTATATGACTTTAGCAAGACATTATGAATTCCACATAGACTGCGCACCATGCGATCAATGTTGGAGGCTATGACTTTTGTAATCAACCAAGAATGGCTTGTGATTGTTTTTCCTACAACTCGATTGTGGACCCACACCTGTCCACGTCCGAGGATATGTGTTCAACTCCACATAGACTACGCACTATGAAAATTTAGATTTTATATATGTGGGTAAGAAACGTACACGTTATTAGTTCTCACAACATCAGGTAAGGGGGCCGTGTTTGGGCAAAATGAGCATTAGTAGGGGTGACAAATGTGTCAGATTAAATGGTTATGAGTGGAGTTAAATGGGTGACGGATGAAAAATATATAAATTCATAAACGGCATGATTAATAAATGGATAAAAAATCTCAACATGAATACGATCCGTTTAATAAACGGGTAACACGACACAACTCGTTTAACCCGTTTAATTTTAAAAAAATTATATCAACAAATTTTAATACTCAATTTTTTTTTTACTACCAATTGCACTTACCTCAAAGAAGAGAAATTTGTAGCCAAATCTCATAAAAATAAGACTTTAAGGCTTAAAATAAAAAGAAAAAAGGTCATTGTCTTTTATAAACAACTTAGTCCTCTCCATCTGCCATCATTTTTTGTTATGAACAAAAACCACAAGTAAAATAATTACGCAACGAAATAAAAAAATAGAATACACAAATTTACGTAGATCGGCTCAACAAGTAAGCCTACGTCCACGAACGAAACACAACAGCAAGATTTCACTATTAAAGAATTGGAGATTACAACGGTCTCAAAACAAATCAACGAGAGAACTAAATATCTGCTCTATTCCAATGGTACAATATTTATTGGATTTAACAAAATAGAGCAATACCAATTTATCACACACAAAGAGAACTCTTGTACCGTCGCCGATAACCAACCCACAACTTACCGGAGAAGACGTCCTTTTTGTCAAGCTTCTAGACTAAGGAATTTGATTCCTTCATAATGTCTTCATGGTGCACTACAAGAATTTAGGGTTTTTGTGTCACCTTTTTTTGCAACGGAATATTTACGGTGACAAAAATATTTTTTTTGCAACGGTTATTGATACTGATGTTTAAAATGGTATATTTGCATTAGGAAATCGTAGCCGTAGCAAAAAGTAATTTTTTTTAAAAAAAAAAATTTCTCATTTCGCATTAGTTTTTTTCCTGTTGTAAATGCTTAAACCGTTAAATCGTTCAAGTTGGACGAGCTGAACCAAACCAGACGGTTCAATTTATTTACTATAAATTCCAGAATTTTGGCCCTTTATGTTTGCCCTAAATCTAATCGTTTCCTTCCCAGTCTCTTCCCTCTTTGAGTCTTTGTCGATGGTGAACGTGAGGCTCCCTCTCTCTCTGAGTCTCTGCTACTTTGTGAATTATCTTAGTTCGAAGTGGATTTTCTTCCATCCATCAAACTTCCATCGGCTCGAATCGTCCACGAATACCCAGCAGGCCAGCATCAGGTATACTTTCTTGCTCTGTTTCTCGTGCTCAGTCGTTCTCTCTCCCTCTCTCTTTCTCGCTCTCGTTCAGTAGGAGGTATATTTCAGTCGTTCTCTTCATTGATTGTGAATCTTTTACTGATTTTGTGTTTGGTTTTATAAAATCTGATTTTAGGTTTGTATTTTATACATTGAATGATTGAATGAGGCCACTGATTTTATATACATTGATTGTGATGGTTTGTATTTTATACATTGAATGAATTATTGAAGATTTTTATTTTATACATTTAACACACAATAGGGAAGATTTGTCTTTTATGCAGGCTTGTACATATGGTGCCATGAAAACCAGCTATTCGTAATCATATTCTTAATTTTTGGGTTAAAAATTCATATTTAATTTGAGTTTAATTCTATATTATTACCAAATCAGAATCCCCAGATTCTAGCAATTACAAATCACAATCCCACATTCTTAGCTAGTTGACTGTTACACATTTATTTGTACAGATTTTTATATTATTTCCATGAATAGAATTACTCCATATATAGGAGTGTAATACTTAAAATAATATAAGAAAACATTTTTTATCCCATCACTTTCTTAACATGGTATCAAAGCCAAAAAGATCCTCAACAGACCTATGAACAATTTATATGGCTCCCTCCTCGGAAGATTCTCCAATCTCTTCCCCTTATCTCCTTCACCCATCCGACTCTCCTAGTCTAATTCTTATTTCCGGGCATCTCACCGGAGACAATTTTCCCAAATGGCAGCGTGCTCTTCGAAGAGCATTCAATGCAAAGAACAAACTTTGCTTTGTTGACGGAACACTCAAACCACCAGCAACCACCTCTCCTGACTATGCTTAATGGAGTAAGACCAAAGATATGGTCCTCACTTGGATCCTAAATACCATCACCCCTTCCCTAGCCAACTCCCTAGACTACCATGATGACCCTCGAGACGTATGGCTCGACCTTGAGTCCCGTTTTTGCCACAGCAACAACGCGTGACTCTTCCATCTCAAACGAGAAATCTCAAATCTCCACCAAAACCAACTCTCAATTCCAGACTACTACAACAATATCAAACAATTGTGGGATGAACTTGGAAATTTACAACCAACTACTGATGCTCTTACCTTAGAAAAAAGGGCTGAGGATGAGCATGTGTTTCAATTTCTTCTTGGACTCAATGATTCCTTCGCTGCACTCCGCACCCAATTCCTTGCCACTGATCCTCTTCCGCCCCTCAACAAAGTCTTCTCCATTTTATTCCAAGAAGAAAAACAACGACTCTTACATGTCACTCGCCCCTCCTCAGAAAGCCTTTCCTTTGCTGCCCAATCTTCCCATCATGAGAAACCACCCATCAAATGCTCGGAGTGTGGCAAATCTGGCCACCCACGACACCGGTTCTGGCGGATCGTCGACTACCCTCCTTGTAGAAAACCACGGCACCCAAATCAGAATCCCTCATTCCTTGGCAAGCCACCTATAGCAGCACACTTTGCCGGTGCAACCGCGAGCCCCATCCCTGGTCTCTCGCCGAAAAATTACCAACAACTAATGACTCTTCTCCAATCTCCTTCATCTTCCTTTGCCGACCAATTCGTAGGTAATCTCTCATCCTTGCCGAACTCCTTTTTTGACCCACAGCAGCACTGGATCGTCGACATCGGTGCCATCGACCATATGAGTCACCGTTAGTCGTTCTTCTTTGATCTTCGAAAGCCAACAGTGGCACGATCGATTCACCTACCCACGTGAGCATCAATTCCCTTCGAAGGCATAGGGTCGGTCATGTTATATGAAACCCTCACCGTACAAAATGTCTTATATGTCCCTGCCTTTCACTTTAATCTCCTCTCTGTCCCCTCCCTTACTACTCAATTATCATGTGTTGTTTTATTCTCATCCTCTCAATTTTTTTTTCCAGGACCCTCAGTCGAAGAGGCTGATTGGAGCGAGTGATGCTTGCAATGGACTCTACATTTTTCGACCCCCACAAAGTGCTATTTTTTCAATTCAGAAAATTGGCAATAAGACCTTATGGCATTGCCGTCTAGGTCATCCCTCTAATTTTACTATTCTTACAATTTTTGATAGTCCATGTATTATCTCAAATTTTGATACTTGTGCTCATTCTAAGCACACGCGTTTACCTTTTCCTATTAATGCGAATAAAAGTTTAATTCCTTTTCATCAACTACATTGTGATATTTGGGGCAGTTATCACACCGCTTCTATTTGTGGAGCTCATTATTTTTTGACTATTGTTGATGATTTCTCACGCACCACATGGATTTATTTAATGTGTTTTAAATCGAAAACCTTTAGTCACCTAATGCATTTCTTCACCCTTGTCCAAAATCAATATAAATCCAATGTTAAAATTATTCACACTGATAACGGTCAAGAATTTCTCTCAAAAAATCTCCAGGATTTTTTTCATACTCACGACATCATTCATGAACGTACTTGTGTTGAAACTCCTCAACAAAATGGTGTTGCGGAGCATAAACACAGGCACCTCTTGAATGTCGCTCGAAGCCTCCGTTTTCAGGCAC
Source organism: Ilex paraguariensis (assembly GCA_963454935.2). Classification (NCBI taxonomy): domain Eukaryota; kingdom Viridiplantae; phylum Streptophyta; class Magnoliopsida; order Aquifoliales; family Aquifoliaceae; genus Ilex; species Ilex paraguariensis. Next base: position 70,121 of record CAUOFW020000981.1, read on the forward strand.
ATTTACCCCTTAAATTTTGGGGCGAATGTGTTCTCACTGCTGCTTACCTCATTAATAGGACACCTAGTCGGTCTCTCCAAAATCAAACTCCTTTTCAAATTCTTCTCAACATTGCACCCACATACCATCATCTCTGTGTATTTGGATGTCTTTGTTATTCTCAAACCCTCACTGCTCATCGTGACAAATTTCCCCCCCGTGCCTCCCGCTGCGTCTTTATTGGTTATCCTAGTAATCTTAAAGCCTACAAATTATACAATCTTGAAACCAACACAATTTTTTACTCACGCGATGTTTCTTTCCATGAAGATCAATTCCCTTTCCAACAATCCAACATTCTTTCCCCTAGTCACTCCATAATTGCATCCCTACCTATCCCCGAAAATACGCCACCTTCCCCATCCATCCCTATCCCACATTCTGACCCTACACCTACTTCTACCATTCTTTCTCATCCTCGCCATACTATCACTCGTCCTGCTTACCTCCTAGATTATGTCTGTTCTACTATTCCCACGGAGTCCACTGCTTCTTCATCCGCTGCACAGTCCTCAGGTACTTCTCACCCTCTATCTATTTTTCTTTCATATTCCTGTTTTTCACATGCTCATCTTTCATTCTTAACTGCTCTTACTGCATCTGTTGAACCTACTTGTTATTCTGAAACCAACCGCCACTCTCATTGGCGTGAAGCTATGGCATCTGAACTGCGTGCTCTTGCAGAAAATTCTACTTGGACCCTTGAACCACTCCCTCCTGGAAAAAAACCCATCGACTGTAAATGGGTTTTCAAAACCAAATTCTGAGTAAATGGCACCATTGAGCGCTACAAGGCCCGACTTTTAGCCAAAGGCTATACTTAGGTGGAAGGTATAGACTATCATGAAACTTTTGCTCTAGTGGCCAAAATGACAACTGTTTGTTGTGTTCTAGCTGTTGCTGCCACCAAGAGTTGGATCATTCATCAATTGGATGTTCACAATGCCTTTTTGCATGGTGAACTAGATGAGGAAGTTTACATGCAACCCCACCGGGCTACTGTGTTAAGGGGGAGACACGTGTTTGTTGTCTCTAGAAGTCACTCTATGGCCTCAAGCAAGCATCCCAAAATTGGTTTTTTAAACTAACCTCTGTTCTTCTTAGTGCAGGTTTTGTTCAGTCTCAAGCAGACCATTCTCTTTTTACCTTGCTCACTACCACCCAGTATCACCATCACCTTGGTATATGTTGACGACATCTTGATCGCCCGCAATGATCTCTCTCAAGTCAACCACTTCAAGACTACCATCTCCAAGTACTTCAAAACTAAAGATCTTGGACCTCTCAAATATTTCCTTGGTCTTGAAGTCGCTCGCTCATCTTCAGGCATTTTTCTCAATCAGTGAAAATATGCCCTGGATATTCTTGCTGATAGTGGTCAACTTGGTTCTCGCCCTGCTTATTTTCCCATGGAACAAAATCTCAAGCTCAACAACACTGATGGTGACCTACTTCCTGATCCGGCCCCTTATCGACGATTAGTTGGACGCCTCATCTACCTCACTATCACTCAACCCGACATCGTCTTTGCAGTCAACATCCTCAGTCAATTCATGCATGCTCCCAGACGTCCTCACATGACAGCTGCCACTCGCGTTCTCCGCTACATAAAAAGAACTCCTGGACAAGGCATTTTCTTCTTTTCTTCGAATGACCTTTATGTTCGTGCTTATACAGATTCTAATTGGGCTAGCTGTCCCACTACCAGACGTTCTACTACTGGTTTCTTTGTCACTCTCGGCTCCAGTCCCATATCATGGAGAACTAAGAAACAGTCTATAGTCGCTCGTTCCTCTACTGAAGTAGAATATCGTGCCATGGCTATGACAACATGTGAACTCGTTTGGCTACAACAACTTCTCCACGATCTCAGCATCTCACACAAAGGTCCCATGATGCTCTACTGCGACAATCAATTTGCTCTCTACATTGCTCACAACCCTGTTTTCCATGAACGCACAAAACATATAGAGATCGACTGTCACATTGTTCGGGACAAACTTCACTCTGGTCTCCTCACCACTGCACACTTGCCCTCTTCTAAACAATTTGCTGACATCTTCACCAAAGCATTGGATAGTGATCTTTTTCATCATTTTTCTCGCAAGTTGGGCATTACGGACCTACATGCGCCAACTTGAGGGGGAGTATTACCAAATCAAAATCCCCAGATTCTAGCAATTACAGATCACAATCCCACTTTCTTAGCTAGTTGATTGTTACACATTTATTTGTACAGATTTTCATATTATTTCCATGAATAGAATTACTCCATATATAGGCGTGTAATACTTAAAATAATATAAGAATACATTTTTTATCCCATCATTTTCTTAACATATATGGAGATAGAGAGAGATAGTGAGTGAGAGAGAGAGAGAGAGTTCTAGTTCTTGGGTTTTTGATCAATTGGGTTTTCTGGATTTGTTTTGAATTAGAAGAGACAAAATGGGTCAAGGGAAGATTGACATAAAGAAGATCGAGAATGCCAATAGCAGGCAAGTCACATTCTCCAAGAGACGTATTGGGTTGTTGAAGAAGGCTCATGAACATGCGGTTCTATGCGATGCCGAAGTTGCAGTAGTTATTTTGTCCAACATAGGAAGGCTTGTTGACTTCTCCAGTAAATGCGTAGAGTTTTTCTTTAACAACTTTATTGGGATTATTTTGAATAAATAGATTTTCTGGATGTGATTTTTATGTCTTTTTAGACTACTACTATTTGCATGTATTTCTTTATTGTTTATGTTTATTGATCCTCTGTTCTCTGATGGTTTTTTGTGTTTCGATTGTTGTTTTGTACTGGGTTTGTGTTAGATTTAGTTGATTTATCTTAATGCCGAAAAAAAATTGAAGCTGAAAGATACTTTTTACTGGCATCTTTTTAGGTACTTTTAATTGCTTTCTAGAATTTATTGCATGCGGATAAAAAGTTGCATCATTGAATGGCTTATGAATTATTTGTGGTTATTTATAACTCTGTTAAATTGAGCTAAAACCTTGTCTTTGTCAGATTTCCTTGAGTTTTTACTAGAATTCACCTGAATTTGATAAGCAAATAATGTACAAAGAATCGAACGCTCAAAGCGTGCTTAGCCTTACCGAGATACAACCACCAAAATGTTGAGCTGTAGGAGGGTCTATAGTCCTTAATCTAGGTTTTTCCTAATGTATTTTTAAAATTATTGAGGTCTGATTGTGATCAAACATTTTGATGCCTGGAGATGATGGGGAAAAGTGATGCCTAGGTGAGTACCATCATGGATCGAGTGTGCTTGCTATTGTAGCAGTAGTTTAAATTAGCTTTTCTATTGAGTCATCCCCTTCTGAATAATTTTTCTGTTTCCTAAAATAGTTGTTAAAAGTTGATCGATTTTGTGGATGCTTATTTGTTGCAAGATTTGCTTAATGAATCCATTAGTGTAGGAGGATTAAGTAAAATAACAAAAAAAAAAAAAAAAGCAGGATAGAGACATTCATGTTGTGGAATATGAACATTAAATGAGGAAGCAAAAACCATTTTTTTTCTGCGCTTTCTTCCTTCGAAAAACTATGACAAGGTGAATGTACCTACATTCGAAGAGTGGTAGAGATAGAATGATAGATTAGACTCATTAGAGTGGATAGATATCTAGCTTGGAGATTTTAGACATGCACACCCTATACAGGTTTTTAAGGTTTAACTAGAACAACATAAATGTGGAATTGTCATTATGTAGATACAAGAGTGTTTAGAGATTAAAAGCAAGGTTTGAACAAGTGCCAGAGAATGGAGAATTTCTGTGATTCATAGTATTTAGCACTTCTATTCTCAGTGACATTGCACATGAATAAAAAAGGTGCTCCATGCAGGAGAGTGGAAAGATGGGCCTCGTAACTACCAGTGACACAAGACATATGCACCTTTGATGTGTATCAGCCTATTGTGTTGAAGATCATTCTCATCCATAGCTAGTTATAAACTTTTGATGTTGGATTTATGTTATCTATGGTAAGCCTCCTTATATATTTTGCTTTACTACAACATGAAGCGCATGCTTTTGAGGTATAGCAAGTCTCTAGATTCTTCAGAGACTTCCATAGAGGAACACAAGATAGAGGTAAGACCTTTTTTTCTGTCTATTGTTGCTCCCTTGGTGCAAATTGCTGTGTGTGTGTATGTGAGCGGCCTTTAATTTCTCAAACTGGGAAATACAAGCAGACGAGACTTTTTAGGTAGATACACATTTCATTTGCTTCTTCATTATTTTTTTTAAAAAAATTATTTAACTATATCAACTTTTTATACATGTCATTGAGGTAGTCATTTGTTTAGATACAAAATGATGCATAGCCTCTGCTTAATTATACTTTTTATGAAATTCAAACTGCAGTTTAGGTGTTGATGGCGGCAAGGTTGTGGGCCTACCGTGTGAACAGTATTTTCTTCTTGATGATGTGACATGAGCACAAACACATAGATATTTGTTATTCAATAATGACTCAATTTCACCATTTGTGGAGTAAATTAACTGTCATTTTTGGGGAATTATGCTATTTATAATTTATATACAATTTTACTACTACTTTGTATCTATATAGAGACCACCTTAGAGTCCTTCAGAACCAAATGCCACATGCAAAGGATCATATCATCCGTCATGTACACAATGAAACATTCCACACATAGTTTACCGAGCTTGTATGTATCACATATGATAAATTATACACCACATTTGTTAAAATGCATATGTATAACTTTATTGTTAATGCTTATAAATAGGTTCAAATTTTGTGAAGATCAAATAACGTCCAGTTTGCAGATGAAATCAATACATTAGTTGAATGTCCTCATTACACAGCAAGGAGATTTAATTCATATATTATCAACGGATTTCGTTTTCGCGTCAAGAGTGGGAAAAAAGTGTTGCTTGGCCTTCTAGTGATGTATGTTTTATCTTAATTAATATGTATATAATTAGCAATCAAACATATTATTGACAATAATAACACAAATTGTATCTTTTGCAGGTGCTATCAAATGAGTAGAGAGCGCATAGAGTAGATGATGCATGGGTAGAGAGTACACATTGTGCATGATTACAAAGCAAATGGTGCATTAGGAGACTATTTTTTTTTATTATGCATTGACACTTTTACAAAGTTTGGAATATTTTCTTTTTAAAATTTCGGATGTTATTTACTTATGGTGAATATATTTTTATTTTTAAATTTAGATGTTTTTGTTTCGAGAGATGTGCCTTATTATTTTAATTAAATGATGTTATGGATACTGTATTTGATATATAAACAGGTGTAGAGAAACATGTGAAAGAGAGAATTAGGTTTTTAAAAAAAATTATTTATGAAAACAAATTGCTGACGCAAATAACGTTAAAAGAGTAATATCATATTTTTTACTAGAGCTTTCTACCGTGACAAATAATATATTTTGCGACGGTTAAAAACCATTGAGATTTTTTGCGACGGTCCATAACTATGGCTAATAATATCTTTTGCGATGGATTAAAACCGTTGTAAATGGGTTGCTACGATGGTCCCCTACTGTGGCTAATAGTATCTTTTGCGATAGATTTTAACCGTTGCAAATGTGGTTTTTTACGACGGTCCCCAACTGTGACTAATAATACCTTTTGTGATGGATTTAAAGCATCGCACATAGATTTTTTGCGACGAAAAATTACTGATGCAAACAAAAAATGTCGGATCTAAGATTTTTTTGTGACAACGCATTTGCATCGGGTTTTCCTGATGCAAAAGCTTTTGTGACGATTAATTGCTGATGCAAAAGATTTTGCATCGCCTATTATTTACCACCTCCAATTTGCCGACTCAAAAGATCACGTTGCCGTCGCGAATACTATTTGTGACGGCAACGTGATTTTTTGAGTCGGCAAATTACTTATGCAAAAAAACTCTTTTCTTGTAGTGGTGTGGAGGTCTCATGTGTTGGGCAAAAGATAAAAACAACTCCTTGAAGGCTTGGAGTTTAAACAACAAAAGTCCATGTTAGACTAAACTCCATTAAAATAATGAAATCAACATAATGCTAATTAAAGCCAAACTTGTCTACCAAGGCTTCCAATGAAAAACTAATGTATTCAATTATAATCCAAATAAAAACAATTGACTTGGAATACAAGTCATCACTACAAATCTCCACATTTACTTGTATTCTATCATGCCATCCAACCATAAGTGAATTTGACTGCTATTTTTGTCAAATACCCCGAAGGGTACACTCAAATAGTGCAAACACCAATCAAGTTCAAACAATGCTTGAACTTGAACACTGGTGCTGGCTTAGTAAACATATTTGCTGGATTCTCCGTTGTAACATCCTTTTTCACTATGACAATACCTTGAGCCATAACCTCACGAAGAAAGTGATGCGTAACATCAATGTGCTTGGTCTTTTCATGATACATATGATTTTTGGTCAAATATATTGCACTTTGACTATCACAAAACACAGTAGTTACCTCATCTCCTAAGCCCAAATCACAGACCAAACCTCTTAACCAAATTGCTTCTTTAACTGCCTCTGACACTGCTATGTATTCTGCCACTGTGGTAGACAAAGCAACTATAGACTGTAGGATCGCTCTCCAATTTACAGTGCACCCAAATAAAGTAAAAACATAACCTGTCAGAGATTTCCTCTTATCTAAATCACCCGCATAATCAGAATCAACAATTGTAGAATCGATAATATCTCTTCTACCAAATATTAAGCTAACATTTGTAGTGCCTCTCAAATAATGAAGTATTCATTTCACAGCCTGCCAATGAACCTTCCCAAGATTAGCCATGTAACGACTAACTACACTAACTGCCTATGAAATATCTGGATGAGTGCAAACTATAGCATACATGATGCTCCCAACTGCACTAGAATAAGGAACACGAGACATAAATTGCTCCTCATTCTCACTCTGTGGTGATAAAACTGTTGAAAGCCTAAAGTGAGTGGCAAGTGGAATACTCACGGGCTTTGAATTCTGTATCCTAAACCGCTCAATAACTTTCTCAATATATTTCTTTTGAGATAAATGTAACATACCTGCTCTTCTATCCCTGTGAATCTCCATACCCAAAATTTTCTTTGCAGCACCCAAATCTTTCATCTCAAATTCTAAACTCAACTATTTCTTCAACCTGCCAATCTTTAACATGCTCTTAGTAGCAATAAGCATGTCATCCACATAAAGCAATAAATATATAAAAGAATCATCTGACAACTGTCTGTGATACACACAACTATCGTAATTACTTCTAGGGTAACCAAGATCTACCATAAAAGTGTCAAAACATTTGTACCACTGCCTTGGAGACTGTTTCAAACCATATAATAATTTCTTCAACAAGCAAACATGATCTTCTTTACCTTGAACGATAAATCCCTCTAGTTGATGCATGTAGATGGTTTCCTCTAGCTCACCATGTAGAAAAGCTGTCTTTACATCAAGTTGCTCAAGCTCAAGATTGAGTGAAGTAACCATGACAAGCAATACACGAATAGAGCTATGTTTCACCACTGGTGAGAAAACTTCATTGAAGTCCACACCCTCTCTCTGGCTATAGCCCTTCGCAACTAATCGTGCCTTATATGTTGTAGATTCAACCCCTGGGATTCCTTCCTTTTTCTTAAAGACCCATTTGCAGCCAACAATCGTCATGCCCTTAGGCAAATTCATTAATTCTCAAGTCTGGTTCTTATGAAGAGATTCAATTCCTCAGCCATAGCAATAACCCATTGTGCAGACTCATTACCTACGATAGCTTCTGAATATAAGGAGGCCCCTAAACACCAAACTCCTCTGCTTTAGTGAGTGCATAAGCCACCAAGTCTGCATGCCCATATTTTTTAGGGGGTCTAATTTGCCTCTTCTCCCTACTTGTTATAATATTATACTCCTATTGCTCCTATGGATCATCACCTGAACTAGAACCAGGAAAATCTGAAATAGATTGAACTGGAGTACTTTCAAGTACTTTCTGTGTAGGTTTTACCTGTAGCTCCACCTCTTTGCTATAGTCCTGTTCTTTTCCTACAGAAATTACAAACTCTTTTCTTGGATGAAACATGGAAGATTCATCAAATACAACATCCCTACTGACTATAAACTTATGTGATTTAGGATCAGAACACCATAATCTATATCATTTCACACCATTAGCATAACCAATAAATATGCATTTCTTAGCCCTAGGCTGAAGTTTACCATAATTCACATGACAATAAGTAGTGCAACCAAATATTTTTAAATCAGAATAATCAGCAGGAGTACCAGACCATACCTCATATGGAGTCTTTAACTCGATAGCAGTGGATGGAGAACGATTAACCAAATAGCAAGCAGTGTTGACAGCCTCAACCCAAAATTTTTTATACAATCCTGCATTAGAGAGCATACAACGTACTCTCTCCAAAAGAGTCCTATTCATCCTTTCTGCAACCTCATTTTGTTGTGGAGTGGACCAGATAGTATGATGCTTGACAATGCCTTCATCTTTGCAGAACTCATTAAATTCACCTCTACAAAATTTCAGACTATTACCTATTCTGAGACACTTGACTTTCTTGCTTGTCTGTTTCTCAATCAAAGTCTTCCATTGATTCAAAGTCCCAAAAATATCACTCTTGCATTTTAGAAAATATACTCAAATCTTTTTTGAATAATCATCAATAAAGTTCAAAAGAAATCGAGCACCACCCTTGGATGGAACCTGAGAAGGACCCCAAAGGTCTGAATGAATATATTCAATTGTACCTTTAATCCTGTGAATAGCTGTACTGAATTTGACTCTACACTATTTCCCAAAGACGCAATGCTCACAAAAATCAAGTTTTTCAATTTCCTGTTTGCCAAGCAAACCTTGTTTACACAAGACTTCCATCCCCTTCTCACTCATGTGACCCAAATGCATATGTCATAACTGGGTAGTATCTGAATCTGGAATTTTTGAAGATGACACACCAGTTGTACCAATCATAGTATCACCATGAAAAACATAGAGGCCATTAATCTTTTTACCTTTCATCACAACCAGGGAACCTCTGCAGACTTTCATAACTCCACCTTCAGCAGAAACCCTGCAACCAATGGAATCTAAAGTATCCAAGGAAATCAAATTCATCTTTAATTCTAGAATATGTCGTACATCTTTCAAAGTCCTCATAACCCCATCATGTGTCTTAATTCGGATAGTACCTATTCCAACAGTCTTACAAGCAATATTATTTTCCATCAAGACTGAACCACCATTGATTGACTCATATGTGATAAACCAATCCCTACTAGGGTACATATGATAGGAACAACCCGAATCAATAATTCATTCATCATTAAAACATCCATCAGAGACTGTAAGAACATTATCTGAACCATCAGATGTATTTTTTGCAACACCAGCAACACTAGAGGAATCGAAAGAATTTGATTTTTTTCTATTCCCCTTTATTTTTCAACTTAAAACAATCATGCTTATAATGAGTAATTTTATGACAATAAAAAACATTCAGCATTATTCTGTTTCTTCCTAGACTTTGATCGATATCCAGATTTTTCTTTTCCTTTATCTGAATTTCTTTCAACGGATTGACCTCTATTATTATTAGATGAATTATCATGATGACCCTTCACAAATAAACCCTCGGCCTGAGCATCACTGCCCTTACCATTCAATTTAATACTCAATTTCTTAGAATTCAAAGAGGATTTTACATCAACTAAAGAGATTGAGTCTCTCCCATACAACATCGAATTAACAAAATTATCAAACGAATCAGGCAGCGAGCATAACACAATCAGGGCTTGATCTTCATCCCCAATTTTAATATCAATATTTTTTAAGTCAATAATAATTTTGTTAAATTCATCAAGATGTTCATTAATGGGTGTACCTTCCTTCATCTTGAGTGTGTACAACCGTTGCTTCAGATACAAGTGATTGGTGAGAGACTTATTCATATATAAACTCTTCAACTTTTTCCATAGCCCTTCGGCTTTGTCTTCATCGATAACCTCATGAAGAACTTCATCAGAAAGAGACAACTGAATTGTACTGTGTGTTTTTTCTTCAATATCAGCAACTTTTGTCTAATCTGTCTCCTTGGATAAAGTTCCATCAATGGCCTTTGTCAAACCCCCTGCTAATGAAGCAATGCCTTCATCTTGATCTGCCATAAACTGAAAATTTTCTAACCATCAAATTTTTCTATCTCAAATTTTGCTGTAGCTAAGGGTGTTCACCCTACCTTACGGGTAGGAAATGTTGTTTTTTGTCTTCATACCCGATACTTTGCAGAAGAATTTTTTCTTAGTCTACCCTACCCGATCAGGTGTGGTATTCCTACCCGACTTTCTATCCGATTAATCGGGTAGGAACTCGGGTAAACACATTTGTAACTATTAATTTTTGGATCATTTTAACAATTCAATTAAATAACATGCATCAATTTAACAACACAATAAATCAATAACACTAAAATCTAAAACACCTGCAACAACATTACAATAAAACATAAGATAGCATGAACATCAATTCATCATAATTGTTACACAAATACAATAACAATTATTTTAAATTTAAACCATATAAAATACATTAAAATCATAACTGCTCTAATAGATCACTAGTTCACCACAAATCATGTAACCTACACAAAAAATAAGTCTATGTTTTTGCAACTCAAACATCCATAACAATAACAACGTTATAATATAAATTACACCACACAAATACTCTTATAATTACTAAAAAAAATATTAAAAAATTAAATATATTTTTTGCGGGTAGGGTAGGGTAGAAATGCAAAAATTGATGAGTATTCCGCATTCCTACCCAATTTTTGCGGCTAGCCGCTCAGTAGGGTAGGATAGGGTCGAGTAGGGTAAGAAATTATAGCCAATGAGGAATTTGAACACCCCAAGCTGTAGTCATCCTGAAATCAATAGCTATGATACCAATTTGTTATGAACAAAGACCACAAGCAAAATAATAACACAACGAAATAGAAAAATAGAACACAAAGATTTATATGGTTCAACTCAACAAGCAAGCATACGTCTACGAAGGAAACACATCAGCAAGATTTCACTATTAAAGAATTGGAGATTACAACGTTCTCGAAACAAATCAACTAGAAAACTAGATATCTGCTCTATTCCAATTGTACAATATTTATTGGATTTAACAAAATAGAGCAATACCAATTTATCACACACAAAGAAAACTCTTGTACCGTCATTGATGGCCAACCCGCAACTCACTGGAGAAGACGCCCTTTTTATCAAGCTTCTGGACTAAGGAATTTGATTCTTTCAGAATGTCTTCATGGTGAGGTCTTACGTGTTGGACAAAAAACAAAAACCACTCTTTGAAGGCTTGGACTTTAAACAACAATAGTCCATGTTGGACTAAACTCCATTAAAATAATGAAATCAACATAATCTTAATTAAAGCCAAACTTTTCTACCAAGGCTTCCAATGAAAAACGCATGTCTTCAATTAGAGTCCAAATAAAAACAATTGACTTGGAATACAAGTCATCAAAACATTTTCCAATATGGGACAAAAACAAAAGGCATTGTTTTGTCTTTGTCTTTGAAGTACTCCTCATCTCCTCTCCTTTGTCTTTAAACTACTACTTTACTACTTTACTTCTTTTTTTTTATTGATTTCTTTACTTCTTTTTTTCTTGCTAATTTTTTTTAAATAATTATTAATTTATTATTATATTAATTTTATTTAAACGGGTAAATGCGTGATAAACGATTTGACAGGTCTCACCCAAACACGACCTGTTTATTAAACGTGTTTGGCGTATCAACCCGTTTATCACTCGAACCTGTTAAGATTTCACCCAACCTTGCTTAATTTGTGTCTGTTAATCGTATCATGTCAGATTTTGATAGCCCTAGGCATTAGTAGGGGTTTCAAAGGTTTGGAGTTAAACGGTTACATGTCGAGTTAAACGAGTGACGGGTGGAAAATATATAAACTCGTACACGACACGTTTAATAAACGGGTAAAAAATCTCAACACGAACACGACTCATTTAATAAATGGGTAGCACGATAAGACTCGTTTAACCCGTTTAATTTTTAAAAAAATTATATCAACAAATTTTAATACTCCACCTTTTTTTACTGTCAATTGCACTTACTTCAAAGAAGATGAATTTTTAGTCAAATCTTATAAAAATAAGACTCGAAGGCTTAAAATAAAAAAAAATAAAAAGAGGTCATTGTGTTTTATAGGCAACTTAGCCCTCCTCATCTCCCCTTATTTTTCAACGTGGGACAAAAACAAAAGGCATTAATTTGCCTTTGTCTTTGAACTTTACTTCTTCTTTTTTTCATTGATTTCTTTACTTCTTTTTTTCTTGATAATTTTTTAAAATAATTATTAATTTATTATTATATTAATTTTATTTAAACAGGTAAACGTGTGATAAATAGTTTTCCAGGTCAACCTGAATATGATCCGTTTATTAAACGTATTTGGCGTATCAACCCGTTAAGATCTCACCCAAATTGAATATGAGTCAAACAAGCAATGGTATTTGAACATAATTTATTAACATAATTTATTATAATCATAAATTGAATATGAGTCCTATAAAATATTGAAATTTAGTGTTAATACAATAATTACAATGAAACTACATCATTAGGTCAATAAATTAGATCAAATTTTTAGGTTTAAATAACAATACTATATCCAATTCAAATAATATATATATATATATATATATATATATATATATTAATCTGAGGGCCACATTCGAATCAATTTATGACATTCAGGATGCAATGTGAGAAAAATAATCTTTGGGGTGCAAAGTAGGAATCGAGATACCTTTTAGCATGTAAAGTGTGAAAAATCCCTAATTTTTAATATGAAAATTATGTAGTAAAGTCATGAGATGCATGTGAATCATTTTAAATTATAATTATGTTAGTAATGTTAGCTCACCAAACAGGTATACTTTGTCCCTCACAAGTTTGAATCAATTAAGAAATATTTCATTTAAATCAATATATCACATAAGCAAATGAAACATAACATAATTTTTTTTTTTTTTGGGGTCAGTGAACATAAGTTTTGAAATATCCGCCATTCAATATATCATTACATTGGAAAGTGTTGATACAATCATTTGACAAAAAAGCCTTTAGCTCCGGAGGAGGATAGCCTATCCAATTCAATGTAATTGAGTTAGATAATTTCATAGCTGCAACCCAATGAGCTACTCTGTTTAGAGCCCTAGACTTGTGTAAAAACCATAAATTAAGGATATTAGCAAAGTACCGAATATCACTAACAAATGCGCTAATTCAGTGAACATAAGTTCATTGTCTAACTTAATGCACAAAATAAAATTTACATACATGAGTTAGATAGTAGAGGTATCAATCCACTGCCATGTTAATTGCTTCTTTGTGTGTGACACTTCAACCAAAAAGAGAAATTAAAGTCAAAGAAAATTATTTTATTTTTTATTTCAAAATTTATCTTACATATGGACAAAAGAGTGCTAATTCTCAATGGAAGGAGAAAAGAGAGTGGAGAAGTGTAAAAGAGAATTCATGTTCGGATGGTATGATAAAAATATCATTGTCTGTCTCATGGCTATTAAGCTGCTAAATTGAAGCAGCTAATTTACTAATGATGGTATTGAAAAATTCATGTATGTGATAATTAATCAAAGACAAATCAAAGAACATGAGATTTCATAAAATGTTCAAGCATAAAATTGAAAATTAGCAATGCACAAAACACACAAATTGAAGCAACCTCTCATTGTCGGTGATCCATAAAAAATTCCATCTCATTAAGAATCAAATTGTCCAACCTCCATTCATCTGATAATACCTTCAACCTAATGGTAAATTTTGTGGATCACCTTCAATGATAGTGTTAGTATTGTTAACCATGGTGTACATTTTTTTTAAAAAAAAAATTCAAGGATTCTCATGATTCAAGCGTTCATAGACTATAAGGATTGTTAATGTTTATATGTTTGTCCTACATCAGTTAGAGTAGAAAACCTCACTAACCTCTTGTACTATAAATCAATTTCATCATGTATATAGTAAGGTACACCAAAGAAATATACAATTGATATTCGTTTACTATTCTCTTCTCTCACATGGTATCAGAGTTTAAGATCATGGGTTTTTCTGGCCAAAGATAGTATGTTTTGTGTTTGCCCCGCGAGGGATCCTTCATATCAAAACTCTTGAGGCTCTTCTCCTTTGAGCTGTCCTCCGACAGCCTCTTTTGGTACCTCTTTCGTTCATTCTCCCACGTGACATTCCGACCATCCTTCAAAGCCAGAGGTCGGTGCTGCACCGACGATCTCCAGCACCATTTCAGTCGTTCTCTGGCAATGATCCGATTGCCTCTCGACCATCCTTTGACAAACTTAGACAACTTTTTGGTTGTCCTTCGATGACGTTCTAACCTGCCCCAGTCATCCTCTAACGACCTTCTAGTCGCCCTTTTGCGATGTTCTGACTTGTCCCAGTCATCCTTCAGTGATGTTCAAACCTACTCCGGCCATCCTCCGTCGAGGTTTTGACTTGCTTTAGTCATCCTTTGACTCACAGCTAGTGGTGAATCAGATATTAAGGGATTATATGGCAAAAGACGAGAGAATGGTGGCTTACCACGCAATGGCAGAGAAGGAACTAAGTCGTGTCCTAGAGTACTCCATTCAATAGGTAGCGCGAGCCTAGAACTCCCACATCGACGTACTGGCTTCCTTAGCCTTGGCCATTGATGGGGGGAATGAGAGAACTGTCATAGTTGAGTTCAAAGCCAAGTCAAGTATTACAGCATTATTATCAGAAGAGGTCCTCTCCGGTGATTTACAACTGAGTTGGATGGAATCAATTATCGCTTATCTGAAAGGTGGGGACTTACCAGAAGATAGGAAATTGGCTCATAAGTGGCGATTGAAGGCGGCTAGGTTCTGGCTATCCCCAAAAGGAGAGCTTTATCGACGCTCACTTGGTGGGCCATACCCAAGATACATTCATCCAGGGTTGGTTTAAGATTTTTTATCCAAAATCCACGAAGGCAGTTGTGGCACATGTATCGGCAGAAGGTCACTAGCCCACTGAGCTCTTTTCTAGGGTTTTTAGTGGCCATATATGCAAAAAAACGCTTAGCAATTTGTTAGGCATTGTAAAAAATACCAGGTATTTTCTCCAATACCCAAAAAGTATGCCCAAGATTTGATTCTACTTTCTAGTCCGTGGCCGTTAGCACAATGGGGATTGGATATAGTAGGACTGTTGTTGCGGGCCCCTAGAAACAAGCAATTCTTACTCATAGCAACTAATTACTTCACAAAGTGGGTGAAGACCGAGCCCCTATCAAATATACGGGACACTGACACGAGGAGGTTTGTGTGGGAAAACATTATTGAAAGCTTTGGCATACCCACTATCCTTGTGTCAAACAATGGGACTTAATTTGAAAGTGGACCCTTCAGAGCCTTTCACTAGCAATATGGAATTGGAAATCATTACTCCACTCCGACTTACCCTCAGAGCAACTGTCAAGATGAAATCTCAAACAAACCATCCTAAACAGGATCAAAAAATGGTTGGAAAGTGCAAAAGGTAGGTGGGGTGGGGAGTTACAAATCATTCTATGGACGTACCAAATAACGTAGCGACGCTCAACTGGCAAAACACCATTCTCCCTCGAGGCTGTGATACCATTGGAGGTCGGGTTACCGACTCTCTGAATTGACGTAGTCACTAGTGGGGGCAATAACATTGCAATTGCTCAGGAGTTAGACTTGTTTAAAGAGAGGAGAGAGTCAACGACAATACAGATTGCATCCTATCAACAACAAATGTCTCAGGCCTATAACATGAAGGTTAGCCCTCGCGTTTTTTTCACTGGTGAAATAGTACTCAAATGAATTCTAGGTTCAATTAGAAATCCAACACATGGAAAGCTAGGTGCTAATTGGGAAGGACCATACAAGGTGGTCTGAGTAGGAGGAATCGGATCTTACGAGCTTGAAACTTTGGCCCATCAAGCAACGCCGTGACCGTGAAATTCATCTAACCTATAAAAGTTTTATTTCTAAATTACCTTTGTAAATACGAACTCTGAAGTGCCTTCGAAAAATAGGGGTGCCCTCTATGGGTCGTTTCTCTCGAAAGCAAGTCAAGAAGTATTTTCTTGTGTACTTAGAAAAAATTCCAAATTTTTGAATAAAGATTTTCTTAAAATTTTGAAGATATAGTCCAAGTATGTTAAGCCCATCCTATTTTCAAGACAGGGAGGCAAAAATTCTAATAGAAACAAGAGCTTAAATCGAGCGGAGCCGCTTGATCATATCTAGACCCACAGTTAGGCATGACAATGTAAACCGATTGGGTAATCATCTGAGTCTAATTAGATCAACGGGTCGGTAAATATCTAGAATAGACTCTTAAGGACCCAAGGGGACCAAGTCTTAGTTTCTAAGCAGCAACAAAACAAGCTCTTTGAAGAAAAGCCCGAGTAAGGGCTATAAATTCTTAGAGCAAAATTTATGCCAATTATCGCAAGCTCCCTACTTTGGGACCGAGCTCTTTGAGGAAAGGCCGAGTAAGGGTCATAATTTCTTAGAGCTAAATTTATGCTAAGTATTGTGAAGTCCCTATTTTGGGACCAAACTCTTTAAAGAAAGGTCGAGTAAGGGTCAACTTCTTAGAGCAAAATTTATGCTAAGTATCATGAGGTCTCTTCTTTGGGACCTAGCTCTTTGAAGAAAGACAGAGTAAGGTTTATAAATTCTTTGAGAAAAATCTATCCTAAGTATCGAGAGGTCCCTGCTTTGGGACCGAGTTCCTTGAAGAAAGGCCGAGCAAAGACCATAACTTCTTAATAGCAAAACTTAATTATATCATAAGATCCCTACTTTGGGACCGAACTCTTTAAAGGAAGGCCGAGTAAGGGCCGAAACTTCTTAAGAACAAAATGCATTACAAGTGTCGAAAAATCCCTGCTTTGGGACCGAGCTTTTTAAATAAAGATCCTTACCTAATGGCAAGCTACGATAGAACTAACTAAAAATTACTGAGAAAAGAATGAATGCAAAGAAATTAGATAAAAAGGGACTTCATTATAAAAAAAAAAGTCAACTTTAGAATGTTTTGCGAAACAGTTGTTATCAGGTCGGCTAAGGCTCAAATGAACTTGCAGAGGGACGAGTATAGAGCTCTGAAGATTAGGATACATCTGTAGCGAATAGTAAAGCATGCCAACCTTTGGCAAAGTATGCCTTTTCCAAGGTAGGCATTTATGAAGCCAAGTCATTTTCTGTTTTCCCCATCCCCTGTTCAAAGGCCGAATCTTCCAAATCTTTAGCTTCAACCTTGAATCGCTCAAACTCCTCCAAAAGGTTGGAGTGGTCAAACTGGGTTTAGGTAAGCTTGACGTTGGCCGCATTTTCTAATGCCTTCAAATTTTCTACCTCTGTAGCAAGCTTCTTGTTCTCATCAGTCAAGCTAAGCATCTGAGCCTGAAGAACCAACATCTCCTCACAAAGCTTGGCATACTCTTCATCAGTAAACTCTTTCTTTGCCAAAGCAGACATGCGATCATGAATAGCCTTTTCCATGGCCTTGTCCTTCCTTGCGATCCTCACCCCAACTTCATGAACCTTTTGAAGTCCCTGCAAAGCACAAGGAAGGTGAACAAATTTTTTTTTAAAAAAATTAAAGACTTTTTAAAAAAGAACCAAATGGAGTGGAAAAATACCATAACCATTTGCTAAATAGCCTGTCACGTGATCTCATCATTTGACAGCGCCTCATTTGCAGCTAAGTCTCGAGGAAGGATCACACCTCTAGCTATTCCCACTGCCACGTTGAAATCTTCGACAGCAGAATCTCTTATAGTGATTTCTCTCCTTTTAGCCTTCAAGATAGGTCTAAAAGGGGGAATAGCATGCTCAAAAGGAATAGCTTCAGGCTCTGAAGTCTTATGTTTCTTAGAGGTAGGATCATCTGGTAGTACGAGGATAGGTTATGGAAGATCAACAAGAGAAAGGACGAGCTTGGAAGAGGTAGACGGTGGTTCAGATTGGAGAAGAGATTCGGGGATAGTATCAATCAAAAACATAAGTTGAGCCAACCAAAGGCTCCTCCAAACAAGCCGTGTTATCAGCCTCTGCAAGATCAACTAAAGCAGATTTGACGGGTTTGGCAGGGATTTGCACTGGCGCAAGTGTCTTGACAGAAGAAAAAAACGCAAGAAAATTTCTTTTTGGTTTGTTTCTCCCTGAGGGGCCAGATGAAGCCTTCTTACGAGAACTTGGGTTTTAGTCCCGAGCAGACTAAATAGGCTAGCGATCGTGAGCAAAAGTGGCATTAGGTCAGAAGGAATGTCGATGAATGACATGTAGGTCGGAGTGTACCCGAGCTGAGTATGGGCGGCTTGGAAAATAGTCAGTCATTGAAGTTCCACACCCTCTTCAGCTCCTCCATCTATATCGATCGCTCTAGGATTCTTCCCTTCACAGTTTCGCCTGTGTTAAAAGAATTAGTAAGTACATAAGAGAAAGATTTTTTCTTTAAAGAAAAGTAATATTGTCTATGAAACATGTATACTTCGTCAAGGTTGACGTACCCGTATCTTATACTGTATTAGATATGATACTTGTTGGATACTCGATGATACGTATCAAATACGCATCAAATATGCATCATCCATATACGATAATTAATAAAATATGTGGATACTTCGTAGATACTTCTAAATATGAAGCAAGATGTACAATTTTTAATTTTAAGTTATACCCCTTCTTTGAAGTTCACATACAATATAAAACATCAACAAAATTTCATCTGATTTTGAAGACACGAGGATTTTTTAAGTATTATATATTATAACACGTTAAAAGAGTATAAAAAAAAAAGTCACTTACACTATCCTTTTAAAAATAAATACTTGTAACATCAACTAGTTATATGTGGTTATGATTCCTTCAATTGGTTATGCTCCTTTTATAAACATATCATAATGAGACGATATTACATCCATTTCATGGTAAAAATTCTAATTGTGCTTACTAATGTTAAAAAATTATTGAAAAATTATAATTTCTAAGACGTTAAATAATAGTAAAATATAAAATATATTTTATTATAAACATATAATGGTCGTATCCGTATCCTATTTTTTTAAGTTTTGTCGTATCGTCGTATCCGTATCGTATCGTACCCGTGTCACATATTCGTATCCGTGCTTCCTAGAATATTATCGATCACTTGGTGCACTTTCTTCATAAGGACATTGATAAGAAAGAATGTCGCCAGCAACATACTCCTAGTTGCCAGAAACAAAAACAATGTCATTTTCATGGGCCTTGTTCGATTTTGTAAGGTGAGTTACTAGATAATGTTCTTTCTTCCTCACTGCAAGATAATAATTGTCTCCTACAAGCTTTATGATATAGCATAACAGAATCTCCTAGAGACCCAAGCTCAAGTTCAGCAGCTTGTTAAGAGCAACCACGCCCATCACAATCCTAAAGAGATTTGGGCAGCACTGGATAAGGCATAGCTTCAGTGCAGAAAGCACCCAAAGGAGAAAGGGATGAAGAGGAAAGTGAACCCCCACCTTCAGTAATAGCATGGCTATAGATAGGAATGCTTTCTCTGGAGCCAATTAGAGGTTCGTTTGTCCTTGCCACTCGAATATCGATGTTGTCTGGAATTTGGTGTTTGGTTTTGAAAGCTAGAATTTTAGAAAAAGTAAAAGGAGCCATAGTAGAAATGGAAGGATCGGAGCAACACAGAAGAAAGTTAGAGGAAGAAGAGCAAGAGTAGAAATGAAGAGAATTTGTGCTTAAAAAGAATAATTAAAGACCAAAAGACAGGAAATTAATGCAAAGTATGCCGTCAAAATAAGGTGCATGTCTCAAGGGTACATGCAATGATAGCCTAGGAGTATGAAACGATTGCCAGACGAAAAATGCTTGACACACGTTTTTAGGGGCAAGTGAAGGGGCATAAAAAATTATGACACATGTAAGGAGCATTTAATGTACCCACATGAGGGTAACAGGGTAAAACACGTGAGGAAACAGTAAATTGATAAGGTAGGTAAAGTGAGGCCGAACTATCGAGGGCTCGGTAAGGAGAGCAAGCTCCACATGTAAACAATATCATTTTGAGTGAATGCATATAATTGAGGTACTGTTGTAATAGATAAGCATAATCCATGACTCGGTAAGAGCAAGTCAATTGGAAGAACATCTGCAGAGATTTCAGTAAATCCCTAACGAATATCTCGAATTAATGGGAGGTGTGACACCTTGCATCGTCAATCATGGAAATCCTAACGAAAGGAGACAATATAAAGATTATCAAGCAAGCACAGTAAAATGTACGTTGAATCCTCCTTGCATTTCAATCCTTTGTGTTAAATTACTAAAACATTGGAGTGCTTTCGATCAAAGTACTTCGGTCTTGGACAGTTTACTTGTTTTGCAGGAAAGAATACGAGGGATACAAGTTATAAACCAAACATCTCTTGAGAGAGGTAAACTCACTTTTTGCCTCTTACAAAAGTTCAAGAGCGTGAAATTTAAAAAAAAAATGAGAGGGGGAGCATCCCTGAAACCGTCAAATTTATATATATGATATTATGATACACATTAAAAAAGACGATGTCAAAATGCCAATAATAAGAAATAGAATTATTTATTAATGGTAAGAAAATAAGGAAAATATAATGGACATTTTAAAACAATATTTTGATCCCACGTTGGTAGAGCACCAAAAGATTTCTGTGGGAATCCAGTTATTAAAGAGGGTACTTGTTGGTTGTTTTGAAAGGTAAGAAGCAATATTTGATCCCACGTTGGTAGAACATCAAGAAGTTAGGTGGGAAAGCTGCTATTAATAGGACGGTAGTAGGCCATTTCAAATATAGTTGGGCTCAAATTGAGCCTTAGGCTACTGGACAGTTGTAAAATGTTTATTGAGTTGGGTCTCTACCCGTAAATTTGTCCAAGATTTTAGTACGCGAATTATCAAATATGAATTAGCGAATTTATGTCAAATTCCCAAGAAGTTTGTGGATGCCCATTCGGAATTTCAGTTCGCCAAGGATAATGCACGAATTATGTGACTCAGATGAATACCATCACTTTTCTGGTAAATGAATACCTTGGCTAAATGCCTTTTATGATGGAAGAATTTCAATTTTGCACCTAGGCTACAACACAAAAAAACGAAAGTAAAAACCAGACGTGCACAAATTAAACTGTGTCAAGCAAAGACACCTCCAAGCTACAACAAAATAGGGTACAATCACTGACTATCTTCTCCGATCTCTTCGACAAAAGCCTTGAGATTTTTGTTCGAAGATCCATCTTCCTTCATTTCTTCCCTTGCCAAATCTTTCCATCTCTTAGCATTTCTCGTCATTTCTTCTCCTCTTTCTCCACCTCCCATAACCATCTCTATACATTGCCTAAGCTCATCACCCTTGACAGGTTCTTCTCCGTTTGGCTTCACCCTCACCCCAGTCTTCCACACTTCTTCAATCATTCTCGCGTTGGTCATTTGATCGGACCAACGAGGAAACGCCACCACCGGAACCCCGGTAACCAAGCTCTCTAATGTAGAATTCCAGCCACAGTGTGTGACAAAACACCCCATTGAAGGGTGTGATAATACCTCCAATTGAGAACACCATGGCACTACCATCCCTTGTTGCTCCAATTCCTCCATACAACTTAGTTTATCTTCTTCTCTCTCCTCTTCTCCGTTCTCCTTCGCTTTAACTACCCACAAAAATGGCCTGCAACTCTTTAACAACCCTCGTGCAATCTCTTCCATTTGCCTCTTTGGTAGAGATAAAATGCTTCCAAACGATACATAAACAACCGATGATTTAGGCTTCGAGCTCAACCACTCATTGTATGCGTTTGATTTCTCAAAAAGGTCACCCCCAAACGAAGTGTCTGATGGGTCTTTTCCATCTAAGAAAGCAGAAGGAATTAGTGGCCCAATCCCAATCAAATTGTACTTATCGATGGCTTTTAAGGCCTCTGGTTCTAGTGCATCGAAAGAGTTAACAAGAACTATTGGGTTGGTTTCTTCATCTAGTGTTTCAAACTGCTCTTTAAAGTATTGGAGACCATTGAATTTGTCTGAGTTTGAAGGAAGTATAAAGGAGGGAAGGTCATGGCTTTTTATCAATGGCAGTCCTGGTAGCTCAATTGACCATAATGGGTCTTTACAATTTTCAACACTGATATCAAAGCCGGCATGAAAGTAATAGTAATATATATGCAAAACTGTGGCTGGTTGAATCCAAAGAAGTGCAGCTGGAATGTGAACCTCACGCGCCACCTCTGCAGCCCAGGAGAGGAGGAGGCTGTAGACCAAACAAGTGATCGGACGCCCTTCGTTGGCGGTAGCTTTAATGATTTCCCTGAGAGTTTGTGATCCATGGTTCCTGACCTCTGACATGTATTTTTTGGGATCAATATCACTTCGTTTGAAACCATCATCATAGCCGTCGGAGAAGGTGGCGAAGTTGAAACCCTTTGGTGGTCCAGTGGTTTTGGTCATGCGGCGGTGGGCGGAGAGGCTGGTGACGAAAGTGACCTCCACACCCATCTGAATGAGTCGCTTGGTGAATTGGAGAGATGGGTTGATGTGGCCTTGTGCCGGAAATGTTACAAGAAGGATGTGGCAGTGCACCATGGCGATTAATAATGTTCATAGCAAACATTATGCGATTCTCTTATATCTTATATGACTTTAGGAAGACATTATGAATGTTACTTGTCAAACCACAAAAATATGTGGGCGTCGTTCGTCCCCTGGTAATCAATGTTGGAGGCTATCACTTTTGTAATTAATGAAGAATGGCTGACCCGCACCTGTCCACGTTCGAGGATATGTGTTCAATTCCACATAGACTACGCACTATGAAAATTTAAATTTTATATATGTGGGTAAGAAACGTACACGTTATTAGGTCTCACAACAGTAGACCCATGGGATCAGGTAAGGAGGGCCCATGTTTGGGCAATGTGGGCATTAGCCCCTCATGGGTTTTAAAAATTTAATTTTTGAATGTTATATATCTTATATTATATGTCGTTTTTATTTGTCTCCCTTAAAATTTTCTATTTCGTCCCCCCCTTGGTGCTTGTTCTGTTATTGGCATCGGAGACAACCAACTTTTAAGTATGATGTTCTTTATCAATCATTTCGTATTTAAGCTATAAGTTTTTTCATAAATAATAAATCTAATTGGTTCAAAAAATTGTAAAAGTAACTACAAAAATTCTCTAATTTTATCAAAATTTATGCAATACTATATCAAGAAATTGTAAAAAAAAAAAATGAAAAACATCTGATTTCCATGTAATTCCAATTAAACATAGTTGTCATGCTAACATTTAGCTATTCATATTTGACACTAATTTTCGTTTATTTTTTATTTCACAATATCGTATCATAATTTGGAAAAAAAAAAAAAAGTCTAACAAGGGGTCCATATCTCAAGGTTTTGGTGTGTTGTCAAACCACATAGCGGCAACCTCTACTTTGGGGCAATCATGGCTGCCAACACATACCCCTATGCCCTCTATTGCCTAGCCTAAAGAAGGAATAGTTACATCAACTAGAAATAGCTCCCAGATGCCTTCTTGGAGCAAGATACAAATTCTAATTTATCTTCTCGTGGATTGTGCGTTGAACAGGTGACTCCCTTATTATTTGAAAATATGCGCATCACCTCTCTTGTGATCGTAGACTAAACTGTAACCCTCAAACGGTGATTGTAAAAATATTATAATATACCCTCAAATATATATGTCGTCTATTCAAAAAAATCTCGGACCTAAATATCGTATACTTAGTAACGCACAAAATCTCTCTCTTCTCTCTATACTAGCACGAAGTCTCTCTTTTCTCTCTTTCTACCGGCCCTTGAACCCGCAAGCAGAGTTCGAATTACGGCTTTGATTTCTTGATGATTTAACGTTAGGGTTTCGATTGACCGGTTAAATAAGCAAAATATTTTATTTTTTAAGAAGATTCAAGGCCAAAAATAAGATTAGTTTATTCCAATTTTTCTTATATGCTAAGTTATGCGATGAGTTATGTGTGTGAAAAGTTTTATCGTTTTTTCATTTTTGTTTTGTTTTTGTGGCATAGATTTGTTGTTTATTGGCTTAGTGGTCCTACCGCTAAGGATTTGTATTTTAAATATTTGGTTTTTTTTGGTTTGTGGCCAAACCAACGGTTCCATCTATGGGTGTTTTTTTTCTAGTTTGTGTTCCTACCACATGTTGTATGGTGATTTTTGATGGATAAAATGGGACAGAGGTGATGGTGATCCACTAAGGATTTTGGATGTATGGTGATCCAGTAAGAATTTTGTATGGTGATTTTGTTTTTTTCTAGTTTGTGGTCCCCACTGATTGTTTATTGTATTAATGTGCATCTTTTAATGCAGAATAGGTTGGGACAAATTTGCTATCGAGCTGCATCATGGGGGAAAGTTCATGTGGACACCAAAAATTGTTTATAAAGGTGGTACTGTAAGTATTATTGAAGACTGCAAACCAAACAAATTTTTTTTCTTGAGATTATAGACATGTATGTATCATTAGGAGGAGAATGAGCAAATCTTGACATATATTATAAGGTTCTTGGGTGCAATTTGGATATGAGAGTAAAACAAATGAGGTCAGATTGTGAAGTTATCGAGTTACTAAAATGTTATGAAGACCTGCCAGTAGTTGTAATATACATTGACAAGGGTGATTATCTACTTTCTATGTTATCATCAGATTGTGCAAGGGAAACTGTGAATACTATGGATGATGAAGTTGATGTTAATGTCAACGAACAGATTCAAAACAGTGATACACTTGAGATTGATTCTAATGATAGTGACTGTGTAATGAATACCTCTGAATGTTATGATAGTGACGAGTATAGTGAGAACCCTAGTTGGATTTATGAAGATCTAGAAGGTCTAGATGATTATGACATTTTTTGGAAGTGACTTTCCAACTAATGGGGCTGAAGCGTCTGTTAATCAAGATGTTGGACCATCTCAGTCAAATGTAAATGTGCCAGTGGATGAGGAATGGTGTTCTGCAACAGTAAATGAAAATGAGCTACTCAATCTAACAGGGTCATCTGATGAAGAAGGTGATGGTTACCTTGAGTTCAGTGAGATAATGATGCTTGATTTCAAACTTGTGGTTGGGATGAAATTTCAATCTCTTTAGGCTTTTAGAGAACTACTTAGGGAATACAATGTGAAAAATGGGTATGACATCAAATACTTGAAGAATGAGAATAGGAAAATCATTGCTATTTGCAAGTATGGGTGTGACTGGAGGATACATGCATCACCAATTGAAGGGAGTAGAACTTTTCAATTGAAGACACTAAAAGACTCACATTCATGTGGTAGGCACTATGAGAACAAACTTAGGGTATTTGGGAGCCAAGTATGTTGATGAGGTGAGAGATAATCCTAGCATAAATGTTGTCTCATTTTCCAAGAAAATAAAGAGAGACTTAATGCTGAATTCGAGCAGGTTTCAATGTCACAAGGCGAAAAGGAAGGCTAAAGATGTAATAGCAGGTGATGTGACTAAGCAATATGTTACTATGAGGCGTTAGGAAACATAACCCCAATAGCACACTTCTATCGAAGCCTAAAAATGGAGCACTACACCCAACCTTTCAGAGAATGTATTGGAGTTTGGGAGCCATGAAAGAAGGATTTGTTGATGGTCGTTGGAACGGTTCAGTTGGGAGATGTTCTGGGAATGATGTCGTTGACAAGTATATCCAACTTGTTCAACCTATTGGAAATGTGCACAAAACAAGTATATCCAACGTATTGGATAGAATTAGGGCTAAGAAAAGGTCATAATTAAGTCTGAATATTTTTTTGTCTATGTTAAATCAAAAGAGCCTTTTGGACATATTGTTATGTGTTCTTTTGATTGTATTGAACATGTATTTCCTTTTTGGTTATATAGGAAAATGGTTGTGACCATTTTTCTCTTTTGAAAATTTGTTGCACATCTAGCTGATGGCTGTGACTTGTAGGAATTTGGTATTTATATGTCCAGCAATCCATAGATGTCTGATATTGTGTCAAATAGACATTTCATTAGATAAAACACCTTCACGTTACATTAAATACAAATTAGCCCTTCAAAACATAGACAACATGTTTTTAGTTTTTGCTTAAGACTAAAACAAACACTGCCAAACAAATTATAGGTACAATAAACTTTCTCCTTAGCATAGACTTCATGGCCTCCTTATCAGACTTCATGGCCTCTTGACTAGATTCAATCATTATCATCCTATTGCTTATTTTTGCAATTTCATCATCATTTGGAGTGGCAGACATACCAATCGAGATGCCCAAAACTGAAATGGGATAACACCATGCCCAATATTCACAATTTTTAGTCCTGCAAACATAATACAATCTTCCTTTCGACGGTTTATTGGAATCAACTACTTTGATTATCGCTTTACGCCCACACCCACAAATTTAGGTACTGAACCTCAAATTCATAGGCTCCCCTCCCCTTAAGTTGCTCAAGTATGATGTCTAATTATAACAAAACATTATTATGAAGTTGTTACGTACATTTTAAATGAAAATAATTAAAATAAGAAAAGCATAATTTTTATCGTAGTAATTTATTAGCCATTATATTACTTAGAAAACATGCTTAAATAAATTACTTTTTTTTATGGTAGCTTCTTTCCTCCAACACCACCAAACAGCAGGACTCCAGCTCCAGAAAGCAACAAAGTCCAGCCATGCAAAGAAAATGAAAAGCTCAAGCTTTTATCATAGCATTAGAAGGTCATTTTTGACATTTATGTATATTTATTTTGGAGGGAAGCTGATTTCTTCTTTCATCAATCGCCAAATCAGTGCGTCCACTCCACTGTCGTCTATTTTGACAGAAAACGTGAGAGTTGCAATTTAATCCACAACCACAGAGGGTGATGTGCATATTTCCAAATCAGAGAGAGATCATCTGCTCAAGGCAAAAACCACGAGGGAATAAATTGGAATTTGTCCTACTAATAAAAGGGGCGGATTCTAGTATGAATAAAGCAAGTACCATAAAAAATATGAGAGTCAAATATATTGAACCGTTGTCTGGAGGGAAAGAAGGTTGCAGAACTGTGGTTGCAGAACATTGTAGGGAATGAGAAGCATGTCTGGTAGGCTATTTTATTGACAAAAATTTGCCTTTTTCAGTGGTTATTGCTCAAAGACGGTGGAACGGACATGGACTGGTAGAAGTCTTAACGAATGACCAAGGGTTTTTCTTCTTTAAATTTATTGATGAGGAGGCTAGCTTCAAAGTCCTACAAGAGGGGCCATGGTTGTTCTATGGTAGGCCAATTATACTTATAAAGTGGCAGCCAAGGTTGAAACCAACTAAAGACCTGCATATAGAATTCCAATATGGATCAAACTATTCAGGAAAATGCAATGCTTACAAAGAATTTTGACCATATCTTCCATACCACATGATGGGGCACAATTTCCGTCATTAAATATTTAATAGAACTCAGTTATCTTATGATTAAAAACTATGCCACATCATTTGGGATCAAGATTTGAAAAAAAAAAATTATGAACATAATATTACCCAATTATTTAACATCCCACTTGAGTACTGGATTGCAGAGGGACTCAGCTACCTAGTTAATTCAGTGGGGGAGGCCTTTGTATGCTAGCCGCACTACAAGAATAAAAGTTTTTTGTAACAAATTTTTTACGGTAACTGTATTCAAGTCACAAAAGACGTGTTTGAGATAATTTTTTTTAATGGTTGTATTTGTCATCACAAAAAAGTGTTTGTATTAGTATTTTGTTAATATTAATGACACCTATTTTTCCTACCATAAATAGTGTCATAAATTCAAAAGAATTTTTTTTGTATTTGAGACAGCTCTTTTTCTTGCCACAAATAATATTTCATATACTCAAAAGATTTTTTGTATTTGTGGTAGCTATTTTTTCCATCACATATAATATTTCATAAAACATTAAAAAAAATTAGATTAAAAAATAGTTTATAATTTAAAGCTGAAAAACTAAAAAAAAAAAAATTGTATTGGCCACAATTATTTTTCATGTTACAAGTAATATTTTATAAAATTACATAGTTTTACATCACAAGACAATTTCTAGTTCAAAGAAAAAAAAATTAAACTCTACAAAGTCAATTTTTTATATGAAAATTAGGGATGTCAAAATATGATATGACTCGTTAACACAATACAAAATTAGTAGATTTGGGTCTTTCCTTTAAGTCATTTGTTTAGTAAACGAGTGGACCCAACACTATACGATTAGTAAACGAATCAGGAATTGGTGCCAATCATAAAAAATGTACACGACACATATACTATTTATACAATGTTCATACACGACACAAATTCGATATGATATAATTTATTAGAAACGAATTAATAAACGAATTGAGTATGAGTTAAAAAAATTTTATTTGATACGAACTAGGGGTGGCACAAAGAAATTTGAGATTTAATGTGAAAACACTAAATGAGAGTCTTTTATTTTTAATATTATTTTTTTGAAAAAAATTAATTTATTTTTAATTTATTATGTGTGATAGAGAGAGACACACACAAAAAAAGGACGTGTTAGTATTGCTGAGAAAAATATTTTAACTTTTGTTTTATTTTTAAACGGGGAGAGTGTTTAATTTTAACTTCTTTTTTTTTTTAATATGTTTTACTTATTTTTATAGAGAGAGAGTGGGTAGGGTAAATATTAGTTGATTTTTGAGTATTTATTTATTTTATTTTTGTACCAATGTTATGAAGAATCCAGCTGACCCAAAGGACTTTTTCCTTAAGTAGATTAAACCGGATATAAAGAGAGGACAACAACTCCCTACCCTGAATTCCATCTGGCACCTTTTTGCTTAATCACATAATTTTGCTTTTTGAGATCTGCAATATAATTGCACTCAACTTAGAAGAATGTAAAGAAGTTACTTATGGGTCAATGATATTTTTTATTTTATGAAGACTTTATCTTTTTGAGGTTAAGGGTTCAAGTCCCCCTCTACCCTTCTCTCCCCCAAAATTTTTTTTTTTTTTAAAAATTATTATTGACCCAAATTATTACACTTAAAAGTTTGACTTCACTTAATTTTTTGGGGTCTTTTTTGTAGGATTTAATTTTTTTCTGAGTTAATAATGTATCTAAAATTATAAGGCATTCTAAAACTTTGGGTCCTAAAGCCCAAGCTTTTTTTTTTTTTTTTTAATACTATTGGAGTTTGATCCAAACTGTCTAAATGTTTTATTCCTTATTTATTTGGTATTAGTTTGCAATTAGAATTTTAATGGATTTAAGAGTTTTGACCCATACAGTATTCTAACTAGTTTAGTGTATTCTAATTAAAGTTATATTAGGATTAGTGTGATTTGGTTTTAAAAAACTTGGCGAAAGTCTTTCATCTTTAATCGGGAAGTCTTAGACAGCAGCTTTGATGAATGTAATTCCTTTTTTTGGACGTTGAGCATAGATGTGTTTCATCAATTTCATTTCTTCATTTTATTTCTTGTTTTGTTTTATTTTATTTTGATTAATTGAGTGTAAAGTTATTTTGAGATCCCACAATTGACAGACCTATCAAAAATTAAGAGATGACATTAATTTTTTGTTGCCTATAAAATTATTAATTTTTAATTTATTGCCCCAATTGCCCAAAAAAAAAAACACCGTTCCCCCCTCCCTTTTTTCATTTTCCCTCTTTTTTTACCTTTTTTCTTCTTCCCTCTTTTCTTGTCTTTTTCCCTAGCGATAGACAATTGTCTTCTTCCCCAACGGCAGTCAGACTCACACAGGAAGGTAACTCTCTCTCTCTCTCTCTCTCTCTCTCTCTCTCTCTCTCCCTCGATTTTGTGTAACCAACATTCTTGATTGCCTTTTAATTTGTGAATTTTTTTATGCTATCTTTATTTGCACAATATTCGAGTTAAGTGTGATAATTCTTCTCAATTTCATTATTATAGAATTTTTCAGATTGATGTTTATTTTTAATTATATTCAAATTGAGTTCCAATAATTATTTTAAGACAGTTCATCCCATATGCAATATATAAATAAGTGTGGGGATTAGATTAAGATCATGTTTCAACTCGTCTAGAGAAATTTTGATTCTTGGCAAGTTCAAGTGTTGATTTCGTAATGATAATTACTTTTACGCTATGAACTAAAATACTAAAAATATGAAGGATTAATACTGATTGTGCTCGAAAAATGCTCAGCCCAAGTTCCAGAGCAATGTTTAATAAGATTGGGAGGTAGTGTAAATCTTCTAAGCTGACAAAGTAAAAGTATGATGAAATGGGATCAAAGACAATAAATGAGTGGTTTACCCTAGCCGAAAGACCAAAGCTACGTCCACTGTAATAGAGACTCTTGCTCCGTAGGGTTTGTATTGGTTGAAGAAAAAGAAAATTAGAATAGGTTTCTTAACTTTGAGCTAGTGTGGACAGAATCTCGTGAGTACAAGTTTTTCTCATATACCTTTCTTTTACAATGTGAGGGTATTATATATACAAGTAGTCATCTAGGATTTTTGGCGATCTTCTTCTTCCCTCGGTTGATTCTGTGCTCCCCTCCTTTTTGTCTTGTAGTGGTGACCGTTATTCTGACACAAATTATCTTCACGATCTTTCAATGGAATGTGTACAAATATTCCCTTTTTCAGTGAGCGTGCGCTCGTTAGTGGCTCCAGAAACTGTCCCTTGGACATGTGGCATGATGGAAGGCGTTCGAGATCCAGTAAATACCGAGCTCTTTTCTCCCAAGCGGCTTGTTACTAAACTTGTCATAACCGAGCAGAATTGTGCCGATTTGGGCTCTGTTGGACTCCCTTCTTTGGATTACGGTCCATTCCTATTGCGGAGCAGATGGGCTGCGGAAGGATCACTTGAGCTATCATTTAACCATTGGACCTATTGGATGCTCTGGGTTTTTGATGGGCAGCCCATGCCAAAATTCTATCATTATCAAATACCTAACTATATTGTTAGATTATGTTCACCGGAGAATTTTATTTTTATCAACAATGTTAAAGGAATATAGCGTTAAAGTATCAATCTTTTAATCCATTTGTTAAGTTAATTACAATTTACGTATTAAAGCAAAAACCACTTTTTGTTAAACCATTTATATTGGACAAATTTTTTGCCATGAATTTTTGCATGAGACAAAGTAGACTTACTTAGTTCTAAAGTTTCAAAACACATAGTAATAGAGGGCCTTATTATAAGTATGGACCAATCGACAGAAATATATGGAATTCCATCGGAATCAAATTTTTGGTAAGCATTTGTTGAAAATGCAAGAAAACTAAATGTGTGTTTGATAAAGTCTCGTCGAGGTATTCTTACAATTGAACAATTCATTCAAAAAAATATTGTGTAGCCCTCTCTTGATATATATTCTAACTTTTTTTAATTCTTTATTGTATATATGTATATAAATATCATTTCAGTATAGCAACAATATTTTTATTTTTTTTCAGGTGTCACAAAGAGAATAGATGGTTGAGGTAAGATGTTCAATTTTTTGCATTAATTTTTTATACTCATGGATCGTTATATTTTGCAAAAGTACATATTTTACATTTTGTTTAGGTCATGAGATTTTTTTTTTGAATATGAAAATATTACTGTGTTTTTGAAAATACTTATCATATTTACTTGTGTTTATCTATATATCGAATTGTGTAGTTGTACGAATGCTTACCTTTAAATTCGTGTGATAGAAGTGTATATATGAACAGGGTATATAACATTGGTTATCAATTGTCCATAATAATTAAAAATTTTTTTGTTTTTTTGACGGCATCGTTGCCATCATAAATATATTTTATTTAATATAGAGAAAATTTCATACTTTTTGCGGCAGTAAACTAACCGCCATAACAAAGTCTTCTATTTTTTATGAGAGTCAAATGTGGTCTTTGAGCCAACATTTTGCCGCCATGATAAAAGACAAAGTGTCTGATTTTTGTGACAATTTATTTTACGACAGGGTATTTCTGTCATAAATATTATTTGAGACAGACCGTTACTACCGTAAAAATTTTTTAAGACTACATTTATTATGACGAGACAATGCCGCCACAAAAAATAATTGTGACAACAAATTTACGGAATCTTTTTTTCTTGTAGTGCGTGGTCACATAATCCAAACAAAGAGTCACATTTGCCAGGGTATGTGTGGAGATTGATGCAGCAAGGGAACCAATTGATTCATTTTGAATTAAGCATGAAAGGTACACACCAAGAAGAAAGAGATGAAACTGTGATCATTTCTGTTGGATATCAGTGGAGACCTAAAACCTCTGTGGAATGTAAAGCATTTGGTCACAACACATTAAATTTCCCAAGGAAATTAGGCAAAAAAGAGTGGACTAAAGAGGTCATGGAAGCTACTGACAAGGGGAAATGAGTTTTAATCCCAACAGAGGAGAAAACTTCCAAGGAGTCCAGCTTCTAGGAACAGATGAAAGAACAACAAAAGGCTAGCTCAAGCAATTATAATGAGCACTCTGCTGTTGTTTTGTCAAACAAATCTTCCAAAGAAAATCCAACTGGGTTCGTTGAAGCTATAACTCCCAATCCATCCACCCAACAAAAGTCTATAGCTGTCAGCACAAGCAGCCAATTTGCTAGATTAGTAGTTGATTTGAGCGTGCCTGATCTGAATGGAGAAAGAACTGCTTCTCCTGAAACAAGTTTACTGCCAGCTGAAGAGGGAAAGTTGAGACTACTAAGTCTCAAGGGCACCACCCTCCCAAGCGCAAATGATTAATATTGCCTGCTGGAACATAAGGGAGCTAAACTCTCCCCCTAAACAATTGCAGGTCAAAAAGATAATTTTTTAACGACAATTAGATATACTTAGTATTGTAGAAACAAAAGTGAGATCTATTATCATGAATTCTATATTCGTAGATTGGGAATGTTTTGATAACTAAAACAGCCATACATTGGGGAAGATTTGGGTTGGTTGGAACCCTCAAAGCATTAAAGTGGAAAAAATAGCTGAAACGGACCAAAGTTTGCACTACTCTGTTCAACACCTGGAGAGTAAGAGAATAATCAAGGTATCATCTGTTCATGGGTCTATTGATTTCAGAGAAAGAAAAATGATATGGAGAAACATGGAATACTATGTTAATTTGAACCATTCAAATCCATGGCTCTTACTAGGGGACTTCAACGTTGTAAGAAATGTGAAGGAAATAGAAGTAGGCAACCCAAGAAGAACTCAAGCAATTGCAGAATTTGAAGCTCTATTCAAGCCTCAGAGCTTGATGGCCTTGGGTACTCAGGGATGCTATTCACCTGGTGCAACAATATAGAAGAGAAAGGGTGTGGAGTGAAGAAACAAGACAGAACATTGATCAATGAATCTTGGAACCTGACCTAGCAGCAGAGTTCAAGCCATCAGGCATCTTTGACCATAGTCAGATAATGGTCACAATGGGAAAAACTGTGAAAACAAGGAGATGTTCGTTCCAATTTTTTAATTTCATGGCTGAAAGGGAGGACTTCTTGCAAATTGTTGAGCAGTCGTGGTAGACACTTGTGAGGGATAATATGCAATTCCAAGTAACCCAGAAATTAAAGTTGATCCAGGCAGAGCTTAAAAAGCTTAACAAAGAGAAAGTGGGTGATGTCATACTTAAAGCGAATGAGATTAGAGCACAACTTGTTGAATGTCAAAGGAAACTAGACTGCAACCCTATGGATCATGCCCTAAGGGGCCTTGAGAAAGATATGGTGAAGAAGTTGGCTGCTGCACTTAGAGATGAAAAGGATGGTTCTTGAAACAAAAGTCAAGAATGTAGTGGCTCAAAGTCGGAGATAGGAATGCAACATTCTTTTTCAGATCCATAATTAGAAGAAGAAAATAACTTAGAATCACAAACATCCAAAGACATGATGGATCTCTAGCAGAACAAGAGAATGAGGGGAAAGAAGAGATAGTCCATTTTTTTCAAAATCTCCTCACCAGTTCTAACCCTCTAGCTAGTCATGGAGTGACATTGCTGAGGAATAGAATCCATCATGCCTTAACAATTGAGCAAGCCAGCCACTTAAGTACAGAAGTCACAGAGGAGGAGATTAAAAAGGTATGTTTCTCACTTAATGCAAACAAAGCACCTGGCCCAAATGGGTTTAATGCATACTTCTTCCATAAAACCTGACTAATCATAGGAGAAGACATCATTCTGGCTGTCAAGTAGTTCTTTACCTATGCACAAATCCTTAGGGAGATAAATTCAACCATCGTTGCCTTAGTCCCTAAAGTTCCTAATCCTACCACAATGAATGGTTTCAGGCCAATTGCATGCTACAATACACTATACTAGCTTATCGCTAAGATCATTGCTAATACATTGAAACCCCTTTTGTCTAAAATACTAGAGTTATCTGTGAGTGAAAGGGATGCAAACTAAGTATAGAATCCTCATATATAGAGTCAATAAAAGTTACAATAAAGATAAAAATGTAAAAAAGAAAAAACTCTAATAAAGCCTAATAACCTAGGCTGCTATAACTCCAACATTGCCCTTCAAACTAAACGCAAAAATGTCAACTAAGCCAAACTTGACAATGGAGTCCTGAAGAATGGATAGAGTGACATGTTTGGTGAAAATATCTACAACCTGATCAATGGTCTCCACAAACTATGGAGTGACAATACCATTGTTAATCTTCTCTCAAAGAAAGTGAACATCGATTTCTATATGTTTCATCCTCTCGTGTAATACAGAGTCAAAAGCGAGCTGAATAGCAGATCGATAATCACAATATAATGTAGATAAAAAAGTCATTGAAAATCCCAAGTCTCCAACAATCGATCGTAAGCATATAATCTCATATGTGTCAAGTGTCAGTGCTCGATACTCTGCTTTTGTTGACGAGCGAAAGACAACTGACTGCTTCTTGCTCCTCCAAGAGATAAGCTGAGTTCCTTGAAAAATACAGAAGTCCGCAGTAGATCGACCGTCACATGCTCTCCCAAAATCTGAATCTGAATAACAGGCTAGAGAACTAGTCTGAGATCTTGATTTATAGAACAACCCAAGTCCAGGACAAGACTTGAGGTACTGAAGAATATGATAAACTGCATCAAGATGAGGCTGACATGGTCTATGCATGAACTGACTAACTCGGCTGACAACGAATGAAATGTATGACATAGTGTTGGCTAGGTAGATAAGTCTACCTACCAACTTCTAATAGATAGTCGGATCTCTCAACTCCTCACCTTCAGTAGTAAGCTTCAGGTTTGGAATCATGGGTGATGATTAGGGATGACAGTAAACCGAAAAAAAATGGTTATTCGTCCAAATTTGCCCCATTTGGACCGGGGATGAACTATACATATTAGACGGTGAACCTATACGGGGATACCCGTATAAATCCATGAGGGGATGAAGGCGGGGATAAACTTACCCTTACCCTGGCCCCGTCCTTGCCCCGCCGCATCCCGGCCCCACTATACCCGTTAAATTTATACATATACTCCAGTTAAACCCTAAGGCCTAACTTACTCTCCTCTTCCTATATCAGCCGCCCACCTCCTTCGAGTTATCTCTATCTCTATCTCTCTATCCCTTTCTCTCTCTCTCTCATTCATTTCTACAACATTGTGGCAATTGATCTACAAGAAGCTCCCAACCGATATTGCTAGCCGCCATGTGCTGTTGCTTAACCCAGTTCTCACTTCAAGTTAGATAAACCAAAATAGTTTTCAGTATGATACACCTTTGTGCTTTCATTTATGGTTTCCAAATAGTTTTTCTTTCACTGATTTTGGGCATGGGTTATCATATTTAACTTGGAATTCTTCATTGGATGTGGATTAAAATCAGGTGAAATCACTCATAATGAGACGACAATTATAAGTGGAGCCCTAGATTTGATTGAGAAGGTGCTCACTACTCTGATACTGTTATTTGTTAAATTTTATTCATAGAATGTTTGTTTCCTGTTCACAGCATTATTCAAAATTATACCCATTATATTTTTTGCAAACTAAGAATGAGGAATTGCACCAGAAATTGTGAAACATGTTTTGTGTTGATGACAATATGCAAATACTTGTCCAAAATTTTTTATGTTCAAGAAGTCTATATTTACTTACACGTGAGTATAAATTTCAATAATGTATTATTCCCCCACCCCCTCCCTCCCTCTTTCTTTTTGAGTTACATATTTTACTTTGGTTTGAACACAAAGCTCTCCGAACTACTGATTTGTAGCCAAAGTGATGAGCTGAATGTACAGAATATTTTGATTGATCCTTTTGTTCTCCCTAATTTGATGATATTTCTTTAACTTTTGTCAGTTTCTTCCAATCTAATTAAGATTTTGCCACACCATTTTCAGCCTCATTTTTTTCCTGTCAAAATTTGTTCATATAATTAAGCACCGAGTATTTCCAATGTTTTCTACCAATATGGAAGGGCTAAATCCCTTGATTTTTTCCTTTTTCTGCTAAACAACGTTTTAAGTTGCTTAATGCTACAAAACTGATTCCAAACATACGTATTCCATTATGACTTTTTTCCCCTTACCATGCTTGCTCCTAAATTCTTAAAATTTTGATACAAGAGACTCTGTTGCAATGGGTTTCTGAAACTCCTCTTGTAATGAATTCCTTACCATGCTTTCTCCTAAATCCTAAATATTTTTAGGCAGGTGACCCTATTGTAAAGAGTTTCTGAAACTCCTCTTGTATTTCTTTCTTGAAAACAGATAGTTAAGGAGTCTATGACACCAATTGAGTCAACATTTTCCTTGGATGTCAATTCCAAATTGAACTAGTTA
This sequence comes from Ilex paraguariensis, assembly GCA_963454935.2. Lineage (NCBI taxonomy): Eukaryota > Viridiplantae > Streptophyta > Magnoliopsida > Aquifoliales > Aquifoliaceae > Ilex > Ilex paraguariensis. The sequence continues at coordinate 107,119 of CAUOFW020000981.1, forward strand.
GTGTTGCACCTATATTCAATTGAGATTGTGACTTCAACTTTGATAAGATGAAGTTGCCTTCCGTGACAACCTTTACTTGTTATTTAGCTTTTATCTGATGATCCTAGTTTTGTTCCACAGAAACCTTAAATGTATTTTTCTAATGTATTTGGCTTTGTTTTCCCCATTTGTCGTAGGTTGAGAGAAACGATACAATAATCTTACACTGTCTGATTATATCAAATTCAAGTAGTATTTTGGACATTTGTTGTTTATGTTATGTTGGAATATGTTATACTACTTTATGTTGTGTTAGATTATGTTAAATTATTTAGAATGTTATTGAATTATTTAAAATGTTGAATTTATTTAGAATTTTGGATTATGTTGGCTTGAATTTGGGCTTAGACTTGGGCTTGGGCAGGTACGAGGGAAATGGGGACGGGGGTGGGGATTAGAAATTTACCCCCGGATAAGAATAGGGATAAAAATTATACCTGTTAATGGGGGTGGACCGGGGATAGACAAAGATTTTTTAAGTGGGTACGGGGATGAAGACTATACCCCCCGCCCTCGCTTTGGTCCACTAACATCCCTAATGATGATGTCGGTTTGCACCCCAGTATCCCAGTGTCTAAGAGAAGATCCAGAACATACTTTTTCTGAGAAAAAATAATACCCCTACTGCTACGGGCAACCTCAATCTCAAGAAAGTATCACAGAAATCCAAGGTCCTTCACATCAAAGGGCTTTCCAAGGTCTACCTTGACCTATATAGTCTCATAAATATCATCTCTAGTATTAATAATATCATTAGCATATACCAAAAGAATGACACACTGTCCCGAAATATTCCGTCGAATGAAATAGACATGATCAGAATGACATCTGATGAACCCTAAACGTACAACTACATCACTAAAGTGAGAAAACCAGACTCGTGGTGATTGTTTCAGTCTATAAAGAGACTTACGCAGTCAACATACATTTCTACCATACTCCCCCTCACCACAAAAGTCCGGTGGTGCATCCATATAAATAATCTCGTACAAATCACCGTGAAGAAAGACATTGTTCACATCCAACTGATGAAGAGACCAAGAGTACTCCGTAGCCAGAGAAAATCAATCAAACAGTAGTCAATTTTGCCACAGGGGCAAAGGTAGCACCAAAATCACAACCTGGTGCCTGAGTAAAGCCCTTCACCACAAATCTAACCTTGTGACGATTAATAGTACCATCTGTAAGAAACTTCAGGGTGTAAACCCAGTGACAGCCAACAGGCTTCACCCCTGAAGATAAAGAGATAAAATCTAACGTATGATTACACTAAAGAGCGTCCATCTTCGTCGGCATGGCAAGAATCCACTGGGGCTCCCGCATAACCTCTAAAATAGAGCAAAGAACCGGCATGTTTGATAAGGCCATACTATAAGCGCGAAATGTAGGAAACAGAGCATCCCAAGAAACATAAGTAAAGATCGGATATAAAGTCTTGGCAGTCCAACCATAACGAATAACTGGACGGCAATCACACTGCGGAAAACGACATCCTAAATCATCATCTTCTACTGACAATGTCTCATCTAGTAAAGTAACTGGCTCAGTACCTACAATCTCATTAGTACTAACAACATGTGCATCAATATGTTCAACGAACTAAAAAGTATTACCTGCATCGCCTGAGATAGAGGGGACATCAACAGGGGGATGAGAACGAAGGCGACGAACATAAACCTACAAAGGGTGAGAGACTGATGACTCTGTACTGACAAGTATGAGGGGCTCTGGAGGAGGAGAGACTAATGACTCTGTAGTGATAGTGACCAATGGCTCTGACTTCTGTGGTAACGAAAAATCAAAGGGAGTATCATCAACTGGAGGGGTAGACACAAGACTGGAAGAAAAATAAGGAATATGCTCAAGAAAGGTAACATCTAAATTGTGATACATACGTCGCCTGCGAAGATCATAACACCGATACCCCTTAGACTGATGACAATAGCCCACAAAGACACAACAAAATGCTTTATCAACAAGTTTATGACGAGTAGGAAACCGATCCTGAGAAAAATATGTGCAGTCAAAAACATGAGGGGGGACCAAAAAAGTGTCCACTTAGGCAATAATACCTGTAAGGGAACCCTATGCTGAAGAACACGATTCGGTGTACGATTACACAAAAATGTAGAAGTCAAAACAGCAAAATGTCAATAAGATTTTGGTACCCCTATACCTCTAAGCATACAACATATCATCCCAATCAGATTCCTTTTTTTTTTCAGCAACTCCATTTTGCTCAGGAGTATATGGTCAAGTGAGTTGTTGAAGGATACCCTGGGAAGAAAGGTGAGAGACTAAAGCATCAGACACATATTTTTTGGCATTATCTGAATGAAGAGGATGAACAATGGCATCGAATTATGTCTTAATCATCTGGAGAAACTGAGTGATGACAGAGAGTACATTAGACTTCCTATGCAAAAGGTAGAGCCAAGTACAACGGGTATGGTCATCTATAAATGTCACATAATATCGAGCACCGATAGAGTAGTAACAGGAGAGGGTCCCCAAATATCAGAGTGTATTAGGTCAAATGGTTTGAGTGATTGGTGCATGAGAGGAATATAATTGGTCTGAACATGTTTCGATAGGGAACATATAACACAATCAAATTTACCACAAACACAAGCATTACTCAAAGCAGGAAATAACATACATAAATATTTAAAATTTATATGGCCAAAGCGATCATGTCACAACTGAGCAGTTTGTGATAAAAAAAAAAATCACAACAAGTACTAGGTAAAATACTAGCATACAAGCTAGGAACAAATAAAGACAAAACAGGTGTAGGTGCAGGTGATGGAGGTGAAGGAACCGATGAAATTGGAGGAGGATCGCCTAGATAACACAGTCCATCTCTCTCATGTCCCATGATAATAATCCTTCTGGCACTCAGGTCCTGTAAATAACACGAATCGGATAAGAACACAATTGCACAGTGAAAATCTTTGGCTAACTGATGTACAGATAATAGATTCATGGCCCGCTTTGGGGCATGAAAAATTGAATGTAATGTAAATCCATCTGGGAGGCGGAACGTACCCCTACTAACAATAGGAGCAAGTGTCCTATTTGCTAGCTGAACTTGTGTATGTAAGTACTCATCAAAAGTGGTGAAGTGATGGGCTCACCTGTCATATGATCATTTGCACCCGAGTCCAACATCTAAAGGATAAATGGACTGNATGCTTTATCAACAAGTTTATGACGAGTAGGAAACCGATCCTGAGAAAAATATGTGCAGTCAAAAACATGAGGGGGGACCAAAAAAGTGTCCACTTAGGCAATAATACCTGTAAGGGAACCCTATGCTGAAGAACACGATTCGGTGTACGATTACACAAAAATGTAGAAGTCAAAACAGCAAAATGTCAATAAGATTTTGGTACCCCTATACCTCTAAGCATACAACATATCATCCCAATCAGATTCCTTTTTTTTTTCAGCAACTCCATTTTGCTCAGGAGTATATGGTCAAGTGAGTTGTTGAAGGATACCCTGGGAAGAAAGGTGAGAGACTAAAGCATCAGACACATATTTTTTGGCATTATCTGAATGAAGAGGATGAACAATGGCATCGAATTATGTCTTAATCATCTGGAGAAACTGAGTGATGACAGAGAGTACATTAGACTTCCTATGCAAAAGGTAGAGCCAAGTACAACGGGTATGGTCATCTATAAATGTCACATAATATCGAGCACCGATAGAGTAGTAACAGGAGAGGGTCCCCAAATATCAGAGTGTATTAGGTCAAATGGTTTGAGTGATTGGTGCATGAGAGGAATATAATTGGTCTGAACATGTTTCGATAGGGAACATATAACACAATCAAATTTACCACAAACACAAGCATTACTCAAAGCAGGAAATAACATACATAAATATTTAAAATTTATATGGCCAAAGCGATCATGTCACAACTGAGCAGTTTGTGATAAAAAAAAAAATCACAACAAGTACTAGGTAAAATACTAGCATACAAGCTAGGAACAAATAAAGACAAAACAGGTGTAGGTGCAGGTGATGGAGGTGAAGGAACCGATGAAATTGGAGGAGGATCGCCTAGATAACACAGTCCATCTCTCTCATGTCCCATGATAATAATCCTTCTGGCACTCAGGTCCTGTAAATAACACGAATCGGATAAGAACACAATTGCACAGTGAAAATCTTTGGCTAACTGATGTACAGATAATAGATTCATGGCCCGCTTTGGGGCATGAAAAATTGAATGTAATGTAAATCCATCTGGGAGGCGGAACGTACCCCTACTAACAATAGGAGCAAGTGTCCTATTTGCTAGCTGAACTTGTGTATGTAAGTACTCATCAAAAGTGGTGAAGTGATGGGCTCACCTGTCATATGATCATTTGCACCCGAGTCCAACATCTAAAGGATAAATGGACTGACACAAGCATAAAAAGCACAAGGTATACCTGTAGTGGTGGCAGTAGTAGTAGTCGAACCTTGAGAAGTCAGGGCAGACATAAATATATCTAATCGGGAAGTAATAGAATCCATATCTCTCTACCAAGGAGGAGCAGCAGCAGGAGGTGGTGGTACCTCAGCAATAATAGAAATACAACTACGAGGAGGCGGCTTAAGCTCTAGATAGAGCTTCCAACAAGCAGTCCTGAGATGTCCTGGTCGGCCACAACAATCACACTGACGAAAATCCCCCTATCTACGTTGATCTGGGGCACCCTGACGGTGCTGGTCCGAACGTTGTCCACCTCTGACTGAGGATCCTGAACGAGACCCTGTAGTAGCTGCAAGGACCATCTGATCATCCGAAGAAGTCAAAACCACAACTAGAAGTGATGTAATACGAACTTGGCGCTTATGCTGCTCAATCATCGCATACACCTCATAAAGAGAATAAAGCCTCAACATCAACAAGATCTGAGAACGAGACCCCTCAAACTCATCACAAAGCCCCATAAGAAACTTGTGAATCTTATCTTTCTGCTCTTGAGTATGCAAGAATGCTGCTCCCTCTAGCTTTATCTTCGGAATAGCAGAAAGAGGACGTAGAATCTCATACTCAAGCTAGCGTTGGGTCAAATAGCCATAATAATCCTGAACGGTCATATTTCCCTGTTGAGCATATGAGAGCTCTTGAGAAAGTTCATAAACACGAACTCCCCATCCTGACTGAAAATACATCTCTGATAATACGCTCTATAATTTCGAAACAGAGCTATAAAACTGGTGAATCGTACAAACAGGTGGCCTCATCGATCCAAATAACCATCTAAAAATGGCACAGTTCTTAGAGAACCACGCAGAATATCCAGGGTCGACATCAGCTGGCTTTGGGTGAGATCCCGTCAGTCAACCAAACTTTCCTAAATGGCCCAAGAAAAGCTGGAATGAACGTGACCACTTAGCAAAGTTATGATCATTCAATAACTATCATATAACCTTCTGAGAGATCATACCCGGAATTGCTGGCAATGCAACTATGCCAGTAGATACTGTGTACTGGTCAAACATAAAAGTAAGAGAAACAGGCGGTACATTCCCGGTGGAAGTACTAATAAAATTCTCAACAATAAAGGTCTCTACAGTAGGAGTCTCCAGTCCCTAGTATAGGGTGGACTGGTTTATCACTGGGTTGCTGTCGAAGTTGGGGGAGCAGTGGCTGGTTTGTTTCGCTGGTTACGATGATTGGCAAAGGCTAGGTTAAGAGTTAGGGTTGGTGGCTCTGATACCAACTAGAGATATCTAATAAAGCATAATAACCTAGGCTGCTATAACTCCAATAGAAATTATCAGCCCTACTCAAACTGCATTTGTAGCCAAGAGAAGAATTAATGACAACATATTGCTTATCCAGGAATTGATGAGGAATTATCACAAGGATTCAAGCTCTCCTAAATGTGTAATCAAAGTGTATCTAATGAAGGCATACAACATGATGGAGTGGGGATTTTTGCCTCAACTTCTCCAACATGATGATTCAATGGATTAAATCTTGCATCTTTACCCCTAAGTTCTCAATAAGCATCAATGGGGAACTCACATGTCACTTTGCCAGCTCAAGGGACCTAAGACAAGGGGATCCCTTGTCTCTTTACCTTTTTGTTTTAGTAATGGAAGTCTTCACAAGGATGGTGGAGAAAGTGATCCAACAGTCTCAACACCCTCATTCAGCTCACCCTTTCAAATATCACTGGAAATGCCAAAAGCAGACAAATGCACAAATATGCTTTGCTGATGATTTATTCATGTTATGCCATGGTGACAAGCACTCTGCTGCAATTCTTACATAAGCACTGACAAGTTTCAGGTCCTTTGTAGTCTAAAGGCCAATCCATTGAAGAGTAATATCTTCCTTTCCATTAGAGGAAGAACGGTAGGAAATTTTCAATTGCTTTGGTTTCCCCGTTAGAATTACTCCAATAAAATATCTAGGGGTGCCAATTATCCCTACCAAGCTAAAGGTTCAAGATTGTGCTGTTTTGGTGGAGAAAATGGAGAAGAGAATAAACTCTTGGGCTAATAGAACTTTGTCATATGCTGGAAGACACTAGTTGATTCAATCAGTTCTATGGAGCCTTCAAATTTTTTGGTCAAGTCACTTGATGATTCCAAAGAAGGTACTACCGACCATTGAGCAGAAACTAAGGTCTTTCCTTTGGTCTGGGGTTGATATAAAACCTATGCCAGCTAAAGAAGCTTGGAAGGAAGTTGCAAGACCAAGAAGGAAGGTGAGTTAGGGATTAAGAATTTACAAGCATGGAATAAGCATTTGTTGTGATCGTGCAGTAATTATGGTGAATAGTAAGGAATCAAACAATTAAGAAAACAGGAGAAAATAACACACAGATATTTACGTGGTTCGGCAATGTGCCTACATCCACGAGAGCGAGCAGCCGTTCTTTTCCATTATTGAAGTAGGGTTACATCTTAAGTATTTATATAACCATAATATGGACGTATTTACAAAAATACCCCTGTACCGTACCGCGGGGGCGTTGCCCCCGCACCCCTAACTAGTCAATGTCCCCTTTATATAAATCCCGCAAGGCAGATGCCGTCGCGGGCTCCACTCCGCTATGCTCCAGCATCTGCCTCCTTGTCATTATGCAGACAGCAAATATGAGACACACATACTCTAATAATCTCCACCTTGGCAAATATTCACCACTTAGAAGAAAAAAAAAGGACATGTATTCGGGAACTCCACCGGGGACGCTGAGTTGAGGCATCTCCCATCTAGCAACTAGAGACATTAATCAAGTCCAAGCAGTGCTTGAACTTGTCTGTAATAATAGACTTTGTCAACATGTCTGCTGCATTCTCAGAACTGTGAACTTTCTCAAGTAATAGTTCACCAGAAGAAACCAGTTCCCTGATCTTATGAAACCTCACATCTATATATTTGGTCCTCGCATGATACACCTGGTTCTTTGCCAAATAAATGGTACTCTAACTGTCACAATGCAATTGAACTCCACCTTGCTGGGCACCCAGCTCCTTGACTAAACCTGTAAGCCACAAAGCCTCTTTGGCAGCCTCAGCTACTGCCATATACTCTGACTCAGTAGTAGATAGTGCAATTATAGGCTGTACCATGGACTTCCAACAAATAGGTCCTCCCACAAGAGTAAACACATAACCTGTGGTAGACCTCCTGTCATCCAAGTCCCCTGCATAGTCTGCATCCACATATCCCATAACTGAAGGGTCACTCTGTTGTCTGCTAAACATGATGTCATAGTCTGTAGTGCCCCTCAAGTATCTGAAAATCCACTTGACTGCATCCCAATGCTGTCGACCCGGATTTGAAAGAAACTTGCTAACCACGCTGACAGCTTGTGCCAAATCTGGTCTTGTACAAACCATAGCATACATCAAACACCCCACTGCACTAGCATATGAGACCTTTGACATGTCATGAACTTCATCATCTGTCTTCGGGCACTGAGCAGTAGACAATCTGAAATGATTCGCCAAAGGTGTACTTACTGATTTTGCATAACTCATGCTGAACCTGTCCAACACCTTCTTAACTTAGCTAGACTGCATCTGCCCATAAAGTGATTTCTTCAAATTACAGACCAAATGTTCCTCTCTAGGGAGACTGAACCCTTTTGGCTGTACCATGTAAATCCGTTCCTCCAAGTCGCCATGAAGGAAAGCTGTCTTTACATCCATCTGCTCCAACTGCATATCTGAATGTGCTACTAGTGCCAACACTGTCCTGATGGAAGTGTGTCTGACCACGGGGGAGAAGATCTCATCATAGTCAACCCCTTTTCTCTGTGAGTAACCCTTTGCTACTAGACGAGCCTTGAATTTTTCTCCCTCATTTTCTGATACTGCTTCTTTCTTCTTATACACCCATTTGCACCCTATTGCTCTCTTCCCCTCGGGAAGTTCCACCAACTCCCACGTCTGGTTCTTATGCAGAGACTCCATCTCCTCCACCATAGCACCCATCCATCTACTTTTCTCTTGGCTTTGTACTGCCTCCTGAAAAGTTGTAGGATCCCCGCTACTAGTAATAAGCGCATAAGAAACCAAATCTTCAAAACCATACCTGGTAGGTGGCTTGATATTGCGTTTGGGCCTGTCTGTGGCTATACTATGATGCTGTTGATCACCTGAGATAGAACACTCTACATGCTGAGCATCCTCTTCTTTACCATGATTCTCTAGCTCCACCTGCACCACATGGTCATTAGTGCTACAGTTTTCTGGTACTTGTTTCTCTTCTTCCTGAGTACGCTGCAACATGGCTTTTTCATCAAAAACCACATCTCTACTGATCACCATCTTGTTTGCCTTCGGATCCCAGAGCTTGAAGCCTTTCACTCCTTTCTGATATCCCAGAAAGATACACTGTCTAGACTTCGCATCAAGCTTCGACCTCTCCTCACTAGAAACATGTACATAGGCTGGACATCCAAACACTCTCAAACCAGAGTAGTCTACCTCACTGCCTGTCCACACCTCCTCTGATACTTTCCTATCTAATGCTGCCCTCGATGATCTGTTAATCAAGAAACATGTCATATTCACTGCCTCTGCCTAGAAATTCTTTGCAAGCCCTACATTCAACCTGAGACACCGAGCTTTCTCGGCTATCGTTCTGTTCATCCTTTCCGCTACACCATTTTGTTGTGGTGTCTTGCGGACTGTGAAGTGTCTCTTGATCCCATGCTGCTCACACAACTCCTGGAACTTTGAATCTATGTACTCAGTACCATTATTTGACCTGAGGCATTTAATCTTCCTCACTGTCTGGTTCTCTACTTTAGCTTTCACAGCTTGAACTTGGCAAACGCTTCTGACTTGTGCCGCATGAAGTACACCCAGACCTTTCGTGAGTAATCATCAATGAAACTCACGAAATACATGTATCCTCCCCGTGATAGTACGCTAACTGGTCCCCAAACATCTGTATGGACATAGTCGAGAACCCCCTCTGTCTTGTGTGTGGCTGTCTTGAACTGCACCCTATTCTGTTTTCCAAGAACACAATATTTGCAAAAATTGAGCTTGCATGTCTTGACACCCTTCAATAGATTTTTCTTATGAAGCTCTATCATCCCACGCTCACTCATATGACCCAGCCGCATATGCCACAAGACTGTATTATCTGATTCAGACTCTACAGCAGCAACTCCACCTACAATTGTAGTACCCAGCAGTCTGTAAATGTTTCCTACTACTTTCTGTCCCTTCATCACTGTCAGCATGCCTTTACTCACTTTCATTACTCCACTTATAGATTTGTAACTATAACCATTACAATCCAAAGTGCCCAATGAAATCAAATTCTTCCTTAGATCCGGTACATGTCTAACATCACACAACGTTCTAACCATACCATCAAACATCTTAATTCTAATATTTCCTATTCCAACAACTTTGCAAGATGCATCATTACCCATCAGAACAGAACCAGAATTTACTGACCTGTAGGTGTCAAACCAATCTTTGTTGGGTGTCATGTGATAGGAACATGCTGAATCCATAATCCAAGAATCTGTTAAACGATCTGAACTAGATAAAACAGAAAGCATATCTCCGTCACCACTCTCTGAATCTTCTTCTTCCACTACGTTTGCAGACTTTGATGCACCCTCTTTGTTCTCTGAATCCCCTTTCTTTTTCTCTGGACAGTCCCGTTTAAAGTGCCCCTTTTTCCCGCACTTGTAACACGAGACAGAGACGTCCTTCTTCTTCTTCCTCGACTTGGACCGGGCTTTATTGTTACCCGATCCATTCCGAGATTTGCTTCTTCCACGTTCCTGGTTACCTTTCACCACAAGCCCTTCACCTTGTGAAGCCTCATCACTGGCTTTCTTCCGCTGATGAAAACCTAACAGAGCACCTGTGACATCCTCCAATTCGAGGGTTTCTTTCCCCCACATCAGAGTCGTAACCAAATTCTCGTACGTAGGAGACGCCGGTAAGGAATTCAGCAACATCAGCGCCTTGTCTTCGTCTTCGAACTTCACATCAACTCGCTTCAGATCGCTGATGATCTGATTGAACACGTTGATGTGTTGGGTCAAATCCGAGCCCTCTGACATCTTAAGACCATATAGTTTCTGCTTAAGATAGAGCTTGTTCGTCAACGACTTGGACATATACCGACTTTCCAGTTTCAACCAAACTTCCGCCAGTGATTCCTCATCCATGACGTGATACATCACTTCATCAGCCAGACAAAGCCTAATAGTTGCCATAGCCTTCACTTCCAATTCTTTCCAATCCATGTCGTCCATTCCTGCCGGTTGTTTTCCGTATAATGCCTTCACCATGCCCTGCTGCACTAACATGTCTTTCACCCTCCTCTGCCATAATCCGAAATTTCCAGTTCCGTCGAACTTCATGATGTCGAATTTTGTAGAGGAAATCTCAGACATCGTAGTCTAGCTCTAATACCAATTGTTGTGATCGTGCAGCAATTATGATGAATAGTAAGGAATCAAACAATTAAGAAAGCAGGAGAAAATAACACACAAATATTTACATGGTTCGGCAATGTGCCTACATCCACGAGAGCGAGCGGCCGTTCTTTTCCATTATTGAAGTAGGTTACATCTTAAGTATTTATATAACCCTAATATGGACGTATTTATAAAAATATCCCTGTACCGTACCGCGGGGGCGTTGCCCCCGCACCCCCAACTAGTCAACATCCCCTTTATATAAATCCCGCAAGGCAGATGCCGTCGCGAGCTCCGCTCCGACATCTGCCTCCTTGCCATTATGCACACAACAAATATGAGACACACATACTCTAACAGCATTACTGCTCAAACACTTTTGGCATCTTATCACAGATGAATGTAACATATGGTCTACTTGGGTTAGAGACAATCTTCTGACGGGAAGAAGTCTTTGGGAGATTAAAACACCTCAAGTTTGCTCATGGAATTGGAGAAAATTGTTGAAAATGAGGGACATTGTTAGACCTCTTCTGCAGCATGTGATCGGAGATGGAAGCAATACCTTTCTTTGGCAAGACAACAGGCATCCCGCCGGTCCTTTACTTCTCAGATAATCCCCTAGAATTATCTATGATTCTGGCCTACCTAAGGATGCTAAGGTATCCTACATTATTCAAAGATATCAATGAAGTCGACCATCAACACATCGTAGAAATAGTAGAGAACTACAGGATATTAAGAACACAATGCCCAACTATTACCCAGATGCAGAGAGAATGGACACAATCAAGTGGTTACTAGCTCCTACTGGTTTATTTACAACTTCCTCAGCCCTTGAGATCATCTTCCCCAAGTGAATTGGCATAAATTACTCTGGTATGGACAGAACATCCCACGCATGAGTTTCATCTTGTGGCTAGCTATAAAAGAGATTGGAAATGAAGGATAGAATCCAACATTTTACTCAAAATATTGGAACCATGTGTGAGAAATGCAGGGCCTTCCCAGAGTCTCACTCTCAGCCCTTTTTGCATGCGCATACTCTGAGAGCATATGGAAGTCAATGATGGAGAAATGCCAAACCCACTGGCAGGGTTCCCCTTGGTAGGATCTGCAACCAACTGGAGGAACAAATCTTTGGGACACATTATCAGGAAGCTATGCCTCTCAGTTGCAGTCTACACTCTATGCAAGGAAAGGAATCTCAGGATATTCACTAATGAATACAAGGATCCAACTACCATCCAAAGGGCTATCATCAACACTGTTGAAAGTAGGCTGTTGTCACTAAGGATAAAGGATACACTAGCCAATAGGCAAGCTGCTCAACCATGAATCTTCCCAACTATTGTTTTTGTTCTTGATGCACAGAAAGCATTTTGTCTTTTGTTTCATCTTTGTAAGGAAATCTGTGGAGAGTGTTACCACCATTCTGTACTCCCCCCAGACTACCCAAGATTGTTTTACTTGACCACTCATGTTCCAGTTTTGGCAGGCATTCCTTTTGTTGCTTGAGTGATGTACTTTCTTTTATTAATCCTCAAGCTTGATCAATACAAATTCATTCATTCACCTAAAAAAATAAAATAAATTAACACACCTAGAAGTATGACCGTGACTATCTCAACCCACTCTCAAAGTACATGGCTGCTGGAATGGTAGGCACCAAGTACTAACAGTGATTTCTAGCAAAGCTTTCTTTTTTCTCTCCTTGAAACTCATTCCAAATGAGGAATTACTTATTACAAGCAATAGCAAAGTCACAATTCCTTTTTTTTTTTTTTTAAATTGGACATTGAAATTTTAATTTAACTGTCCAAAAAAAAAAAACCTCTTCTTTTTTTATTCACAATTCCTTCAAATTAGGTTTAATTTACTGTCCAAGACATTGAGATCGAAACTTATTTCATTGCCATCATTGGAACTTATTTTACTACTATCTAGAACAAAGAAATACACTCTATTCATTGACATCTAGATGGTTGGGTTGCAGCGACTGGATATTTCACTGTCCAATTTTAAAAACTAAAATTTAAGTTTCATTTAGGCGATTTTTTTTTTTTGGAAAAATGAATGGGTGTTTCACTATCCAAAACATTTATTACACCGTCCTAGAGAGTGAATTCATAATAAAGTATGCATGTCACTGAAGTTTGATGTTGAAATATTTATTTAATTTACAGTTTATTTCACTATATGATTTAACTAAAACTAGACAGTGAAATACCAACGTCCAATTAAAAGCAATGCTATGTTTACCAAATTATTTATCAAATTTTATATCCAAATCAATGTGGGTGATTGGATCAGTGAGGTCCACTAACTTCCACCAATTGTTCAATGCACAAGATTTTGACACATCATTTGAAATACCGTATTTAGGAAGCATAATTTTATTCAATAAGTTAATAGGAGCTACTGATCTAAGGATTTGTATTGATTGGGGATCCCAAATCAATACAGATGAGATGAGTGGCATAGTACATCAAAAAATGACTCTTTTAGCTTTTGTGCTTCACAAGAATACCTTAAATCAAGGAGTGGATAAAACTTTTTGATTTTGTAGGCATTATTCCAAATACAACATAACTAGTTTGCATGAAGGGGTGAAAATGGATTGGCGATTTTCCTAAGATTAAGGAGTTTTTACTGTTTTTCTTAGGCTAGTACAAGTCAGCAAAATTATAAGAGTTTGTTATGGCAACTATAGTTTTAGAATTTTCAATTGAGGCTTACTGAAGACTCGTGCATGCCATTAAGGGTATTTTTTTCTTTATCTCAAAATTTTTTCTTTTATACCAAAGAGTTCTTACCTTGGACTCATTGCCTGAAAAGTTGTTGGCGGTGGACTTCTGGTGCTTTTTCTCGTTTAATAACCACCCTATGTAGCCAGTGGGGTTCATTTTACCCAATTTGTTGTGTTCCTATTAGAAGGTAACATTACGTGACATTATTGATATAGTGTAATCGTTATATTGAATATTTATTGATGTTGGATTATTCTCAACAAAAATAAATAAATGTTATAAAGCCTGACTTACGATGAATCTAGATGCATGCTGTCATTTATTTACAAAGACAATTTTTAGAAGTTTCTCTTTGGCAACTAATGTTGTAGTCTAGATCACATAGAGTGGGAGTGGAGAGCAGAGCGGAAACGGGAGCGAGAGTAGGAGCACAAAAAGGGCAAAATTCAAAAATATTTGAGAGGGAGAACATCATATAATATGCATTAAGATAAACATTAAATCAAAAAAAATTAATATAAATTAAATATACAAAATTAAATTTTATCCACAACTATGTGGAAATCTATTTAATTTTTAAATATATGTTGATTATAAGGTCCTGAAATAGCAATTATAGGTTACAAATATCATTGTAGTTTATATATATCTTATGTATAGGTAAATACTTTTGAAATAAAAATTTAAGTAATAATGAGTAAGCATATAAGTAAATAAAAGCACGAATTAAAATTTTAAATTCACAGATTTTGTAAAGATAAGAGTGAAATTCACAGAGAATTCGGTTTGAAAGTGCAAAGTCGTGCGTGGAGCACTGGAACGTCGACTGTTTTGAAGGATTATGTGACTACGGTCATAGTACTACATTTTAGAGAGAGGGAGAGAGAGAGAGAGAGTGTGTGTGTGTTAATTTGGATAAACTTGTTTATTGAATATTATGTTACATTTAAATCAAAATTAATTAACAATGGGTGAAAAAAACTCAATAAGCGTATATACTAGTTTAACAGATGTTATTGTATTGATGTTAAACAAATTCTAGTTTTCTCTACACATGCAACCACCTCTCGCACATGTAGAGATAAACGAAGCAAGACATAACAAGTATAAATGTGGCACAAATAAAAAGAAAAAAATACCACATTGACGAAAATGAAGTACAGTTCAAAAACTTCTTAAAGTCCAACTTTAATATTTAGTTAGAATATTCAGGTAAAAACCAGTTGATAATTGATTTAAAGAATATCCTTACCCATTTTGAAAGGGTTGTTTTATAAGTGCAGTACAAGCTTTTGTCGGTATGTTTAGTAACTCTTAACAAAGGTGAGAAAGAGGCATCAATGGGAAAAAAATATTGTTTTATTGACCTTTTAAAATGTACGTGTCTCTACAGTAATTATTTCTGTGATATTGTGTTCTATTTTTCCTTTTTTTAAATACAATAAAAGGGCTTATATACATTTGTTATTTTAACCTCATCTTACCGTATTCATCTTAGTTCCATGCATCAAAAAGTTCATGAGCATACCATAACACTATTCTATGTAAATCCATTATGTATACTATATACTACAACAATCAATTTAGAATAATTAGGGTTTTGGAAGTCTTCCCCTCACAAATGCTAAATTCTCATAATTTTAATGCATAGTCCTTCTCCAATTAAATCCTTAATTTGGCTAATTCAAATTTAAATCATTCATCATCTTTATTGATTATTTCATATTTAATTTTCTTACAATTTTATTTTAACATATAAATAGGTAATTGTCCAATAGTAATAGGTGGATCAAGGAACAGGTATGGTAGATGGCAGGGGGAGGGTGAAAAGGAGAGAAATTACAAACTCTGTGTATCGCGTGGAATGATTGCTAAATGTATTCTATGAAAATCCACACATTGAACCTTCCGGCATACTTTTATCAATTTAGGCCATCTCTGGAGGGTTTTCGATTTTGAGTTGTATTGCAGCGTAAGAGTTAATTTCAATTTATAGGCTAGGATTCCTCTCGCTTGTTGTTCAAGCAATTGAGTGTATGTGTATCTTGATGTATGTAAAAGTGATATATATTTGTATCTGTCTAAAGAGAGGGAATCTCAAAAATACAATTTTGTTATTGTAGAATTTTTTGAATATTTTAAATTCTAAAAGTCCTTTTTTGTACAAATAAAGTGCCACATTTTGCTTTCGAATAGGGTTTCCTTGGCTGCTTCATATGAAGGAAATGATCTATATAAAGTGTTAGGGTATCCATTTACAAGGCCATGACATTCTTTCCAAGTATCTACAATTTCCACCCGTCCGCTATTGAAAACAACGTATCATTTCTTGTCCACCACCATTGTCATGCCTGTCATTACATGTGTAAGTACCAAATACGGTGAACAATACCACAACTATAACAAGAAGAAACCCCGCCCTATTGACTCAAGCAAGGTTTTGATTGTAACAAACACTTCGTATTATTAATCATCTTTGTGAAAGTTTGGTTGTAACGTGTTGCAGAGGATTGATGAGAAAGCTTGGATGAAGAACATGCTACACTGGATATAAAGAACCAAAGGAAAAGATGAACATGGGTTAAATGCTCAATTAGATGAGAACATGCAAAGATCCTTTAGGCCTCGAGCAATTATGGACATGTCAAGAATTTTGGTATGCACACACCAATAGGTTTGGTTTACACCTTTCAAGTTCTTAAACACCAAGTTGTGAAGTTGGGTAGAATTTATAGAAGAGAGCATTAGGTCTTAGGGATCTAAGGTTTTGGTGGAAGCTCTCAAGGTAGAAGATGAGTTTTTACTCTCAAAAGGCTTACGAGACACTTACCATAGCAGAAGAAAAAACACTTCCTATTTATAGATCTTGAATAAGGGTAATCCTGGTAAACAAGAAAACTCAGATTCGTGAGTAATCGCTCGATCGGTGAGAGGACAGTCACAGGACGATGGTCACATAAATGAAAATTACATTTCAAATCGACCTAGGAGAGCAGATCGCTAGAGAAACTCAAGAGGGCAAGCTCTTATCTCCTCCATTTGACATTTTCCCTTTTCTTCTATAAGTCATAAAGAGACCACTCTAACGAAGGCTAGCAAGTGTAGGGGAGTCCCTACCAGTTTTTTAAGCGTAAAACCAAACAAAAAAACTTGTTATCTTAAGCACTAAATGATGTTGCTTAAGAGAGGTCTATTAATGGCTCAAATTATGTTTTCAAAACACAAAACGATTTAAAAAATCTATTCATTTAAAAAAGCATAAGAGTCATACATGGATTAATCCATAATTCTATTTTAACTCTAATCCTCCTACATCTATTAAACAAAGGGATCATCTTAGGTCTTTAGGTCATTGCATTTGTCCTAAGCTTGAATGTGCATACAGAGTGTAAATGATGTAGTTTTGATGCTTGATCTCTTTTCCCTCGATAACACTTTCAAATCTTCAATCTTTATAGCATCATGACCATGGAATATGTTGAGATTTGCAATGGAATCTACAAAATTAACCAATAACAAATATTTATCTAAAAAAAACAATAAGGTCCACCAAGTACTAATTATTCAAGTGTTCATACACCTTAAGGATAGTCATAATCCAAAGCATAATCTAAAGATATATCAATGTAGTATTTGACCTTCAAAGCTTTCAAATACTAGCATATTTAATACAAGTATATATATAGTTTCACATCAAGTCATCATTAAAACCTTGCTAACAAGCTCTCATTCAATATCTCCATTTTGGACATAGTCCTCTCTAAAGATGGTATTACACACTAAGCTTCAAGTGATCATCTTATACAAGTGGACTATATCAACATAGCCTAATTAGTCTAGAGGAGCCTAAGATACTTGATATCCTATTAAGGTGCTAGTCCAAATATCATCCTTACGTTTCAAATTCACCTATGCGGTAGTTTGATACAAAAGGACATCCATGATGTGCTTCAACCATCTTTTTTTTTTTTTTTTTATTTCAACTATGTAGCATCATAAAAACATCATTCAGTATGTCACCTATGTGTGTAAAGAAACATTTCTAACCTCACAAAAGGGTAAGTCATGTGATTAAGAATATTAATTTAATTCGTGCTTAAATCATTTTGAATTCTAGATATAAAGTGCATCTTGAAGAAGAGGGTTAAAAAGTGTAATATTGAATACATGACTACTCATAGGCCTTAATTTCTTCCTCTCATCAATCAAGCTTAGACCATATTAGAACATTTGAACTTCCGGATGAGGAATCTAGAATTCTGGATGCAAAATAGAAATACCACCAAAACTTTCTGAAAAATCATGACAGCTTCTGGCAGCCTATCCAGAATTTCAAAAGCCCTTCCGGATGTATTTTTAGGAGACTCTAACAGCTAATTTTTGGCCACCTTCCCTTGTGCATTTACCTCCACTATAAAAGGCATTGTGAGGCTTGAAGAAGAAACACTTTTTGAGACTTCTTGGGGGCTATGAATGAGTAACAAAAACATTGGGTAAGTTTCCACGTATAAAAATAGCAGATATTTCATCATCACTGCAAAAGTTGTAATTTTTAGTACGATACCAAAAAAAATAATTAAATTTTATATTTCAAAAAAATTAAATTAAATTAAATTTTTGATTTTCAATAATATTACTTTATATTAAATATAAAAATTAAATTTATACATTGCATCCTAATAAAATTATCCACTTAATGGTTTCAAGTTAGATACTGAAATATCTGATTTAATGCAATTTTTATATCTCAAAACTGTCCCCGTTACCTTCTCCTGTTAACTTCAGTCAAGGGACCAACTGATTCTATGTGCTGGCCTTTTAAACTTTTTGCCTAACAACTTAGTGAAGTTGCATCATTTAATTGATCCGAATAATTGATTGTCCTCTTGCATGACCATGAGCTGTCTTGGTCTCTCATCCAACAATGTTGTGTGCATAAAAATGTGCACTAAAATTTGCACCAAATTACTTACAGTCGTTAGATCAATAGGTCTTATCATTGATCTAATGATTGAAATTAATTTAATGCAAATTTTAGTACACAAATTTGGTGCACATAAAATTATCCGTGGATTAATATAGGCCCCCATACCAAACCCAAAAGTAATTTTATTTTATATTTTTTTCCTCATGAAAAAAAAAGGTGAGGACAATGAAAAGCATTAATAGATCTTTGATCTAATAATACTTCTTATCTTTTGAAAGTTTTGTTTTCTTAAAGTCAAGAATTCAAGCACCCTTTCCCCCACCCCCCCAAAAAAAGGGCAAAGAAGAATGCCCAGCGACCATCCCGATTGGCTCTCACCAATGAGATTATAAGGCCCCTGACCACACCTGGAATATTTCTCAAGACCAGACCTAGCTAGGCGAACATAGCGACTAACTACCAAACCCTAATAGAAATTTCAAGACTCGAACTCTCAACCTCAAGGTGAGGAGTAAGGCCGGTACCCCACAAGACCACCCTACGTGGTGATTTCTCACGTGATTAACTAAAACTTGTTTCAAAACTATACAGATTGTCAGGCATTCAGAAGGGTGTGGAAAAAATAAATTAAAATTTGCAAAACAAGTACACTTTTATGGGTAGCAGTAATATGATGGAATCTGATCAAAAATTAAAAAAAAAAGTAATACAATGGAGTAAATATTATGTGTGACGATAATATCACGTCGTCATCCTCGCGTGGTATTATTATTTAATAGAAATATAATAGGTGAGTAATGGATCCTATACAATTTAATATAACTATCCATATGTGGAATCTAATAACCACCCTATATAAGGTAGTGAAGTTTAATTTGTTGCATTCTTATTGGATGGAAACAACATATGACATTGCTGACATAGTATAATAGATTTGATACACTATATTAATACACTACAACATATATTACTCTTACAATATTTTGATATATTGTATTGATACACTTTAAAGGGTTTGTGAAATTAAAGTATATCAAAGTAGTGTATGAGTAATATATGTAATATATGTTAAAATGTGTCAAAACAATGGAGAAGTAATAGAGACTAGAGTTTAAGAATTAGTGTATCAAAGTAATGTAGGAGTAATAGAAACTAAACTTCATAATGTGACTTTGTAGTATTATATATATATTACTAATAATCCGTGTCTGAAGGCACGATATAATTTAAAAATCAATCACCCAAAAAAATCGAGCCATTATATCAAATCACAATAACCATTTTTTTGAAAAATGGACAAAACTTGTATTTGGAGACATTATGCAGCACAACATCGACCATTAATCATGTAATACACATATTTTTCAATAGCATGCAAATATTTCAAGCAGCAAATATTTGGACAAATTCTTCATAAACCAAAAAATTGTATCTAAGGCAAATATAGACATCTAAAGTAATAGTATCACTCCATCAAATACAAAAGACTAAATAAATTTTTATTTCAAATCATTAAACCAATCAAGATTCAATGAGCAAAGATTTTTGCATGCACCTGGATTGGTTTTTAGTATGAACAATAGTGTCCCAAGCCTTAAATTCGTCAATTTTGTATGTGGATAATGTTTGTTGTTTTTTCGATTCTCATGTTCAATCTCAATAAAATACCTTAAGCATGTCTATAAAACAATTTTGCAATCAATGAATGAAAAATTAGAAAACAAATACAAAACACTCTAATTAAAACAAAAACCTTCAAAAAAATAGTAGTTCAACAGAACAAAATCAAAAGTCCAGTAAGAGGGTGTATGCTTAAAAATCAAAGAAAGAAAAAACCAAAAGGATGAACAGGAAAAACTTACAGGCTTGGATCTTCCATTATCGAGGAAATATGCACAAAGCGACTAAAAAATTTAAATGCAACTCAATGACAAACTCAAAAATAAGATCATGATTACAAAATTAGTGTACGAAATTAGTATCATTAATACAAAGTCAAAATAACCAAAAAATGTTACACCTCTACTGATTGATCCATTGGTCATACTAATAAGAGTAATAATTCCAACAAAATAATGAAATGAGTCAATCTCTATGAGAAAAATAAATAAAGGAGTGTCGTAAATCTTAGAAGATCAATAACAAAAAAATTTCAAAATAAAATATCAAAACCAACTCACCTGTAGCCCAAAAAAAAAAAAAAGTTCAAAAATAGGCAGTAGAGTGTCCATAACTCTTTAAGAACTTATATCGAACACTTAAGATACACATGATCTCGTGGTGCACGTAGCCACCATCGAACACACGCCACCATACTCCATGAACGACTGTCTAAAAACAGTTGCATTTAAAGGAAATTAAACAATCTGATTCGACCTTTTTGCCTATTCTACCATCAATACTTGTTGCCTGCCCCCTCCCCTCCTCCCTCTTTTTTTTTTTTTTGATGTCAAACCCACCTTGCATAACTGGAGAGGATTTCCTCTCTTGATGTGCTACTAAACAATCCAAACTAAAAATTCAAAAAAAAAAAAAAATCCTCCTTGATAGGCAATCCAATCACTAAAGTAATTCCTCCACCAAATCGATTTCTGCAGGTTGATAAAAAAAACCCTCCTAACAGTGTACTTGTGCGACTTCTTTTCCAAAGAAAAATATTTTCCTAGCCACGCCTATAAATAGTTAACAATTTTTTTTTTCTTCTTCCATATCCCACTTGAAAAATTATAAAATTTCTTTCCCATTCTTCGAACCTTCAATCCGTCATCCACTTTCTCCTTTTACTTGGTAGGTCACATGTCGTCCACTAAAACCTCACTTGGGGGTAATGATCATATCACATCTACAATATCAAGATTTTTTTAATTGAAAATAAAAAAATAAAAAAAAGAACCATGAAAGACATAAAGACCTGAGGGCACAATGAAAACACATGAAAGAACTGAACTTAGAGCTCTTGTATCAAACTGCAATCATGTAATCTAATAGCCCTAATCCCAAGTCCACAAAAAATGCACCATTTTATAGATACCCACTATAAACTCAACTAACACAAATCATCAAAATCAAATAATTCAGTGAACATAACAAACCTTCAAAAAAATCATTTAATAAACACAAATCAATCTAGAAGTAACCCCACCAGTAGGTATAATGAAATTTGTAAAAGAAATCCCAGTTGAAAGGCAAAAGACAACCAAAAAGAACACAGGGCAGAAGGGATCTCACCTCCCATAAATTATATACAATGGAACTTATATGAATTGTACACCACCTACCATAACTTGAAATTATAGAATCCAATGCAAAAAACCAATCTCAATTAGTTAACACTTGAAAGATTAACAGGGAGGGGGTCGGGTGAGGACGTACCGATGGGAATTTTCATCGAATAGGTGGTGTGCAAGTGTGGACTATGCATAGATAACAGAGAGAGTAGGGTGTGTGTGTTTGTGCCTGCGCGTTTTGTGCTGTGATATTTTTGAATGGGGATTTTTTGGAAGGGGGTTCAGGGATGGGGGGAAAGAGAAGGGAGAGAGAGAGTGGAACCTATTAGAACTATTTGCGAGGCATCTGTGTTATGGCTTTTCATTTGTATATTGTTTGGGGAGTGAAACTTGGTGTTGGCTGGTGAAGAGAGAGATAAGAGAGACTAACACACGTAGAAAGAACGAGGGAAGGAGAGGGGGTTTTCGAGAGGTAGTTTCTAGGTTTTCGGGAGGGAATTTTTGGGTTGTGGTTTTTGGGAAGGGGGTTTTTGGATTGTGGTTGAAAGAGAGAGAGAGAGAGAGAGAAATAAAGAAACATAGAGAGTAAAATTCGAAAACAGAGAGAGAAAATCAAACATTTTATTGTTGGTGACGAAGACTGGTAGCAGCGGTGGATGGCAGTGATGTGCGACGTGTACGTGTGTTGTGCGTTGGATCTAGGCTTGGCTAGGGTGCTATGAGATAAAAAGAATGGGAGAAGAGGTAGAGGGGGCAGAGAGAGACAAATAGAGAGTTACCTGAGTGAGAGTGGTGGTGGCGCTGGATGGTGCTGCTGGCGCCGGTGGATGTCTAGCGTTAGAGAAAGAAGGGCGTGAGGGAGGAAAGAGAAGGGCATGAGAGGCAAAAGTGAGATTGAGATGCATTAAATGAGAAAGATTTAGGGAATGAGTTTGGAAGGTAGGGATAGAGGCGTGAGAGATTAAGAGAGAGAGAGAGAGACATAAGTGAGATTGGAGAAGATTTGAGAGATTTCGGAGGAGAGAGAGACGTGTGCAAGGAAATGTTGTTAAGCGGAAAAACAAAATTCAGTACTCATTGTAAACCGTCGGATCAGTATTTATGAGATGATCTGAACCATTTTTTATGTTGAGATTACATTGTTCGTTAGATGTGTTTATGTTTTGTCTCAAAACGATCTGGACCCTCTTTGTCTCCAAAATTCAAACTCAACTCTACTTTATTATATAAATATAAATATATATATATATATATATATATATATATATATATATATATTATATAATAAAACACATAGGAGTTTTAAAGTTTATCCCCTATAAATATTTCTCCCTAAAAATATCACATAATTCTATTATATCACATGTTCAATTATTTAATATTAGATTAATTTATAATTTAACACAATTTTTATTTCATACATTGTTCATACACGATAGTGTATACGTGTTGAAAATATTTTGTCGAGTTATACATTTTGATAAAATTTTGACGTTATGTTAAAAAAAATAAGTAAAAATTAATTTTAAATAATAAAATGAAAGAAACGAAGAAATAAAAAATTGAAAAGAATGCGTATAATTAAGCATTGGTTAATGGCCTAAAAATTGACGAGCGCAGATTTAATGATTAAGTCCAATCCATTAATGACTAAACTTAACCACAAGTCGTAAAATAATTATTTTTAGTTACGTCTTGATAAAATATACTAGAAAATACTATTTTAATGTTAACAAAAAAAATGGATAAGCCTTCAGTTAAATATTTTTTATATTCTAATCATTTCATGTGAATTTCTCTTCAAAAAAAAATATCAAGTTAAGTTTGTGTGTGTGTATAAACCTTAAATAAAAATCATTAATATTGGTAAAAAAACACATACAGCAAAATAAAATAAACTTATAATCAATATCAACTTGAACATCACGTAAGAGATCTATAATGAGTAATCAAATAGTAAAAAACCCTAAAAGTAAAGATTGATATGAGTTTAATTAATAGCGAGATGGGTATAGAATATAATGAGTGTAGGTACTCGTAAGGTGAGTATATAAGTAATGGCCTTAATAATTTTAGATTTTTTTGGAGGCCGATCCCTAGGCCCAATAGAATTTCAAAAAGAGAAATCTGAAACTCAGTCCCCATTTGTGAATTTATTTGATGGTAAATTCATCAAAGAAACTTGTTTAACATTAAGTTTATTTTGATAATTATTGTCCAAAATACCCCTAATAGTTATGTTTAATTAAAACAAATTTGAAAACAAACAACTCCTAAATTTTAAGAATTTAACTAATATTAAAATTCTCTCTCTTTCTCACATATCTATCTATATTCATATATAGAATATGACTATTCACTTCGCTATATATATATATATATATATATATATATATATATATATATATATATATATATAT
>CAUOFW020000981.1:131440-167516 GCA_963454935.2 Ilex paraguariensis
TATATATTCACTTCTCTATATATATATATATATATATATATATATATATATATATATATATATATATATATCATTAAAAAAATATAAAAAATAGTACCATTTAAACACAAAAAAAATAGTAATATTTAAACACAAAAAATAATAACATTAAAAATTAATATTTGAAAAAATAACAATAGTAACATGCTTAACAAAAACAATAGCATGAACAATAACATGCTCACAAAAATAATAACATAAACAGTAATGTGGTATATAATATCGATTATTCTTTGAATTTAATTTTAAATTTATGTAAAAAAATTTATTAGCATATTTTCACCGATAGTGAATTAAAGGATAATAATTTTCAAGTTAAGAAACTAATTTAAAGGTGTTTTTAAGGAATGGTATTTTGGAGTTTAAAAAAAATAGTAGACTTGATTACTTATTAGTAAAATTAAAAACAGACTTATCTTCAAATAAATTTTTTTGACGGACTAAACTCATTATAAGTTCCTCAATGAGGATTCAACCCCAATTTTTACTTCCAAAAAAAAAAACTCACTCATCAATTTTTTTTTGTATTAGGTCTAAAAGTCAAAGTAATAAACATAATTAACGCATTTTAAAAATCACCTAATTGAAACACACATTTTAAAAAACTATATCATCATAATGTATATTCTTTTCTATAAGCATAAATCGTCACACAAATATAGTAAAAAAATAATATATTTTATTCTTCATATACACAGTCATAAAACAGATCGTCAAACAAATATATTAAAATACATATCATCAAGTACACTAAATCGTAAGATAGGTACATAAATAGGTATACAATAATCGTCAAACATATACACTAATGTTCACCATAAAACACAAATCGTTAGATAGTTACACGAGAAGCCAACAACATCAAGAAATTAAAGATGAAAATGGGGAAAGATCGAGAGCCCTTGAACCCAGCAACTGTGACGTTGGAGTGAAAGTAAATATGAGACAAATCTACTAATTTCCTCCATATAACGTTTCTGTGTCTTGTTCAGGCAATGTTGTTCATGACCTCCTCAATCAATCTTCCTATTGTAGTGTACGATGACCCACCCTCCGCCATGGCCTTCCTATTCTTCTCTCTTATCTCCTTCACCTTCTTCCTAATTTCACTCTCACAGTCACCACCCATCATCAATCGCCTTATCCCACTCTCTATTAGATCAGCGCTCAAGATTTCTTTCTATTTCTTCCATCGCATGATGACTCTATACAGACTTTCAAGAAGTCCTCCTCCGCTCTTTCTAGGGTGTCCATGGGTCGGGCGGGTTAGGCCCACGAAAATTTTTTGGATCGGACTTGGGTAGTGTAGGCCAAGCCGTTATCTAAGTGAGTTATCGGGTGGGCCGGACCGAACTTCGGATAAAGGTAAGCTACCGGCAACCCAATTTGTGAGTCTGTTGGACAGGCCTGCTTGTAGACTTTTTTATATACAATTTCATTTAAAAATAATGAATATTTTTGTAATTTAATATTTTTGTAAATTATAGTTTTGAATCAAAAGTAGAGTCAAAATAGATAAAAATAAAATAATAAATAATTTTATTTTTGATTATGGGATGAACTATATCTAATAGAATGAATATGTCTCAACTAGGTTGACACCTACTCACTTATCTATCATTTGTATTATTCTACCCTTTAAGACGTGTATGCTTAATACATGGAAAAAAAATAATACATTATTTATAGTATCTAAATTTTTAAAACTTCAAATTCTGATATTTGAAGACTTATTTCAAAGTTTCAAATTTAATGATCTAAAAATAAAATTTTTTTCAAAAGAATAGTGGTAGACTCTTGGGCTAGGTTTTAATGGGTTTTTTTGGGTGAGTTATTGGGCTAGGCCTCAAGCCAGGTAATTAGTTTTAGGATAAACTCAAACCATTTTTTAAAGATATTAAGCTCAGGCAGACCAACTATCGAACCTATTAAATTTCGAGCCTATTTTTTTTGAGTTAGATAACAGATCCTGTGGGTAACCCAACCCATGGACACCCCTAGCTTCTTCGAACCATCGGTTCCATGGCTGCCTAAATTGGTTTCTTTTCTTTCACACACAACTATTTCTATTAACGTATCATATACTGACGTATGTATAATAACTCAAATTTAAGCTAAAATCATGTGATGAGTGTAAAATGAATAATAAATATACAATAACTATCTAACCCCATCAACATCAACATTGGGAGCGCATCCAAATTTTTTAAAACAACTAAGACTTTTTTATATACTAGAAATCCGTTAGAACTAAATTTAATTTACACACCAAAAAGGGATTTCTAGCCTAATTAATTAAAAATTTTATGATTTAAAATTTAATGTAATAAAATATATATATATACAAAAATTGCACAAACACAACCATAAAGTAAAATGATTGGAATCTGACACGAAACTAAAATGATAAAAAACTATATCGACTGAGCTTCATAATCACCCTCATTGAATAGGGCAAGCTAAATGTTAAATCACATCAGTCCCAGGCTTGATGGCACAATTAGACAAGAAGTTCAACACTTCATTTTCTCCCTTCGTTTTTTTTTTCATCCAAATTATTTTTTTTTTTGCCTAAGTATCCCGTGACATATTTATGATAAAAAAATCAACAATCTAAACACTATTTTCTTGAGGAACTATATAGAAACATATTAAATATTTTAAAGACCAAAATGATGTAATTGAAGTATTAAGAACCGAAATAAAACAAACCTCATACATTAAAAACCTATAATACAATTAACCCTTAAATAATTACCCAATGTTTTAACACTTTAATCCATACGCATACCAAATTTGTACCGGAAATTAGCCCACATCAAAATCTATGATAATTGGTATACTTAATTAATATAATCAATCCTTGATTTAAAAAAATATAAGAACATACAATCAATCCAAAGTATCAATCCAGACACTATCAAGACTAACCAAATTCGGTAAAGCTTCCATCCTTTGCCTGGCCTATCAAGCTGAACCTTTTTTTTTTCTCCCTGTGGGGCTGTTGTTATCAACAAGGTGACCAGATCATGTCGCTCCACCCCACAGGAAAAGCTCGCAACAATAACTTGGAAGCATTGTGACGAGGACAGCTGGCACACAGACACACACACACAGTTCCAAACTTGCTCTACATAAGATTTGACCTCAAGTTAATGAGATTTTCATTTGAGAAGAATTTGGGTATTAAATGCTATAGTAAGGATAAAGTGTAAGCAGCCTAACACTGGAGCACAAAACATAGGTGACAAATAGCAACTAGTATATGACCAAATATGAGTCCCGACTATTCGTAGCACAAGAATTTCTGACCAAAAGTTCACCAGCATCCCACCTCACTCAAATTTGATGATCTTTCAACCCTTAAGCAGCTGCATTTGCCAAGTAATCAAATCAGATGGCCAATAGTGCCATCATTACAAACAATAGTGACCAAAAATACCTGAGAAATGGCATAAAGAGTATGCGTTCTGGAATTTGTGTAATACTAGCCTATGTCCCAACTACCAAAATTGTTTAGATTTCATGATATATTTCAATATATCAATGCTCAAGAAGTATCAGTCTAATCCAGTCTCATGTTTCAATATCTCAACCTATCTAGTTGAGGAAAGATATGTTCCATGTTGAAGTGTTGTGCACCAATGTTGCAGCGAAGTCATTCAGAGGAACAAGCCACATGGAAGAGGAAGACATTATGAGTGAGTAACATCACTTGTTTCAGTAAGGATAATGTATTTCTATGTAAAATTATTTTTAGAATGGAAGAATAAAATATAGATAGTTGAGCTACAACTGTTGTGTGTTAAAAGTGAAATCTTACCAGAAAGTTTTGAGGTAAAAGTAACACTAAATGATTTATGGCGTATAGTGCAATTATTTGTAAATAAAAATGCTGATACATATCAATATCATTGGTTTGAAAACTACTTTAATTGATTACAGACAAACTTAGTAACTCCCTTGTCTTCCAAAGGAATTTCCTCTTATTTTTCAAACCCTACTTTTCTTTCAGCTTCAAAATTCTAGCTTGGTGTTCTAAAGCAAGTTTTCAAAAAAGAATTGAATTGGAACTTGATTTTACTTGAAGGATATCCTTTTTATTGGTTGGAACATGTCCACTTTCCTTGAATTTTAAACCTGAAGCTCATGCGCGGTCAGTGTATGGCTTAAGTTGTTATTTGGTGTAAGAAGCATGGTTTTCATGTAGCTTGGCATGAGTTATGCACCTTATATCCACAGTCTACTTGGAACAAAGCATGAACTATATGAATTCAACATGTTAAGTCCAATTTGGTAGAGTTCGCAAGAGGTAGGGAGGGCAAAAAGTAAGCTTAAGCTTTAGTTTTATATGACAGTTAAGTTCATGCATTTATGAGCTTGTACTGCCCATGCTATAGGGTTTCATAAAGTAGGTATGTCTAAGGATCATTGAGAAATGGTCTTTAATGCCCCATGAGTGATTTATATCATGTTTTATGGATGTAAAAATGGATAAGCCATAGTAGGATCAAGCATAAGACGGATTAGGGTGAGTTTGGAGACAGGAAACAAGCTGAAAATATGGGGTTCGGATATATATAAACACATACAGGGGTGGACACTTTATGTCCATGATTTTTACCCTATTTTTTATTTAAATATTAATTTATTTTTATTTTATCTTAAAACTTAAATTATTGTATTTCTAATAAAAAATAGTTATTAGTTTGGAGAGTTTGTTGGAAACCAAAAAAGAAATGTGTGTGGGTGTGTTTCTGTGTATATTTATGTGTAGAAGATTAGACATTTGTGATTAAATTTATAATTATATTATGTCATTTGGGGGTTAAATAGTGATAGTAATGATCAATTCATGAGTTTTATAACTGAGTAAGATTTAGTTGATTTTATTTATCGCGTAAAGATTGTGAAATTAATTGTATTCTGTTAGTATTTTTTTTTTGCTGAAGGTATTTATTATATGAAAATAAGGCAGGTAGAAAATATGGTGGTTGAGTTTTTGAATAGAGTGGTAGTAGAGGTAATAAATTTATGAGTCTTTTAAATGAGAAGGATTTTATTTATTACTTAAAGATTGTAATTCAATGGGGTATGTTAGTATTTGTTTTTCCAGAGCATTTATATA
Source organism: Ilex paraguariensis (assembly GCA_963454935.2). NCBI lineage: Eukaryota > Viridiplantae > Streptophyta > Magnoliopsida > Aquifoliales > Aquifoliaceae > Ilex > Ilex paraguariensis. The sequence goes on from CAUOFW020000981.1 coordinate 136,608, forward strand.
TATGGTGTTGTTGAATTTTTATGACAATTTTTATTAATATGAGGGATATATGGTCGACGAAATATTTCGAGTCATTTTAAAAGAAGAATTGACATGAATATTTTTATGTCATTCTTTTTTAATTTGGGCAATTGTCTAAGTTTTTTTGTTTGTTGTATAGTGACTTCAGGTACGGACAATGACTGTTTTATATAATAAAATAGCTAAATTGTTTGTCTTGACCTTTTCGTGACTAAAATCGCTTTTTATCCCATTATCCTTATTGGACTTACATTCCTTTTACAACTTTGAGGCTCTCATCTTTCATATAACTCTCTCTCTCTGTGTATCTATCTTATACTCTCTTTCTCTCTCATACTATTATATATTTTTTTGTTTCCCTGTGTTTTTTGTTATTATTATTTATTTCATAAAACAGATGAAACTATATATTATGCAATTATTTATTCCATGAAACTAATTCAAAGTTTTATATATCTGACAATATGTATTTTGTTACTTACTTCTTAATTTGTAAATAACACTTAATGCAAATAAAAAATAGCACATTGACTATAAAGACCAAATAATATTTAACACAAAATGAATCTTAGATTATAAATTAATATAGTTTTATTAAAAATTGACATTTAATTTTATCCAATTTATATTCAACTTTGTCGAATTAATATCAAATTAAATTTTATTGTTATCAAATTAATATTGGAATTCATTTAATCAATTTTTTGAAGTATTAAATTATATTAATTTTTTGGGTACTAAATTAAATTTTATTTGATTTTTTAAATTTTTTTATACTAAATTTAGAGAAGGGCAATTGTAAAAATAATAAAATTTCTTAAGATGAAAATTATCAATTTTCGCTAGCAATATTGATGAAAGGGAGATAGAGGGGGTTTTCGTGTAATGAATTTTAAACTTTAGGGGTCTCCGTGTTATTTATATAATGTCAAGAGGTGTCCATATAATATTACCAAAATTTAAGGGATGTCCGTGATTTGTATCCTGTTTTTCAATTAAACATTAATTTCTTATTATTTTACCTTAAAAACTTGAGTTATTGTATTTCTAATAAAAGTAATTATTGGTTATGAGGGTTTGTTGGTAACCAAAAAAGAAATATGTGTGAGTGTGTTTTTGTGTATATTTATATGTGAAGGATTGAATATTTGATGATTAAATTTATAATTATATTGTGTCATTTGGGGTTGAATGATGACAGTGGTGATAATTTCGTAAATTTTATAAACGAGCAAGATTTAGTTGATTTTATTTATTGCTTAAAAATTGTGAATTTAATTGTGTTTAGTTAATTTTTTTTTTTTTGCATGAGGTATTTATTTTATGGGGATAGGATGGATTGAAAATATAGTAGTTGAGTTTATAGTTATGTTGTATTATTGGATTTAGTGGTAGTAAAGGTAATAAATTCGTGAGACTTATTAATGAGTAAGATTTTATTTATTATTTAAAAATTGTAAATTTCAATGGGTTATGTTAATATTTTTTTTAAGAGGCATTTGTATATATGATATTGTTTTGGGAAAATTTATATATTTTTATAACAGTTGCATTAATATGAAGGATAATATCGATGATATATTTTGAGACATTTTAAAAAAAGAATTGGTATGAATATTTTTAGGCCATTCCTTTTGAATTTAAGAAATTGTTTAAGATTTTTTTATTTATTGTATAGTGCCTTCGGGCACAAACAATGACTAGAATTCAATAACACTTGAGAGTCAATTCTGATAATGATAGGATACACTGTCAAACAATATTCATCTATCAGCCTTGGTCCATCCAATAAAAGCCTTCAACTGTGCCTCCATATTAGTGCAATAGCCATAAAAATAGGAGTCGACTATAACAATCTGCCCCCAATGATTTCGTAATATCAACCCTTCTCCTGATATTCCTGAACTGCATTTTGAAGACCCATCCACATTTAATTTCAATAAACCATCTGGTGGAAACCTTCAGCGGATCCATCGGGCTTGTATGGAAACTGAATAAGGTATACTTACATTCAGAGATTGAAGTAGAGCTTGTTCTTGATATGTATACATGGTCTTGGGCTTGATATTATAAATATGATATCTCCAAAGTTCCATAATTTTCACTACTACCGAAGAGGAATGCAACTTGGAATATTCAACAAGTCTCTTGCATCTCTCCTTCCAGAGTTGCCAAAAAACTAAAAGTGAAATTGTTGTAGAATAAACGGTGGTATAAGAATTAAAATAGAAGACACAATAGCGATAAGAAAGATAGGAAGAATAGTTAGGTAAGACGCGACACTCGCTATTTTTGTAAAATCCGAAAAAATAAATTAATAAAATCCTAATTAAATGGGGTAAAATAATAATTAATGGTTAAAGTATGGGTCAAAAATGTAATTTTTAAAAAAATAAATATAAAAGGTGAGTTTTATTTTATTTTTCTCCTTCCTTCCTTATTAGATCTACAAAGATTGAATTGTTTAATCACTTTGGGCCAAGAATTAAAGTTGTTCTACTCAACGAGAGCTACGTAACAACACCAAATATTATATTTTTCTCCAAACAAATATAAAAGACGATAATGTAGGTTTAAGGCTTGGAAAGCTAAATTTAAGCTTTCTTGAAGTTCTAATACATGTGCTCACGCTACAAGAGGTAGGGTTTTCCCTATTTAAATGTAATTTCAACATAAAATATGACATATAAAATGGGTAGACTAAGGGTGTATATCACATGTTAAGTCTTGACTAGTGTAACTAGTGGGTCAAATATATGATTTATAATTAACTTTGTAATTAGTAAAATCCTATTATGATTAACTTGGTGTAAATTAATGTTAGTGATTTAAAGCATGTTAATTGTACATTAGTATTACTTTATGTTTTAATGGCATATTAAGTTTAATAAAATTATTAGCTTTTTATGTGATTATGAAATAATATGTATGTTAAATGATTATTTAGTATATGATTATTGTGGTGGACTTGTGCTTATGTTTATAGAATTAATAAACATGTTGTCATGTTGGAAGTAATAAACATGTTAGTTGTGTAAATTGATGTGCCCTCTAGGTGTTTGTTTAAAATGCCTAGATGAATACAAGTATGTTAGTTAAGTTAATTATCTTACATAACAGGCTTGAAACTGTGTTGAAAATGTCATTATATTGCATTCATTATGTAATGAACATTGTAAATAGTACCAAAGGTAATTGCATATTATATTGCATTATGCATGGGCTGCACTACATTTATGGGCATTGACATGGGTGAGAGTGTGTGCATGGTATAAAATCAATTACCACATAGGTGGTTGATCGTGGACTTGGGAAAGTCGCACCCAAAGTCCAGCTGAGTCGCACAGGAAATTAAATAAATAAATGTGTTGAGATATAGCAAGAAGGGCTAGATTCTCCTTCGGGTGTAAGACCCGCTTACTTGATTTATACACTTTCCGGTAGTGCAATTTCAGAAAAATGTAATGCGAAAACGGAGCCGCATGTGAGATGTCCTGAAAATTCGTTGATGGTGTGGTGCTACATTGGTGTAATACCATAAATTATCTCTCCACAAAGACACAAGAAAATAAATTAGTTAGTCATTGAGTGTACATAACACCAATGACAGGGGCTTGAAATGCCGGATACATATGCATGTCATTGTATGTGTTGTGGGAGCTCAGGATGAGGTTCGGTGTTAATATTACTTGCGTGAGTCTCATCTAATATCATAATATGATTTATGATATTTGTTCGTAATAGACATATTTGAATGAATTCATGAAATGATTGTTGTATGTGACATTTCATATGCATTTGGGTTGAGAGGTACTCTCTATAGGAGTTACCCTATTGAGCGTTGACTCACCCTTTATGGAAATATTTTTCAAGTATTGCACAGACATCCACCGAAGACGAGGCCATGGGCCCACTTTGACGAAAGAGCCAGTCTATGACTCTTATTTTGACTTTGCAGTCCCTTATACATGTTTACTTTTGGCCTTGTATAATATTTGTAACAAAAACTTGTTTATATTTAAAAGGCATGTATATGAAACTCTTTTGAGATATTTATTCTTTTATGAATGAATATACGTAGTGATGATGATTGTAGTAGTATTCGATATTATGTAATTGAGTATAGATGAATAGACCCGGTGTGGTAATTGTTATATGATTGCACAGGTTGTGTTTTGGGTAGAGCTTCCCGTACAAAGGAGACTCTGTCCGAAATTTGTTAAGTTATGAATCCCGGTAAATGGGGCATAAGGGCGTGGTATCGAATTACACGGTATCCACAAGTATTCTGCAGATTAACGGGTGATCAATGGAAAAATTACGGACACCCGAATTTTGGAGCGTCATAATTTTCAATATAATATTTTTTCCAGTATGATGCAGATGGACTCATGAAAATTCTATCCTCAATATACAATGCCTAACATTTAAGACTGTCAAAGATCGCATTTCTTAATAGTCTTGAAACCAGAACTCAACCCGAATAAAACTCATAAGATCAATCTCAAGAAAATATGATAATATAATTAGAAACTAACAATTGACTTCATTATGACTCTTTATTGGCCAATGAATAGAAACCCTATATTTATAGTGTTTGATACACCTCTTTACAAAAGTTGTAACTATTCATTTAAATGCTAATAGATACTTTTATTTGGAAGGTTGTAACTCTTGTCTTCAAGAGCCACTTTAACTATCAATAAATAATTAGTTATATAAATTATCATTATTAGTAAATATAAGTATATATCTACATATACTAGTAGTGCACCACGACGTAAAATTTTTTGTTGAAAGATTTGATAAAATACATAAAAAAAAATCTAATTACGTAGCTAAATTACATATTATTTCAGATTTATAATACTTAAATTGTTTGTGTTCTCTTCATAGCTATAAATATCTAATGAATTCATTTTCTATGATTTTTTTATTCGAGCTACCAAGTAGTAAGAGTTATAATTTTTTTTTATCTTGATTTTTTTTTTCGTTTTGTCTTTCTTTTTTTTATTTTGTGCCTCAGTAATTTTTGACTAAATTATTTTGATTTTGAATGAAGAGGAAAAATAAATATATTAGGTTTTGGGTATTGGAGATAATATTGTATCAATGGGGTTGTCGACGTGTATTAATATTGAGGTTTTGAAAAAAAAGAATAATTTTATTTTTATATATCATGTTAAGCATAACATGACCACTTTGCAAAGATAGAGAGATTTTAATAATACTAATTAGTGCACACGTGCGTTGCACGTGGATTATTTTGATTAACAAATGAAATATACTATTTTCTAAAGAATACAAATGTGATCCAATCAATAAAAAGTTAGCTAATAAGTTGCAATGATTTGTAGAAAAAAAATTAAAAATTAAAATTTTTTCATATTAAGAAAGTTTTATTAATAGTACCGATATAGATTAATTCATTTTTTCTATTTTGCTTTGTCATCATCATAGTTCTTTTAAATCTTACCTTCAACGTGTACTTAATTGGTGATCAAATAATGCTATATCATAATTTTTACAACTTTACCAAACATCATAATGCGGTCTCAAGAATCCATGAAGGCTCAAAAGCTCAAATCCAAGTATCACCTCCATATTGTCAAAAACGAAATAGGAGTATGCTTTGGTTCTCTTGTTATTTGTTTATTAAGATTGCATTCACTTTTTTTCCCATTGTTGAGTGGTGATTTTGTAATTCGAGTATTGACAATACCTTCTTTATGATATGTACAATGATTTGTGTATATTACTATTATAAAAGAAAAGAATAGGTGTTAATTGATCTATGAGGATCGAACCTAAGGAGGATAACTTATTTCCACTATAAAAGTTTTCTTAAATAAATAAAAAAAATTGAACTCCTAACCACGTTGCAGGTAGGCCATTGTTAACAAAACAAATAGTGTCTTAGCATTTGTAATTTTGTGTTCCAAAGAACTTTTTTAGACAAGTTTCTTGCATGGGGCATGGTGGTTGAATTTGACTTGGAGATCTTGTAGCACCTATCACTATATCTTATTTTGTTTTCTTTTTGAGGTTTGTTCAACATAAGCAAGGCTATTTAGATGTTAGATTTTTGTTTAGGTATTTCACTTTATTCAAATTTCACTAATATTTTTGAATTCAACATCTAAACCAAAACAACATGATTAGACTTTTTGGTTATTTATTAATGGGTCTTTCGTCCAATAATACTCCTTACCTTGTAAAAATTTTACCTTTTTGAGGTTAAGGGTTCAAGCCCCCTTCTCCCTTCTCCCTCCCCCTCCCCCTCCCCCTCCACCTCCAAAAAATAAAAAAGACTTTTAGGTCATTCATCTGGTCCTTAATAAGTAGATATCAATCTTTTAGGCAAAAAATTTTAATGCAATTTGAGTAGTGAATATTCAGCATTAATGGAACATTACCTAGGTGAAAATTATGAGCACAAGTCTATTGAGAATTAAGATTTTCAAAACATCATATGTAAAGTTTGAAAAATAATGTATTCCCCTTCTTTGCAATATAGGATCCATGAGTTGAAATGAGGCTCAACAAACATATTATATGAATATTTTTTAAATTTATTTTTTCAGCAACAATAAAATCTTAATAAAAATAAAAATTTATAACTCACTACCAAAAGAACAGAGATCATTCGAAAGTACTTTTTAAATGCAATGACCACAAGTAAATAAAGAATTTGAAAAGATCACACCTTATCAAATTAAGCCAAGTTCTTGTTTAAGTGCCAACAATTATTTTGTTGCCTCTAAATTGACAATGATCACAACTTATGAAAAGACTTGAAAAGTTCTTAACATTATCTCTGAAATGTGTAACTCCATTTCATGGGTCACACTTAAGCCAATTTAAAAACAAGGACCATCAAATGAAAACGCTACGACACCTATTTTATTAGAAGGATTATATGGTTTACTAAAAACCCACAGTAATAAAAAAATTTTAAATGCTTCCAAGAACAAAGGTTTTATGAATCCATGACCAATCATGAATACATTTTTGAATTTTAGGTTTGACATATATAAGTTTATCGAGAAGAATCGTATCTATAATTATCCCCTCTTCTCTCAACACAAATAATACACATCACCCAAAACCCAAATTCTAAGCTTTGTTAATTTTGGAGTACACCCATTTCCACGAAAACAATGAAGATCAAAGTTCAACCACAATCACTCATATCAACAGTTTCCACCACAAAGAACAAGAAAAATTAAGAAATAACATGTTTGTCTGAGTGAAGATCCATAAAATGACATTTTTCCTCTAAGATAACCCTCTAAAATGAACCCAAGAACTATAATTAGACTATGAGGCAAGAACAAATTGTTTCTTATACCCTGCAAAAACAACATATTGCCAATTTACATTGTGAAACACAAATGTTAAGGCCAACTAAATAAATAATATCTACAATCTGACTTAAGTATCGGAGTGTCTTCAATCGAAGCACTTTGATTTTGGACAGTCTATTCATTTTGCAGGAAATAAAGAAAAGGAACACGAGTTCCAAACTCATTCATTCTTTGGAGAGGTAAATCAATTTTTTGCCTCTTACAATAGACATGATAGATAACACATTTGATTACGTAATCCTATGCATGATAAATAGTTAAGTGATAGTATGACTGTGGATATAAAAAATAAATTTAATGTAAGACTTTCAAAGTATGAAAATTCATCGAAGCCAATTCAAAATGGGTAAGACTATTCTCACCCCATAAATATCTTTTTCTACCTTATTTAATCATCTTACTTCAAACTACAAAGTTTATTTCATATATACTCACCCAATTAGTTATTAAGTTCATTCTATTTATACATATTTAATTAAACTATTAAATAAATGTTAAATAAATCGAAACAAAAATAGCAATTGAAGCGAAATTTCAATTTTTCGATGTAATTTATATTTTTTCGAGATGTTTTGAGATATTTTGACTAATATTTTAAAAATAATTATTAAATTTTTATTTTATTTATGAAATATTTTCGTACCGAAATAAAACACTAAAATAAAATTTTGATCATTACCTATATAATAGGTTGAAATAAAATTAAATGAATTTAATTTTCAATAAGTGAATATAGACATGGTAGATTTAGTAACTGAGGGGTGAACTTAATAGTTTAAAGTAAGTTGATTAAATAGAGTGGAAAATGAGATTTAAGGGGTGGGAATAGTCCCACCCATTCTAAATAGTTTTAATTAGGTCTTTATTTCGTAAACGGATATAATTATTCTCTCTTTTTTTTTGTCATTTGTATTTAGTATGCTTACGAATTTTAGTTTTTTGAGTTTAATGAAGTTTTAAGTATTAAAGAGAATGTAATTAAATATAAATGTATTATCCTATTTTTATCAATTGCAAAAAAAATATTAAGCTTGTTAAAATATTTATTGTCCACCAATAAACGATTTTTTGATTCCGCCCTTGGTCATATGTATTAAAGGTAAGCGAGATAATGAATACTTACAAGGGGTATTAAGGAAATATTTACATGAGGTTTGTCTATGGTATAAAAAAAAATCGATATTATAATTCCTTTCACTTTTTTTAGCTATTCATAAAGGTGAAATTTATTATTCTTTAGAGAGCACTCACGATTTAGTCTTTCCCATTTACTCGGATGCTTGATGATGGACCAAGATTCATTTGGATACATTGTTTTTTCTTGACAAATTATTTATCATGCGTTAACGAAGAACACATTTATATAAAATAGGTCTTACTTGAATTTATTATAGATAATTTATCACGAAGATATATATATATATATATATAGATCTCATTCCGCCAACCAATGATTTTATGGTAGCATTTGGTACCATTGTCTTTCCCATTTACTCGAATGCTTGATGGTTTTATGGTAGCATTCATTCCACAAGAAAACTATGCTGCCCACCTTCCTCAAAACTAAAACGTCACCCAAAATATACATTCAAATTAACTGATACTTTTAATTTCATCCGAACTCTTATTTCATTTCAAAAAATTGTTACATAATTCAAATAAAACCTAAAAATCAAATTCTAAATACATATCATCGGATGAGTGTGGGAGAAGTGAATCCCACTGAAAAAATTAATGAAATTTACTCATCTAAGAGATGATATACATTTGAATTATAATATTTTAAATTTCATTTGAATTTTATAATATTGCTCTTTCGTTTCTTCTAAAAAGTACTGCCCATATAGCTTTAAATGAATTGAAACGAAATTTCATCATCTTTTCTGTTTTATTTCATGAAAAATATGGGCTGGGCCCAATCTAATAAATAAAATTTTTAATGAATTGAAATGAAATTTCATCTTCTTTTCTATTTCATTTCGTCTGAGACATAAATAAACATTGTAGACAATCTGTGTGTTATGGACGACGACGAGACAGGTCCTCCCATAGAATTTGTACTTCCCAACAACCTATCCATAAGAATTTTATTTTGTCCCCCCAAATGTATTTTTTTTTTTTTCCATTTTGTCCCGGTATGTTAATAATTTCTTTCAAAAATGATAGCGGGCATTTACGATTTGGTCAATGTGAACTAACCAAAGTAGTTGAAAGTGCAGTATACAAATTTTAATAGTTAAAGGGGTAAAGTAAAAAAACAAAAGTCATGTGCAAAGAGGGTCAAAGTGTAATTTATCCAAATAAGAATTATACAATATTTGAAGTGTCATCGTAAACAACATGTGTTGTTAGTCATAAATATAACTATTCCAAAAAAAAAAAAATGGTACACAAATACAAAAATCTAATTAATCTTGTTGTTTTTAAATTGACCCTCATAGCCCGTAAATCAAGAATCTAGAAACTACGATCTCTTTTTTCTTAACTACACCCAGAATTCACATATCTTCACATTACAAGAAATTAGGTTTTTGTCAAAAAAAGTATTAACATATATGCATATTTCCTTGGTAAAAATAAGTATTTTCAAAAAAAATAAAAAGTTGTGGACAAAGAAATAAATAGATTACAAAAAATTTTTACAAGGAAAAATCACTGAAAAATTGGTGCCGACAAAAAAGAAAAAAAAAAAATCTTTGGGAAAATTGTGGCGCCAAATTTCCCGCCACATCCCTTTTGCACCAAAAAGTTTCAAAGTGGAACTGCAGTTTCAGCCACAATTTTTATCATGGCAAAGAGCATCCCCAGCTGGTTTGCCAAATGTTATGTGAAGACTCCCTCTCTCTCTCTCAGGCAGACCTTTAACACTACATTTTCAAAATGCCTCAAATTCAATCACAAAGATGCTTGGCTAGAAACAAACTAATTGATAAAATATTTATTACAACTATCCCCATTTCAGAACTCCTTCAACCTTTTTTCAAATAATTTTTTACTATCAATAAACAAGCAAAATTTCCCGAATGCTTCGTCTCTATAGCATTAGCACTACACAATTCAACGGTTTTCATCTCTCGAGTTTGCAACATAGTTCCTTGAAGCATATTTGGTACAATAAGTTTATTATTGTAAAAAAAACATATTCAGACAATCAAAAAGGTTTGACTAAGCTTAGAATTCAATATTTTTCCTTAAATAGTTTTTTTTTTTTCATGTGTTTTGTGTTTGATTTAGCTTGTTTCAAGTTATAAGACCTACAATTTCGATATTTTCTAAAGATTTATTGGACTACAATTATCATAATTAGGAAATTGATGTGATCATTAGCTCATATTTAGAAATCAACTTGTGTAGTAACCAATAATACGATCATATAAAGATTATAAAGTCTTTCGTACAACAATGATTTAAGTAATGTATTTGATCCAAGAAACTAAGATAAAAGACAACTAAAAAATAACTATGAAACCTTTCGAATTTAAAATAAAATAATGAATCACTCGGTTGCAACATGAATAACCACCAATCAATTAGACGACAATCCAATTGCCAGTTTTACAAAGGTCCATAAGATGCCACTGTTTTTGGTGTTGTATGGTTCACCTCTGAATAATGAGTAGAACCAAAAACATTTAAAAGAAAATTATAGTTAAGTGAAAATTGCTTATGTACCACAAGTTGCAAAACAACAATTCAACCAAATTATTGTATAAATGACTATTGCCTAAAACTTAAGGATCAAAACAAATTAAAACTTAAGGATCATTAGTTCCTTACCGTGTTGAATATCAATAAAATTAAGTATTCAAAATCTGAAATGTACGCGGGAAATTTTAACCGGCCAACATTTAGAGTAATTGTGCAAAAGAGCATATGGTAATATGTTCCACGTTGAAGCATTGAATCACTTTCAAAATTTGTCCTCAAGCACTTGCATTGTAGAAGGTATTCCACTTCTAGCAAAGTTTAACATAGAGCAATTAAACAGATGGAGCAATATTCATGATAGTTGCGAATTCTATTAAGGCTGATTTCGATTAAATGATTTCAAACTATATGATCCAAGCTAAACATTACGAACCTATAGTGAAAGGATCATGCCTAGCCCATGGCAACCACATTTAACTTTCTACTCTAATTTTTTCGTTCCCTTCATCCTTCCTCCATATCATACAATGTCCTAATCCGGTGGTAGAATTGACAAAACATATCATATGGTGCTGATCACATCACATGTAAACAACATCTGACGCAAAATTTTCAGACTGACTCAAGTGTTGTAACAACATTAGTATTGCTGCAGAGCCTCTGTCTCAACTAACTTAATACAAGTATCAATTAGAGAGGACTCATACTTAAAATAACAAGGAAATTCAGCATTAGATGTTCTTAGACAACAAATAAAAGCCTCTTTCTTTGCTCATTTGTGTAATTAAAAAAAGAAAGTGAGAGCAGCATCTAGTAATTTCTTATACAAAAACTTGAGATAGTTGTGAATGAAAAGGGATACTCAAATTAAGAGTAGAACCCCGTATATATATCCAAAAATAATACAGAGTGACTTAAACATCCTTGTAGTTTAGGCAAAATATAAAAATCATAGTAAGGATAAAAAAGGGAAAAGAAATCCTAATAAACCTAGACTATCTATACTCCAACACTCCCCCTCAAGCTAGGCGCAAAAATGTCAACTAAGCCAAGCTTGACAACGGAGTCCCGAAGAATAGACAGAGTGACAGGTTTGGTAAAAACATCCGCAACTTGATCACTGGTCCCCACAAACGATGGAGTAACAAGACCACTGCTGACCTTCTCCCGAAGAAAGTGAACATCGATCTCTATATGCTTCGTTCTCTCATGTAGTACAGAGTCAGAAGCGAGCTGAATAGCAGATTGATTATCACAATATAATGTGGATGGAGAGGTCACTGAAAAACCCAACTCGTCAAGAATCGATCGTAGCCAGATAATCTCACATGTGCCAAGTGCCAATGCCCGATACTCTGCCTCTGCGGACGAGCGGGAGACAACTGCCTGCTTCTTGCTCTTCCAAGAGATAAGATGAGTCCCTCGAAAAGCACAGAAACCCGTAGTAGATCGACCATCACATGCTCCCCCATAATCTGAATCTGAATAACAGGCTAGAGAACCGGTCTGAGATCCTGATGCATAAAACAACCCAAGTCCAGGACAAGACTTGAGGTACCGAAGAATATGATAAACTGCATCAAGATGAGGCTGACATGGCCTATGCATGAACTGACTAACTCGGCTGACTGCGAATGAAATGTCCGGCCTAGTATTGGCTAAGTAGATAAGTCTACCTACCAATCTTTGATAAACTGTCGGATCTTTCAACTCCTCACCTTCAGCAGTAAGCTTCAGGTTTGGAATCATAGGTGATGATGCCGGTTTGCACCCCAACATCCCAGTGTCTGAAAGAAGATCCAAAACATACTTTCTCTGAGAAAGAACAATACCTCTGCTTCTACGGGCAACCTCAATCCCAAGAAAGTATCGCAGAAATCCAAGATCCTTCACATCGAAGGCCTTCCCAAGGTCTATCTTGACCTGCGCAGTCCCAGAAACATCATCACCAGTAATAATAATATCATCAACATATACCAGAAGGATGACACACTGTCCAGAAGTATTCCGTCGAATAAAGCAGGTATGATCAGAATGACACCTGGTGAACCCCAATCGTATGACTACATCACTGAAGCGAGAGAACCAGGCTCGTGGCGACTGTTTCAGTCCATAAAGAGACTTACGCAGTCGACATACCTTTCCAGCATACTCCCCCTCACCACGAAAGCCCGGTGGTGCATCCATATAAATAATCTCGTCCAGATCACCGTGAAGAAACGCATTCTTCACATCTAATTGATGAAGAGGCCAAGAGTACTCCGCAGCCAGAGAAATAATTAACCGAACAGTAGTCAATTTTGCCACGGGGGCAAATGTAGCACCAAAGTCACGACCTGGTACCTGAGTAAAGCCCTTCGCCACAAGTCTAGCCTTGTAACGATCAATAGTACCATCTGCCAGAAACTTCAGGGTGTAAACCCAGCGACAGCCAACAGGCTTCACCCCTGAAGGTAAGGAGACAAGATCCCATGTATGATTACGCTGAAGAGCGTCCATCTCTGTCTGCATGGCAAGAACCCACTGGGGCTCCCGCATAGCTTCCGAAATAGAGCGAGGAACCAGCGTATCTGATAAGGCCATAGTATAAGCTCGAAATGTGGGAGACAGATTACCATAAGAAACATAAGCAGAGATCGGATATAAAATCTTGGCGGTCCAACCATATCGATCAACTGGACGGCGATCACGCCTTGGATAACGACGCCCTAAATCACCATCCTCTACTGATAATATCTTATCAGGTAAAGTAACTGGCTCAGCACCTGTAATCTCATCAGTACTAACAACAGGTGCATCAATATGCTCAACAAACTGAGAAGTATTACCTGCATCGCCTGAGGTAGAGGGGATATCAGCAGGGTGATGAGAGCGAGGACAACGAGCATACACCTGCAAAGGAAGAGAGACTGGTAACTCTGTACTGACAGGGATGAGTGACTCCTTGGGAGGAAAAACGGATGACCCTGTAGGGATAGTGATCAATGACTCTGACTCTTGTGGTAATGGAAAATCAAAGGGAGTATCATCAACTGGAGGGGCAGACAAAGGACTGAAAGGAAAATAAGGAATATGCTCAAGAAAGGTAACATCTAGACTGTGATACATACGACGCCTAATAGGATCATAACATCGATACCCCTTAGATTGATGACAATAGCCCACAAAGATACAACGAATCGCTTTATCATCAAGTTTATGACGAGTAGGAGACCGATCCTGAACAAAACATGTGCATCCAAAAACACGAGGGGGGACCGGAAAAAGTGTCCGCTCAGGAAATAAGACCTGTAAGGGAGCCTTATGCTGAAGAACACGACTCGGCGTACGATTGCACAGAAAGGTAGAAGTCAAAACAGCAAAATGCCAATAAGATTTTGGTACCCTCATGCCTCTAAGCAGACAACGTACCATCCCTATCAAACTCCTATTTTTCCTCTCAGCAACACCATTTTGCTCAGGAGTATATGGACAAGTGAGTTGCTGAAGGATACCCTGAGAAGAAAGGTGAGACACTAAAGCATCAGACACATATTCTTTGGCATTATCCGAACGAAGAGCACGAACAATGACATCGAATTGTGTCTTAATCATCTGTAAAAACTGAGTGATTATAGGGAGCACATCAGACTTCCTATGCAAAAGGTAGACCCAAGTACAACGGGTATGATCATCTATAAATGTCACATAATATCTGGCACCTGACAGAGCAGTAACGGGAGAGGGTCCCCAAATATCAGAGTGTATTAGGTCAAATGGCTTGGGTGACTGGTGCATGCGAGGAATATAATTGGCCCTAACATGTTTTGATAGGGAACAGATAACGCAATCAAGTTTACCACCAACACAAGCATTACTCAAAGCAGGAAACAACATACATAAATATTTAAAATTTGTATGTCCAAAACGGTCATGCCACAATTGAACAGTTTGTGACGAAAAATCATAACGACAACTACTAGGTAAAATACTAGCATGCAAGCTAGGAACAGAAAAAGACAAAGCAGGTGCAGGTGAAGGAATTGGTGAAACTGGAGATGGATTGCCAAGATAATACAGTCCATCTTTCTCATGTCCCTTGATAATAATCCTCCTGGTACTCAGGTCCTGCAAATAACACGAATCAGATAAGAATACAACCGCACAGTGAAAATCTCTGGCTAACTGATGTACAGATAATAGATTCATGGCCAACTTTGGCGCATGAAAAACCGAATGTAATGTAAGGCCATCTGGGAGACGGACTGTACCCCTACTAACAATAGGGGCATGTGTTCCATCTGCTAACTGAACCTGTGTATGTAACGGCTCGTCAAAAGTGGTGAAGTGATGGGCCTCACCTGTCATGTGACCATTCGCACCCGAGTCCAACATCCAAAGGGGAGATGAACTGGCACAAGCGTGAAAGGCACGAGATATACCTGTAGTGGTGACAGCAGCAGTAGTCAGACTCTGAGAAGTCAGAGCAGACATAAGTATATCTAATCGGGAAGTGATAGCATCCATATCACTTTGCCAAGGAGGAGCAGTAGCAGGAGTGGCGGTAGTGGGCGGTGGTACCTCAGCAATAGCAACAGTACGGCTGCGAGAAGGTGGCTTAAGCTCTGGATGGAGCTTCCAGCAAGTAGCCCTGAGATGTCCTGGTCGGCCACAATAATCACATTGACGGGAATCCCCCCGTCCGCGCTGATCTGGGGCGCCCTGACGGCGCTGGTCTGAGCGTTGCCTATCCCTGACTAA
Organism: Ilex paraguariensis; assembly: GCA_963454935.2. Classification (NCBI taxonomy): domain Eukaryota; kingdom Viridiplantae; phylum Streptophyta; class Magnoliopsida; order Aquifoliales; family Aquifoliaceae; genus Ilex; species Ilex paraguariensis. Next base: position 152,384 of record CAUOFW020000981.1, read on the forward strand.
GGATCCTGAACGGGACCCTACAGCAGCTGCAAGGGCCATCTGGTCAATCGAAGGAGTCAAAGCTGCAACTGGAAGTGATGCAATACGGACTCGACGCTCATGCTGCTCAATCATCCCATACACCTCATAAAGAGAAGGAAGTGTCAACATCGACAAGATCTGAGAACGAGGTCCCTCAAACTCATCACGAAGCCCCATAAGGAACTTGTGAATCCTATCCTCCTGCTCTCGAGTATGCAAGAATGCTGCTCCCTCGGGCTCTATCTTCGGAATAGCAGCAAGAGGACGTAGAGACTCATACTCAAGCCAGCGCTGGGTCAAATAGCCATAATAATCCTGAACGGTCATATCTCCCTGCCGAGCATATGAGAGCTCCTGAGAAAGCTCATAAACACGAACTCCCCGTCCTGACTGAGAATACATCTCTGATAATGCGCTCCATAGCTTCGGAACAGAGCTATGAAACTGGTGGATCTTGCAAACAGAGGGCTCCATTGAGCCAAATAACCATCCAAGAATGGCACAGTTTTCAGAGAACCATGCAGAATATCCAGGGTCGGCATCAGCTGGCTTTGGGTGAGATCCCGTCAGCCAACCAAGCTTCCCTACACGGCCTAAGAAAAGCTGGAATGAGCGTGACCACTCAGCGAAGTTACGACCATTCAACAATTGTGCCGTAACTTTTTGAGAGATCATGCCCGGTAATGCTGGTAATGCAACTGTGCTAGTAGGCACTGTATACTGGTCAAACATAAAAGTGGAAGTACCCATAGATGTCTCAACGGTAGAGGTGTCAACAGTAGGGTTCTCAAGTCCCTCAGTAGTAGCCATATCAACAACAATACTAGGGCACCCGTGACAGAAAAATAACTCTAAGATAAATAGAGGAATAAAATAAGGGAGAACAATATACCTTCAGTCGAACAGTAGCGACAAATAGGGAAGGTCCAAAAAACTCCCAAATAATCAAGTCACGGTGCCCAGAAATCCAAAAATATATAAATAAGTGATCTACTGCATCAAGAGCAGATCAATGGAGAAGAAGATTCATCCCCACTTAAAAGGTCCCATGCTGCGGCACTACGACAGAGTGAAAATCGAAGGCAAAAATCGAAGGCTGATCTGGGTTTGGGCAGTGGGGGATGAGCTGAGTAAAGTTGGGCCGGATAAAGTTTGGTGTTTTGCTACTGGGCTGGTCTAGCTGGGTATTTGTTATGTCGGTGGTTTGGGATTGGGTGTTTCGCTACTGGGTTTTTTTTTTTTTGTTATGTCGGTGGGATTGTTATGTCTAGCTGGGTATTTGTTGTCGTCGGTTTTGCGGTCAGTCGGTGGCAGGGGGTGCTGGTTTGCTGGTTTATATGGAGTTGCAGGTTGTTTTGTCGACGTGGCTGTTTCGCTGGGAAAGATGTCACTGGTTTGGCCTGTGGTAATGGCGACAACGTGGAGTAGTTGTCGGCTGGAGTTGGTTGCAATCGGCTTTGGGTCTTAGGTTCGTTCGGTTCTGTTCGGCTGGGTTTGATGGTGTATGGGCAGTCGATTTTGATGGTGGACCGATATGGGTTTGATGGTGGGATCTTGGTTTTTCGCTGGAGGAGTTGTAGGATGATGGTGTAGGCTGGTTGTGCTTCTGACAGTGATTGAGGTTTAATGGAGTTGCTGGGTAAGATTGCAATGGTAGGTAGCGGTGGAGTGGTGGCAGTGTCTTTCGCTGGTTGCGACGTTTGAGGTTAGGGTTAGGGTTAGGGTTGGTGGCTCTGATACCAACTTGAGATAGTTGTGAATGAAAAGGGATACTCAAATTAAGAGTAGAACCCCGTATATATATCCAAAAATAATACAGAGTGACTTAAACATCCTTGTAGTTTAGGCAAAATATAAAAATCATAGTAAGGGTAAAAAAGGGAAAAGAAATCCTAATAAACCTAGACTATCTATACTCCAACACAAAAAAAGTAATTGTGCCTTCAACTCAACATTCAAATTTAATGATGATTTTAAATCAACATGCAATTCTAGAAAGCTATTCATCAAGAGTTGAAAATAGCAGAATACAAAATATGTGCATAATAAGAGAGTGTTTACAGCTTGCCACTTCTTGCACAGTCCAGGCCTTTCAATGCCAAATTTGTTCTAAGATTGTTCACACTACATGCATATAAGGTTCAAAAACTTTAAATACCCTTCCATTATTCAGATTTATGAACCAAAGTTTAAGAATATTTCAGCCAACAATTAGAAGATCAAGTGCACTGGAATCTTTTCAAGTGTTGTATTCAAAGTAATGCTCTATGACATGATTGTGAAGAAAATGTGCACTCAATTGTTAAAAATCCAACTTAGTTGTTAAAAATCCTTTATGACATGAGTCTCATTGATTAAGACGACATTGGGAAGGAAGTTCCAATTACAATAAAAGATGTATGAAATCTGTCAATGGAAAAAATACTTTCGACTCATTTGTTCCAATTAAAGTCAAAGATGTATCGAAAACGTCGCTTACCTGCCAAAACCATAATTCAACGCAACCCAATACTTTGTAGCAAAGGAAAATGATGATGAATTTGCTGATCTTGATACATTATTCGTAATTTCTTTTATATCTTGCAAGCCTTTCATGGATGTACTATCACACAATTTCAGTGGCGGGGACTTTCCCTTCTATCATTGTTGTTCAATATTGTAAGGGATAGAAATCGCTACGGATCTCATCCCTCCACTCGAAGGATTCCGGCTGACCTGGTAGCACCGAGGTTCAGTAGCCTTTACCTCTCTTCGCCAATAGGACCCTTTCCTAAGCCAATCCCACATCGGAAGAGAGTCATCTTCGTACCTCCTCCTTTGAGTGCAAGGGCTTATATGCGAGGGGGGAAGACGACTTTCTTCCTTTCTTCCGATGTGGGATTGTCTTAGAAATCGCGCGTTCGGATCTCATCCCTGAACACCAAAGATTCTGGCTGGCCTGCACTCTTTTCTAAGGCAATACAGTAGCATTTACCTCTCAGTGCTCGTGTGGAGCTTCGTCCCACATCAACTGAGAGTGGTCTCCCCCACCCCCTTATAAGCCTGAGCCCTTCAGGAATGGGTACCCACTAACGACCTAATCAGGTGCCTATTGGGTACCCATCCCTAAGGGGCTCAGGCTTATAAGGGGGTTGGGGAGACCACTCTCAGTCGATGTGGGACGAAGCTCCACACGGGCACTGAGAGGTAAAAACTACTGTATTGCCTTAGAAAAAGGGGCAGGCCATCCAGAATCTTTGGTATTCAGGAATGAGATCCGAACACGCGATTTCTACCCCTAACAAATATAAACCCACATTAGAATTTCGTAGAAGCTTATACTCAAACCACTAAAGGACTGTGTTATCATAAAAATGCAGAACCACGATGGAACTGTGCATAAAAAAAATATATAAGTCAAGCAGTGAGAGAATAATACCCGTTCAAGCTTTCACAATGTAGAGGGAAAAACAGATAATTAGAATCGTTTCTACCTATTAAACTTGAACTACTGTGCAAATGAACTTTTCTTTCGACTATCCAATAATGGTTACTGTTGGATTTTTCACTCTTAATAATGAAGGTAAGTTTCAAATGCTAGCTGGTGGAATATCTATTGTAAGAATCTCTAGGGTCTAAACGCTTTGTATACCATTTGAATTCAAAGACAAAATTGGATTTAAGGTATGAATTAGGGATGAAATACGAAAATAAAAGTTTTTCATCTTTACAAACTTTTATATGTAGTATAGATAGATAGATATAGATATAGATAAATAATAACCTATATCAACTTAATTAGATTTGCGTGAGTTTTATTTATTCTGTGTAGTATGGTGAACTAATTTCATGTTTAAGGAGATATATTTGGCTTGTTGGGTATGGATCACTGATTTGTGAGATTGTTTCGTTCGTTTTTTAGTACTGTATACATGTTCATATTTATATAATCTCCTACTTTCAAAGGAAACCATGCCAAAACGTTGAAAAAATATTAGGTTATTACTAGATTGATTGATTTATGTCACCCAAACAAAAAATTTACTACATTGGTTTTACTTCCTTTAATTAAATGAAATAGAGAGTTGTCCTATATCGAATTAATTGAATTTCAGTGGGTTACAAAGTGCCTTCAGGCACTAGTTGTCTGCCTTAGTTTTCTCTTAACATGTCTGTTGTGTGAACCGAGTTTAGTAAAAGTGAACTAAACACGTGTTGTGTGATTGGTTTATTTTAATTGGAATTGATGATTGTTTTAGTTGTTAAGTTCGGAATGATGATTTTTGGATATTTTTGATTTTGAACTCTGATTATTGTTATGTATGATTGCGAACTGTGAATTTTAGGTTTGATTGTATTGTGAATTCAAGAGATTCTGAATTTTGTAGATAGATTGCAAATTTCCTAGGTTCCTATTGTTATATCAATCTCTGCTGAAATAATCCCTAAAAAATTTCAACATGTCTATATTGATTTCAATTTATTTAATTAAAGCAAATAAAAATAATTTTTTTTTTCAAATTAACCGATTGATTTACGTTGCACCGTACTTTCAGGCACGAATTACCCTTAGTAATAAATAATATAGAGATGTTTTATTCAAAAAGTAATGAATAATGAATAATGCAAAGTAAATAATGAATGATAAATCAAAAATAGCATTTAGATTGCTTGGGAGAATACAAAATGGTGAGAAATATTTATTACATTTAGATTGCATATTATGTAAAATAGTAGAGAATTCGGCTTGAATTCGGGTTGGCCAACTATCAAATCTATTGAATTTTGGATTGCGTAATAGGTCCTGTGAGCCAACCCGACCCATGGACAACCCCATATATGACCAAATTATAAGTTAATAATGGTATTGAACATTTCATTAATGATCTTGCGGCCCCCCTCTTTTTTATTTTTATTTTTAAGAAACGGTCAATAATTTTATTAGAAACTAATCTGATAGTTGTGATACACATATTGTTGGAGTATTTTAATAAAAATAAAGTAGCCTTTATTATTTAACTAATTTATATTACAATAATTTCACATTTATTTGTATTTTTATTTTAGCTTGATTATACATATTCATTTATATTTTTACTAGTTAATGCACACATGCGTTAAACGTGAATTATTTCGAATTATAATTTTTTTGTATTATTTTAAAAATAAAATATTACTTGATCAATTTATAGTTAAATGACCATACTAGAACTTCTAAGAATGTTAATAAAAAAAAAACTACATGAATGCAATGCTATTATGTCATGAGCAAGGAACACATAAGCTATTATAAGAATGCAATGCTTAGTTTGTAAAAGTCATTTGGCTGTGTGGAGCGTGAAGGGAATCATGACAGTTGCTAATCTTGTTTTTCTTCGGCCGCTTTCGCTCAGTAATGTCACACCAATTAATCTAAACTTCTAGAGTTTCAAAACTTTTTTACCTTCTTTTGTTAAGGTATTCATTTGGTTGAAATAAAATTAAGATGACCATTATCATGTCCGTTTGACGTTTAATAAATGAAATAATAACTTACATCCTTCAACCGACAAGACAAAAAAAAAAAATTATTATTAGTCAATTTCCTATTAAAGCAATCTACACTCGTATTCTTATAAAATTATTTGAACCAACCCACAATTATACTAATAGACATACACAACACAAGCATTTCGATTCCATATCTTGCTTCTCCCCATTATGCTCAGATTTACTGGATGAAAACATTCAAAAGCACAATAAAATATACATATATGAAATATAAATGTTTCATCCCAGCTTCCAAAAATATTAACTAAAAGATAGTAAAACTTTTAGGCAATGTTTTCCCTCTAAATACCCACTTAAAGTAACATAGGTTGCCGAAACCATTGAAATTTAGAATTAATGAGGTTGTTAGGGTTTTTGAAGTGGAAAACTTATTTCTATTTTTCATTGTCACAGTCAATAATTTCATTTAGAAAACAAATTTATGGCTTGGGTGTTTGCAAGGCTATGCACATAAGAATATTTGTTGCAACATTTTTTTCCTCCATTTGCTTTGTCCTTAACAGTTTATACAAATCCCAATCAACCTTAAAGCTATAAAAATAAGTAAAATATTATGATAGCAATTTGAAAGTTAGGGAGGTATGACATGCACACTTGGTATATCACTTCATATGCAATCCAGATGCAAAATCTGACCTAAATGTCCATACAAATAAACACTAATTAAAAACATGACAAGGTCTTAAAAAGAAAGAAGACAAAAAATTAATGCATATCTAAATTATTGAAGTGTGCCCTTTTTTCCTGTCTCTTTGAATGAGTATAAAGTTGATATACACTCCTACAATGTAGGCATTTCGTTTGGCAAAAAGTTGCAAGCAACCTAAAATCCATGAACTTAAGTAATTACATAGTTCTAAAACAAATTGTATTCAAAAGATACACCTTGAAATCATCAGTCAAGCACTTCTAAACTTTCATGTGACCAACTAACGATCAAGAAAGGTCTTTTAGAAAATTGATTTCATTTCCCATAGATGGATTTTTTAGATGAAGAAGTACTTTCTCAAAATAACTGTGCCTAGATATGAACATCTAATTTTGGGCTGCTTAATCACCTAATATCTAAGTTTTGTTTCTCATAAGATATGAAATTTTTATTAATAGAAAGAGAAGTAAAACAATGGTGGACAAGGAATCCAACTATTTAATATTAAAGAAAAAGGGTTAATTACAAAATGCCCCTTGAACTATGGATCTTGTTTCAATTAGATCTCTCTGGTTTAAAATTGAACAATTTGCCCCTTCAAATTTCAGAATGAGCGAAAACACCGACAAATTAACTGGCATCTGTCAAAAGTGACGGTAACATTTAAAATTCATCTACCAAAGAAAAATACAAAACCATTTGAGACCATTCTACCCTTATGAGGTCAAAAATGACAAAAACACCCTTCCCAACTGTTGGAGATGTCTTATTTAACTGAAGCAAATTTCTCATTCATGGCCATGACTGCTGTTAGCCTTCCTCTTTCTTTGTACCTGTTTTTTTTTGGCTCCACTAAAAGCAATACTTTTTTGACTCTCTCTCTCTCTCTCCCCACGCAAATACACACCAACCCACAATATTATACATTTTGCTACTGTGCTTACACCAAAAATTGGATTCAAGCCAATCATCAGTACATGGAGAAAGTGAGAAAGAGTGTTTATGTGGACTAAAATGCATAGTGAAGACATCATGGACAGAAAACAACTCAGGAAGAAGATTTTATAGCTGTCAACTACAAGACAGTGGTACTTCTTTATCAACTATTTTTTTCATGTTTCCTCCAATTGCTATGTTGATATAACCTTTACTTTGTAAAGGGTAGAGAAAGTCATCTTGCAAATATTTTGACTGGTATGAACCTAAGATGATAGACAGGGAAAGAAATATCATAGTTGGTTTCATGCGCAAGATGACAAATCTTGAGAACGAGATTAAATACTTAAGAAGGAAGGAGAAGATAATATATGCAATCATTATTGTATTCATAGTTGTTTATCTCATGATGTATAGCGACTAGAAACAACTATGTATTCATTGGTCATGTAACAAACGCAATATGTGAAATGCAAGATCTATTGAAATAGTAGAATGCAACATCCATTTCATTACATACTAAGTAAAAGCACATCACTGTGTTGGAGGATACATTAGGTCATTACATGCCTAACAAGACCCAAAAGATGGGTTGATTTCTAAACAACACTAAAGTGCAATGCACTCCAAAACAAAAAAGTGTGCTAACAACACCAACATAGTGCAAAGTCAAAACATGCTCCACTCACCTCCCTTAGAGCTGCCTTTCCCATTTTCATCACTGGGATTCTTGTCATTCTTCTTCATCTTTGACCTTGCAAGCATCCCAATGCCTTTGGGACTTCCCGAACCAGTACATTCCAAACTCTTGATAATTGTTAACCCCCTAAGCCCAATTGCAGACCCAATGGGAGGTGGAAGTCCACTACCATTGAAGAGAATTTTGTTTCTTTCGTATGATATATGGGTTCTTTACCTCATCAGCTTGATTCTTCCTTAACTTCTTAGGTCTTCCTGGCTGTCTTCTCCACAATGGTGGGTTGATCACATCCATTCCCAATGACACCCATTGGCTCCTATCAGGAATTGGGTGTTTGATTTGGGAGTAAGCTCTCATATACGTCTCAGTGTGGTAGAAAACATCCACATAATATTCAGCTTTTCCTTTATGAAATGAGATGGCTGACACTGCATGTCCACATGGAATGCCAGTAAATCCCATCTTCTACATGTCCAACTTCGATTTTCCAGATTTACCACACAAGTCTTACCAAAGCACTCAACTTCATACTCTCCTTGTCCAGCCCAAATTGTTATGCAATGCCTTGCCTTTTCTTTTTGTGCATCTAACTTCTTCTGAATTGTAGGTCATAAAAAACCGGTGTGATGCATCAAGCTTTCTCTTTTCTCTTGTAACCTTTTCATGAATTTTTTTCTTATCATCTCAACCATGGTGAAAATTGGCTTGTCTCTTGCATGATCAATTTGTTGAATGACTCTGATACATTGTTGCATAGTGTGTCAGTCTTGGGATGTATACTAAACAAAGACTTGGACCACAATGTTGGGTTTATGCCCCTCAAATACTAGTAAGTCTTTTCATCTAACATCATGATTTCTTTCATGCATTCCTCAAACTCAGGAACTGTAACTGCTGAAGCTGCTGCCCACATTGTACTTTTCAAAGCCTTAGCTTTGAAACCTTTGTCCTTGAAATTGGCATACATATGCCTTAAGAAAAATCTATGATCTGCTCCTGCCATCACAGTATTAAAACTCTCAATCAATCTCTAGTGAAAACAATGCATAAATCAGAAGTTAGTTATAGGGCACTATGTTATACACATCAATGGAAAAAGTATAAGTGAAATGAAAATTGCATACCTTTTGCCTATCTGAAATGAATGTCCACCCTCTATCAGATGAAGTACCAATAGCCTCAGTTAAGTGAGTTAAAAACCAAGTCAAAAAGTCTTTAGTTTCAGCCTCAACCACTGCAAATGTTATTGGACACATCCCCCAATTACCATCCTTCCCCACCGCATGCAACATTTGTCCACCATATGGATCCTTTAGGTGACAACCATCTAAACCTATCATTGGTCTACATCCTACCACAAATCCATCTCTCATAGCACTTAAACACACAAACAGTCTTTGAAAAACAGGTAAAATCTCTAAGCTTAACCTTTCAACTTTCAACAAAAGAACACTATTAGGGTTGTTTCTTCTTACCATTGCACTGACTTTCCAATCTGGATCATCTCTCAGTTTCTCAACATATTTCATTGCTAACCAAGACGCAATTGCTTTCTTATTCTGATAGGTACGTGCATCATTGTGTGTTGGCTTGAAGTTTTTTATTTGAAAAATTAACTTATCCTGCATGAGTGAAGCATGGATACACCAACCACAAGACTATCGCCATTATTCCTAAGGTATTTGAAGTCAAACCCATCCATAATAGCATGTTGTCTAAGTGCCATCCTAAATATGGTAGCTGAACTAAAGATCATTCCCAGTGTCAATTTAGGATTAGACATATCAGTGGTCTCCATGAATTCTTGATACTTCACTTGTATTACATCGTCGTCTGAGTTAAGGGGACTATATAGATGATCATTGTCCTCATCAGACAAGCAATCATTTAATTTGGCCTTGCCCTTATCAAAACTATTCCCCCTCTCAACACCAGAACATTCCTCTCCAATTTTTGACTTTCTCTTGTCAACCCTACTTCTATTTTCAAGACCAGAAGAATGTACCCCATCAGGCACACCATCATAAAAGTACAAGAAGTCCAAATCTGATAAATCATTAGATAAGTCAACAAATCTTACCACTGTATCAGGCAAACCATCACAAAAAGTGGAACCATACTCAGTACTGAATTCATAATCAAAGGTAGGAGTATCAAATTTATCTCCAACAGTAGATATACCTTTACTACCTTCATTAATCTGCTCAGTGACTACATACAACCTAATAATATCATTCCCCTCATAACATGCAAACAGGTTCAGTACATTGTTATCCGAAGCCAATTGCCTTAAACTATCTTCACTATCTGCATCTGGTAGCATATAGTAGACTGTGTATCCTGTATCTTTCTTCTAACCTAGAGTTTCAACCATGTCATCTACCTCAATTTGAGACATCAAATCTAGGTCAATGTTGCCAAACCTGTTAATTTTACCTCCATTGTATATTAAAACAGGACTAAAAGAGACAATTCCATGTTGAAACTCAAGAGTTAAGTAACTTGTTTCCATTCGCACAAAACAACAAAAACTTAGTAAATTTGTTTAATGGGGGACCACCAACCTTGATGATGCCTTAAACGTGAGCTAAAATATTTGATCTTTAAGCTCAAACATAGTGAAAATTTTTTAATAGGGGACCACAGATAGTGATACTGCCATAAAGGTGAACAAAAATAAGTCTTAGTACATGGTTTCCAAAATGCCAGACAAGGAATCAAAGGCAAAACAAAAAGCTGAAAAACCAAAAGAAATCACATGGTTCTAACAATGTCAGGCAATGAACCCAAAATGTAAAACAAAAAGCTTCAACACAAGATAAATTAGCCGGATTCGTCGTTCAATCGAACATTCGAGCTCAATCAGCACAAGATGCCCACAAACCTTTATTGCATCGTTACTATTACCTTCAATCGAACTTTCGAGCTCAAGCGGATTTACCTACAACCGAACATTCGAGCTCAATCAACACAAAATGCCTACATGGTTCATGCACTATAACCTTCAATCCCCTTCATGTCGTTGCTTTCTTCGCTCAGATCGTGTCCAACAAGAAGCATCTTAGAAAAAAATAAACAGAGTTAAATTTGGGTTAGAGTTCTATTTATATGATAAGTGATTACCTAACCATGGTTAAATATTTGGAGCCAATACATCAACCAGGGTGAAGGATAGTTTTGAAATTTCACCTACTCAGTCATCTCCGTCAGTCTTTTTCAATTTTAAACCAGAAGAATTTGATTGAAACAAGATTCATACTTCAAAGAGGTATTTTGTAATTAATCCAAAGAAAAAATAAAACAGTTATAATAAAAATATAAAATTTGAACACAACAAAAGAAAAAAACCAGGTGAATCAATCATGGATTAATTCCTCTCCAGTTTTCTAGCAATTTTACGCTCACATCAGCCAAAGCTTCCATGGTCTCAAACCTCACAATGATAGTGAGATTGTTCATCACATCCGCACAGAATCACAATGAGAAATTAAATATAACAGTAATATTGTAATAATTAATTAGCATTTTGGCAGATGCTTAAGAAAAGATTGCTTACTTGCCTTGGCCATCAGGTTTTCCAACCCGAGGACTAAACCTATGGTTTGACGAGTGAGCCATAAATCTCCACAGAGATCAAATCTTGAAGCTCTCTGAAACAAGAAAGATAGAAAATCCAACTCAAATTTGATTGCAAACTGAAGAATACCCAAAATATTATGTCAAAAAACTGTCGATACATTTGGCAATAGATCAGATTCACTGCAACTCAATCACTGGATAACTTCAGTATAGTATCATATATGCATATTCATAATAAGAATGTATGCAACCAATTCAAAAAGAATCAAAGATGGGTTCATTGGCACGTGGTGAAACAGAATGTGCGTAGAAAATAGAAATCAATAAGGAAGATAAAGCCTTAAAAATCAAATCTCTGATATTTGCAGCATAATAGACCAAAGGGATCATTGTCAATTGCAAGAGGAAAAAAAAAGGGAAAGACAAACTCCCAACATATGAATAGAAAAAATACATGCATTTTGAAGAGGACCTGATATTGGAAGGGAGATTGCAAGAATCAGGCAATGTCGCTATAGGAGCAAAATCTTTACCAAGAAAACAAAAGCAGGAATAACCAAGGTTGTCTTTGACTACCCAAAAACGATTGTTGGAATTTTCACTCTTAATAGTGAAGGTAAGGTTCAAATGCTAACAATTGGTGGAATATCTGTTGTAACTTGTACGAATTCGTAGGGTCTGAAGACTGAACGCTTTGTATGCCATTTGAGTTAAAGGGTAAAATTGGATTTAAGGTATGAATTCAGGACAACATAGGAAAATAAAAAAAATTTCATCTTTACACACTTTTATATATAGTACAAGATAGGCCCATGAGTTACAAACTCTTGAAATTAGTATATATATAATGACAATGATAAATGGGTTTAACACCAATTTATTGTGACAATTAGTGGTCCATAAATTATATAATATTTATATTCATTATGACAATTATATGACTAATTAAATTAGGTTTTAAGTTATAAAGTTTATACTTAATGAGTGTCTAAGGTAACTCTTTCAAGCCTATATAGAGAGACTTATGACCCATTTCAAGTATAGTACAAAAATATAACAATTATATGTTTATATTGTCTTTCTCCAAAAGTCTTTTTGCAATATGATTTTATGGACCAAAAAAAGTGTGTGCGAAGCTTCTTCTTCCTTAGTTGTGTAGACTAGAGTGAAGCTACGACAAGAGATATAGCTGAATTGTTGTATCTTGGAGGCGACGTGTTGTAATATGTTACACCAAATATAGACGCGAATCGTCTTAAAAAGAGTGACTTAATCTGCATTTTAACCCAAGTTTAATATTTTATTGGGTGTAAAATCTACCACTATCTCAAATTAAACAATGGTCGAGCATTTTAACCCAAGCTTAATCTTCTTAATTTCATGTGTAATAAAATTTGGTAAATTGATATTTATTTTTAATTATATTTGGATCTAATTAAAACACATATTTCTCCCTTTTAACCTCCTCTCGAGGGTTTTTTTCAGCCAAGTGACAACTGTTATGTTTTTTGTCTTGGTGGGGACTTCCGATCTAATCAAACCTTGTACTTTGTCTTGCAATAAAAAAAAAATTACTAGCATAATATCCCTTAAAAATAATAAACAAAAGGCATACTTAGGAATGTGGCATACGGATAACAATTTTAATGACCAGCACACTCAATCTGGTCCACAAATGCCCTCAGATTTATGTCCGAGGATCCACCTTCTTTCACTGCTTCCCTCGCCAAATCCTTCCATTTCTTAGCATTCTCTCTCATCTCTTTGCCTCTATCTTCACCTCCCATCACTAGCTATATGCATTTCTTTATCTCACCACTTCCGACTACACCTCCACTGTCCGCCACCCTCACCCCCGTCTTCCAAACATCTTCAATATGCTTGGCATTGGTCATTTGATCGGTCCACTGCGGAAACGCCACCACCGGCACACCAGAAACCAAGCTCTCCACCGTAGAATTCCACCCACAATGTGTCACGAAACACCCCACCGATGGGTGTGAAAGAACTTCCACTTGAGAGCACCATGGCACTATCATCCCCTCTTCTTCTAATTCTGCGCTGCGACTCAACTTTTCTTCTTGTTTTTCATCATTACCAGTTCCTCTAATCACCCACAAAAATGGTTGATGGCTTTCTAGCAAAGCACTTGCAATCTCTTCCATTTGTTGCTTTGAGAACACGGACAAGCTTCCAAACGATACATAAACCACAGATGATTTGGGTTTTGAGTTCAACCATTCAACATAATCTCTTGATTTTTGGAAGAGATCGCCACCGAAGGAAGTGTCTGATGGGTCTTTTCCATCCAAGAAAGCTGATGGGATTAATGGTCCTATTGCCTTGAATTTAAACTTCTCAATAGCTCTCAGGGCCTCAGATTCCAAGGCATCAAAGCTGTTTACGAGTACTTTTGGGTTTGTTTCTTCAACAAGTACCTCTAAATGCTCCTCAAACAATTGGAGTACAAAATTATATACGTTTGGATTTGAAGGGAGAAAAAAAGAAGGAAGATCAGAACTAGCAAGAGGTGGCAGCCCTGGTAATTCAACGGAAAATGAGGGATCATTGCTAGTGTTTCGTATGGGGTCAGCGTACCCATTGAAGTAATAGTAGTAAATATCCAAAATAATTGCTGGTTGAGCCCAAAGAAGTGTGGCCGGAATGTGAAGTCCACGCGCCACCTGTCCAACCCATGGCATAAGGGTGGTGTACACCATATGAGTAAATGGGTTGCCTTCGGCGGCAGCGGCGGTGATGAGTTCTGCCACCGCTTTGGAACTACATCTCCTCAGATCACATATGAATGCTTCCATATCGACACTAGCTGCAAAACCGATTGTCATGGCCATCGGAGAAGGCGACGAAGGTTAATCCTTCTGGTTTTGATGTGGCTTTGGCCATTTGGCGAATGGCGGAGATGCTGGTTGAGAAGGTGACCTTGATACCCATTCCGGCGAGGCGCTTCGCGAATTGTAAGGATGGATTAATGTGACCTTGATTTGGAAAGGTAACGAGTAGGAGACGACAGTTCCCCATACGGGTTGCACTTAAGGTTTTTTGTTTGTTTGTTGGAGTGCTCCTGTGAAAGCTTGTGTAACTTGCATTGGCGTTGGAACATCGAAGTCACTTGGAGCTATATGTGAGGTTGCGAAGGCCTTGGATATTTATACAAGGATTTGTGCTTTTGCTTCTGTACCAATTTTTTTTTTTTTTTTTTTTTTTATTATTACGAGTTTTATAGTTAATTTTATAAACTTTGAAAGTTATTTATAAATTTTGAAGATTATTTATAGATTTAGTAAATCTTTTATAACTTTTGTTAGTCATTTAAAAATTTTATAAGTCATTTTTAGTTTTTGGAAGTTATTGGGAATTAATTCTAAAATTTTTAAGATCGGTCTCAAGTAGCACACAAAAATTGTATATGACTTACAAAAATTATAACTTAAATCACAAATATTATAATATAAATTCAAAAGGTATAAATTTTTTTAGTTATAAAGTAACCCTTAAATGTATAAATATATCTACAAAAAATTATAAATTTTACAATCACATTGTAATGTTTTTTTTGGCTTTCTCCTTGGAAAACACGAAAATGACAAGACTAGGACACCCAACAGAACAGAAATGTGTGGCCTATCTTGAACTGTGTTGTGTGCATTGTGCAGGCGTGTCTGTCAGAGAAGGGGGGGGGGGGGGGGGGGGGGGGGGGG
>CAUOFW020000981.1:179958-212428 GCA_963454935.2 Ilex paraguariensis
GGACTTTCCAATAAAGAGTTATGATGAAATTAGCGAAAGGTAGTCTGCCGGACAGATTTTTGGACAGTGTAGACACTACTTCGTAATATGGACATAACTCCTTCCTCCTAGTTCCGATTGAGATGATTCAAGGTGATATGGAATCCTAAGAGAGAGCTCTACAAATTTCATGTTTTAAGTTTTGAGAGATATGGACTGCATCAAGGTCGAAATCGAGCTTGATGTTACAGCCAGTGCACTGTTCATCCCTTTTTCATTCTACCAAATTCAAACACACATCACTACACATATCCCCATTTTTACAACAATTATTTACTATATATCTATATACATATATAAAAGAAAATGCGGGGTGTTACAGCTAGTGATCTTGAGCTTGTGGGTCTGAGCTTAGCCATAGCCATAGCCATAGCCAGTTTTTGGTATCATCAATTGCCCTCCAGTACCTAGCCAAGTAAGTTGCCTTACGTGGATTGGGAATGACTTGTGCTATTGTAGGTAAGCTCAGCTTAGTTTCAGCTCAGTTTATACTTAAAGAGTCGTACGATGGGATGTTTTCCAAGCTTTTCGGCATTGCACGTATGGGAGGAGTCATTTTTACCTTGTTTATCGCGCACATTCAACATCTATGTGCAATGTGTCCGATTGTAGGCGTGCCTTAAATGCCTTTGTAGGCAAAACTGCCAAAAGAACCCATGTTCCAACCTTTGTCATTATTTCAATTTTCTTGGCGCCATTATCCAGTAACCCCATTCTTTCTCCTTGTCTCTTGCAATTTTGTCTTCTTCTTCTTTCTTACTGTCCAGGCTGACTTAGTGAATGTTTGAATCATTTAGCGGTTTTCCTGAAGCTTGCTTTTTTCTTCCCTAGTGTCCCTTTTGCATTCTCAATCGTTGATCGTCTTTAATTTTGAGGTACGTCTTCTGTCTTGCCCCTTTCTTTTCTTCTCTCTCCTAGGGTTTTTGTTCAACCCTGGATCCTACGAATTCAAGGTTGTCACTCCACTTCTGGACCTTCCGCTTTTGTTATTTTAGGAGTCATGGTCGTTTCTTGTCTTTTCTTCCCTTTTCTTGGATCCCTACGCCATAGCTAAGGTCTTCCTCTTCAGTCGTTGGAGTCTTGATCCTTGAGCTCTCGAGGACTGTTTCTTGAACGTTTCTTCTCTTTATGCTTCTTTTGGACATTTTTCTCCTCGAGCCATCATGTCTTCTAAGGCTATGGGTTCTTATGTCTCTCTTGCCATGACCGATAGATCTCCCGAAGTCGAGGTCTAATCTCATCGTAGTAGGCGGGTCGAAGGCCTTGACGAAGTCGGACATCTGGGAGAGGAGATATGCAATTTTCCTACGGTTGACGTCATCGATACCCAGGCTATTGGGGTTGAGGCTCCTCTGCTCCTTCTAGGCCCAACTACGAGGCCCAAGAAATCTTTAAAGATATGATTTAGAAAGGGCGTAGTTGGGACCTCCATTACTGCTGAGGATACTAAGGCCAATCCGAGCACCTCAGATATCTTTGGATCTAGTAAAGTCATCCCTCATCTTCTGGGTGCACTTACTGTCAAATTTGGCTTTCCCAAGGGCATGTGCGTTTGGAGTCCTAGTGTGGACAATTGATATGACACCGTGCTTCCTGAGAAGACATGTTTCTTCTTTGTTTCTTTTGAGAACAATCTCAAATTCCCTATGCACCATTTCCTTAAGCATGTTCTTCAACAATTCAATATCTGTCAAGCTCAACTTTCTCCCAACTTATGGGGTATTCTAGTAGGCTTTACGGTTTTCCTTAAGAAGAACGGTTGGACTATCTTTCGTTTGGTTTCTCTTCTTATGTCAAGTTCTATCCTGCTGACGGCTTTCTTTATATTTTGAAACGGGTGAAGACCTAACATTTAATTACCGACCTTCCGAGCTCCCACAAAGGTTGAAAAAACCATTTCTTCTTCGTGTCTGGCAAGAAGTGGAAGTTTAATCCAAAGGATGCTTTTTACACACTTCTTGTACCTCAGCCTTGGTAAGGTCTAGACAATTTCGGTAAGTCCGTGTCGAGTGCTTTGGTTTGAGCTTTTTCTTATTTTATTTCTTTTAATTGTTGATCCCTTCTTTTATTGTTCTAGGTATTCGCCCTGAGTTTGATGCTGATGAGAGGCTCCTCCTCAAAGACCTCGTGGAATGTTAACTTGAGAAGTACATTGGGCTCCTTACGCCCTCGGTCCTTGCTAGTTACGACTTCGGACCCCTGGAGGTTAGAGGTGAAAAATTTGTACATCTATCTGCTCTCCGAGCAGAAGATTTTGTTGGTAAGACCTCTGCCTTTGTGCCTCAAGTTTATTTTTGCTTCGTAGGATCCTCAGTTGACCCCTTTTCTTTTCAGATCCTAACACAATGGCCCCTACAACTAATGTCGTGAGGGCCAAGGTGGCTAAGATGAGGGAGGACGCTATTAGGAAAAGGAAGGTTGATGTCGATTTGCGCAACGACTTGAAGCGTCCTCAAATCAATAATCAAAATATATTACATCTGTTTTTTGTGGTATTCCAAATATTGTAAAATCACTTATTAAAAATTTTAATTTGAAACATGTAGTGTATAACAAAACAGTTACACAAGAAATTGAAGTAGTTATAGAAGAATAAACGAAAGAGTTACAACAGTCTTACCAAACAGTTACATGAAAGAGTAACACGTAACTGTTTGTTTAACCAATATAAATACTAACCCGATTGCTGAACAGGAACTGTTATTGAACTTGATGTAGATCAAGACTAGTGTTTGACACTATGTTCTTAAGACAGATTTCGCCCTCACGCACAGTGCTTATGGAATATCGAGCGTTTGTCTCCTAGGATACAATGATATTTACACAGATAGAAGTAAACATCCAATCTACCCGTCCAACTCACCAAAAATTGAGTTGTGTACTCTCTAAATGCCGACTGCTTTAAGGTCGCAATGCAATGCACTAATGTCTGACTTAACTCTGAATATGGACTAATAAATAAATGAATGCATGAACTCAGCATTTATAGACATTCTGGTGACTGTTCAGACAACCACGATACTAAAAGTCACAACCCAAAAGACAAAATGTAACAGTCAGAAGACATCTTGAGTAATTGTTCTCCATGAACAATCACAACTTAAAAATTTTGGACTGGACTCAAAATTTTGGATTGGAGGGAAGCACAAATCTGAACTAGTGCAATTCAAATGATACTGAAAATTAAATTCGGATTGAAAAATTCTCGCCCAATTAATTACATAAATTTTCTCAATAAGTTTTGAGGTATTCCCGACCTAATCAACATGACATTCATCATCTCTTTAAATGTTCTATTTTTACGTTCAGTAACTCCATTTTGCTGAGGTGTATAAGACACATAAGTTTGGTGAATAATACCACATTCTTGACAAAACTGATCGAAAGGTGCGTCATATTCATCACCTAAATCACTTCTTATTGTCTTAATCTTTTTGCCAAGTTGATTCTCAAGCTCATTCTTATAATGCATAAATTTTTTCAATGCTTCATCTTTACTCTTTAGCAAATATACATAGTAATATTTTGTGCAATCATCAATAAATGTAACAAAATATTTTTTTTCACTTCTAATTTGAACATATTTCAAATCACATGTATCATTATGAAGTAACTCTAGAGGTTCAATACTTCTTTCAATATTATGAAATGATGCTCTAACTAATTTTGATTCAACACATGTCTTACATTTATGACTTGCATAAATATTGAATTTAGACAACAATTCTAAATTCATTAATTTACGCAAAGTATCAAAATTAACATGTCATAATCTTTCATGACATACATTGGAAGACTCAAGCATATAAGTAGAAGATTTGTTCTTATTATTAAATTCAGATACAATTGTCATTATATTCATGTTAAAGAGCTCATCGCTCATATATCCCTTGCCCACATAAATTTCACTCTTGGTGAGTACAAATTTGTCAAACTCAAAAACCAACCTAAACCTTATTACTCAACAACGATCCAAACACAAGATTCTTTCAAATATTTGGAATATGTAACACATCATTGAGAGTAAGTTCTTTTCTAGAAGTCATCTTCAATATAACTTTTCTTTTGCCTTCAACTTTGGAAGAGGAGGAATTTTCCATGAAGAGTTGTTCTCCAACATTAATTGCTTCATATGAAGAGAACATCTTCTTATCCGAACATATGTGTCTAGTGAGTCTGGTGTCCACCCACCATTTCTTGGTATTTTCCACCAAATTCACTTTGGATATTATAACAAAAAAACTTATGTTAGAAATATTTTCAAAATATTTTTTTATCTTGGTTATATTGGCTTGGACAGCCTTCCTCTTGTGGTTCTCTTGTACTTTACGGTTTCGACAATGCTTTGCATGATGCCCCAGTTTATTGCACACAATGAAGTTGCCTTTGAACTTTTTGGAATCACCACCCTTGGCACCTTGTTGGCCAACATACTTCCTTTTCTTGTTGGTTTTTATGTCCCTCTTCAATCACATGTGTCTTTGACTCCATGAAATGATTTCCAACTTTCTTTCCAGAGACTCTATTGTCCTCCTCAATCCTTAATCTCATGATCAAGTCTTCAAATTTCATTTATTTGCGTTTGTGCTTCAAATAATTTTTGAAGTCCTTCCAATTTGGCGGTATTTTCTCAATAATTGCAGCCACTTGAAAAGATTCACTAAACATCATCCATTTGACATGAATCTCATGTAGGATCAATTGAAGATCTTAAACTTGACTTATGATAGTTTTGAAATTCACCGTTTTGTAGTTAAGGAATCTGTCCACAATGAATTTCTTTATTCTGACATCCTCCGTCTTGTATTTTCTATCTAAGGATTTCCACAGCTCTCTAGCCGTCTTGATTGGACTATACACAATATATAATGTGTTATCCAATCTATTGAGGATAAAGTTTTTGCACAAAAAATCAGAGTACTTCCATGCATCCACTGCAGCAACAACTTGGCAGTTGGTCTCTTTCTTAGTACAAGTAAGAGCATCCTCACAAAGAAACTTTGCAAGATTCAATGTAGTGAGATAGAACAACATTTTCTATTGCTATCTCTTGAAATCGTTTCCATTGAATTTTTTGGGCTTCTCTCCATGAGACACATGAGTAAGAGCCAAAATAGGCACCATAGACACAATATGATTTGNTCATGACATACATTGGAAGACTCAAGCATATAAGTAGAAGATTTGTTCTTATTATTAAATTCAGATACAATTGTCATTATATTCATGTTAAAGAGCTCATCGCTCATATATCCCTTGCCCACATAAATTTCACTCTTGGTGAGTACAAATTTGTCAAACTCAAAAACCAACCTAAACCTTATTACTCAACAACGATCCAAACACAAGATTCTTTCAAATATTTGGAATATGTAACACATCATTGAGAGTAAGTTCTTTTCTAGAAGTCATCTTCAATATAACTTTTCTTTTGCCTTCAACTTTGGAAGAGGAGGAATTTTCCATGAAGAGTTGTTCTCCAACATTAATTGCTTCATATGAAGAGAACATCTTCTTATCCGAACATATGTGTCTAGTGAGTCTGGTGTCCACCCACCATTTCTTGGTATTTTCCACCAAATTCACTTTGGATATTATAACAAAAAAACTTATGTTAGAAATATTTTCAAAATATTTTTTTATCTTGGTTATATTGGCTTGGACAGCCTTCCTCTTGTGGTTCTCTTGTACTTTACGGTTTCGACAATGCTTTGCATGATGCCCCAGTTTATTGCACACAATGAAGTTGCCTTTGAACTTTTTGGAATCACCACCCTTGGCACCTTGTTGGCCAACATACTTCCTTTTCTTGTTGGTTTTTATGTCCCTCTTCAATCACATGTGTCTTTGACTCCATGAAATGATTTCCAACTTTCTTTCCAGAGACTCTATTGTCCTCCTCAATCCTTAATCTCATGATCAAGTCTTCAAATTTCATTTATTTGCGTTTGTGCTTCAAATAATTTTTGAAGTCCTTCCAATTTGGCGGTATTTTCTCAATAATTGCAGCCACTTGAAAAGATTCACTAAACATCATCCATTTGACATGAATCTCATGTAGGATCAATTGAAGATCTTAAACTTGACTTATGATAGTTTTGAAATTCACCGTTTTGTAGTTAAGGAATCTGTCCACAATGAATTTCTTTATTCTGACATCCTCCGTCTTGTATTTTCTATCTAAGGATTTCCACAGCTCTCTAGCCGTCTTGATTGGACTATACACAATATATAATGTGTTATCCAATCTATTGAGGATAAAGTTTTTGCACAAAAAATCAGAGTACTTCCATGCATCCACTGCAGCAACAACTTGGCAGTTGGTCTCTTTCTTAGTACAAGTAAGAGCATCCTCACAAAGAAACTTTGCAAGATTCAATGTAGTGAGATAGAACAACATTTTCTATTGCTATCTCTTGAAATCGTTTCCATTGAATTTTTTGGGCTTCTCTCCATGAGACACATGAGTAGGAGCCAAAATAGGCACCATAGACACAATATGATTTGTAGTAGCATGAACATTATTATCATTTACAGCCATTTATGATAAAAAAAGATTACAAACTATTCAAAAATAGGAGAACAATAACACTTTTCAGAGTAAGTTATTAAAACAGAGACAATCTATGTTACTGTTCAGTGTCACTGTTTTGTGCCACTGCTTTAACGTTTTTGTATGGTGTCACTATTTAGTATAACTGTTTAAATCACATGCATGAATAGAGTCACTATTTGATGTAACTATTTAAATTAAACACATAAACAAAACATGCAATTTTTCAAAAAAATTTCCAAGCCTCTTCAAACTATCACAGATTGTAAAAACAAGTTTTAACAATTTGTAATATTTTAGAATACTAAAACATGTATCAGAAACACAACAAATAATTATACAAATTTGAAGAAAATCTGTCTTAAGATTGTTGTTTGTGGTATTCCAAATATTGTAAAATCACTTATTTAAATTTCTGATTTGAAATATGTAGTGCATAATAAAACAATAACAATCAAATACGAAACAATTACACACAAAATTGAAACAATTATAGAAAAAATTAACAAAAGAGTTACAACAGTTTTACCAAACAGTTACACAAAAGAGTTACAGAAAAGAGTTACAAATGCTGACTGCTTTAATGCTGAAATGCAATGCACTAATGTCTGGCCTAACTTTGAATATGAACTGATGAATGAATGAATGCATGAACTGGGTATTTATAGACATTCTCAAAATTTCAGATTGGAGTGAAGTACAAATTTGAACCAATGCAATACAAAGGATACTGAAAATTAAATTTAGATTAAGAAATTCTCACTCAATTAATTAAATGAATTTTCTCCAAAAACATAGGACATGGTCTAAACCACACCCACACCCACACCTATGCCTGGTCGGGTCGGGTCTTGGCAAGGCGGGCGCGCGGCGCGTGTGGTCGAACAGAAAGCATGTAGGCGCTCACTCCGCTCATAAAATTGTGGTACCCCATGGGGTCCAATCTCATAGAGCAAATTTATCTTATATATGCCCATGTTGAATTTCTTCCTCAACCAATGTGGGATTGATGTCAAATCTCACATTGTACAATCTCTATTTCACATTTCAAGAGGGTTACTTTAGAGTCTATTTTCTAATTCATTTCTTACTCGATTTGAACAAGTGAATATATTACATTATTTTCCTTATGGAGTAGAATATGAACCCACGAAATATCACTCGAAACAACGATTAAGTCCCATTTTCATTTAGGTTTAAAGACGACCAAAAATTCAGTTTTTATATTTGAAAACTGTTTTGGTCCAACAACATCTACATATTATGTCCTAATAGCATTAATGGACTGAAAAATGAAACAAAAACAAGAGAACAAATGACATGGGACTATAATATTGATGTTTTCTTGTCTCACTTTCATTCCTTTAAAAATTAATATTTAATAATTTACCATGTTAATTGTCACATCATTGAATTTTTTTTTTTAATTATTGGTGTAGCATTACTCGTAATGTGGCTCATATTTAAATACTATAATAAATGAGTCAATATGTTGTCATTTCTTATTGTAATTTTCCTCTCTGTTGTATTTGAACAAAGAAGAGAGAGCAAATCGTACACATACATCTCAACAGTCAACCTTTTGGATTTGAACAAAGAAGAGAGCAAATCGTATATATACATCTCAATCTTTATTGATTTGAAACACTAACAATCAGAGTCACTTAGAAGGGCATGAATAGGTCTTCTAAAACCCATTGACAAAAACAATAACAATTAAAAATTGTAGGTAGGCCCTTAAAAAATAATCTACTACACAACAAAACGTCACTAAAAAACTTGAGTAGAAAGCTCAAGAATTAAAGCAACAAAGAACGTCCCACAGCAATTGAAAGAAACTGCGGCAATACGGCAATCAAGTTTAAGCCATGTAAAAGATATAATGATTAACCGAATGTCCTTAGTTTGTGGGTAATTACGCTCTTATGTAGCAGTTATGAGTCCACATAATATGTAATTGAGACAATTCTAAGTCTATTTTCTTCTTTGTGCACAACGAATCTACTCATCCTAGTTTAGGACAAATACAGTGTCTAGTTACTTTTGAGTAAGTCTATTTTTGGGTTAGGCTCCCCTCCAATTTTCAAGTAATTGGAGAAGAAAAATATTATGTGGACTTAAAATATTGACTTGATTTATTGATTTGATCAATCAGTATCATTGAAACAGTAGTGAATTTCAATAAATATTGAGATCTATAGTTAAATTAATGACAGTGATTAATTAAGTCAACGCTTTAAGTTTATATAGCATTGCTCGTTAAAGAATCATCTTTTTTTTTATCTAATTCCTTGTGAATAGTCAGAATTTGTTCAAATTAATAAACTCTATTTAATTTTAATTTTAATACTTTTTAAATAAAATAATATTTGTTGATATGGATAAATCTTGATCATTAAAAAAAATTACATGATTCTTCAATTATTTAGAAGTTAGAGGGCGGCCAAACTCTCCATCTCTTGTGTAGTGTATCACATGATACCATGTCTTTTGCTCATAACGAAGTAATCAATCAAGCTAATTAACTTGTACAAGGGCATGAAAGGATAATGAAATTAAAGCTCATGAGAGTCTTTGGGCCTATTTGAATTGTGTCTCCAAAATAGTTTTTTGTTATCAAAAATAGTAAAACTCTTGAGATGTTGTTCGAATAACAATTTCCAAATATAAATTTTCAAAAAAAAAAGTGAAAATTGAGAACAAAAAATAAAGAATATCTAAATGATGTTCTCTGAGTTCTCAAGCCAAAATAGAAAATAAGGAAAACAATCCTAAACTTTTTAATGAGCTCTCCCCTTCGAATTCCCTTAGTAGTAAAACTAGTCATAGTATATAAGTTTTTCTTTTTGCCTTCCTCCCTCTTTCTCTCCACTTTTCCTTTTAGATGGAACGAACACACACGACTAGCGTCTTATCTGGCGATTGGAGGTCTGGGTTCAAGATCTGTCTTCATTTTCTCCGGCGAAGGGTTCAAGATCTGTCTTCTTCGACAATTTGTCTTCTCATTCACGATCTGGGTTCAAGATCTGGGCGATGTGGGTGTGCATTCAAGATCTGTCTTCTCCTTCTCCGGTGTGTGGGTGTGTGTTCTTCGACGTTATATATATCGTGAGTGTTTGTATATAAATTGATATTGAAATTGGTATATAAATTGATATTGATATTGCAATTGGTATTGAAATTGAATTTGATACTAATATAAATTGAAGTACTGTCCAAACATATATTTAGGCTGTCCAAAGTGGTTTTATTATTTTATGTTCTATAAAGCTATTTTTGGAAATATCTAACCAAGCAAGTTTTTCATTTCATAAAACATCAAAATACAATTTTTTAAAACTCCTCTCAAAAACTATTTTCGAAGACTGTTTTTTAAGATGCAATCTAAACACGCCCTCTCTCCTACGAGGAAGTTATGATCTCTTTCCCATCTTTATCTCTCTCTCTATCACACACACTCACATGCAAATAAAGAGAGAGGAACATAAGTAAAAATAAGGATTTTTGTTGCGTAAATTAATGAATTCTATTGATTCGATTGTGCAATAAGTGTGAATTTAGCAAGCTTACCCCACCCAATACATCAGTGGGGTTTTCTGTTTTTCATTACCCACTTGAGATTTTATTATTAGTTGGTGATACCATGTTATCAATGATGACATTGTCGTTGCATTCAATATTTACTCGATATGTAGAGAGAGAGATTAGAGTTTTAATGGGTATTAGATGTATTTTGTTATTATTAGATATATATAGTCATTCAGACCAAACTCTGCAACTCTTATTACTTTATTATTATATGCGTTTAGGATAGATAGGGAGTGTGTGTGTGTGAGAGAGAGAAAGAGAGAGAGAGAGAGTATGAGATAAATAGAAAGACAGAGTTATATCAGATATGACAGCGTTGCGCTTAAAAGGTGTGAGAGATAGGAGAAAGAGATGTAAAAGTCTAAAAGGAATAAAAATCTAATTAGGATCATATAAATATAGATATACATAGATAGAAATATACACATTTTTTACTTGTACTTACTCTATAATTTTCTTATTTCAATTATTTAGTTTTTTTTTATTATAATAAGACTTTTTTTCGGATGACCTTCATTTTATTATGAACTTTTGCAAGTGAAAATTCTTTCGATTGATTTTCATTTGACTTTATTTTTTCTAGGAAAAATTGTCTTTTATTTTTATTCGAGTATTGATTATAATTTTTATTATGTACCAATCAATTATTATTATTTTTAATATGTTTATCTCTTAAATTTTAGTTTAATAGTTTTACCATGCTAATAGTTTAGTGATAATGTTTAAAACATTGTTTATTGAATAAATTTAATGGATTGTTAGTGAATAGCTGATATTTTTTAATTATAAAAATGATTATTGGCTTCACTTTTTTACAATGGTGATAATTAGTCAATTTTTTATACATATACAATATACATTGTTTTTTGCCTTTTTTTATGTTAAATAGATTTTCATGTATCAAATATGACATAATAAATATAAATATATTATATAGTGTGATTGGTTAGGAGGAAAAAAATTAGAGTGTATAATATAAGTGTCCACCCTAAATAAAATTCTTGGCTCATGACATATGTTAATAAACCTATAATTTGTTAGAAATAATCCTTGTTATTAGAGTTTTAATAGGTATTAGATATATTTTGTTATTATTAGATATATATAGTTATGCAAGATATAGTTACAAGAGATATGAGATAATGTGTGTTTAAAACGTGTGAGAGATCGGAGAAAGAGGTGTATCAGTTAATATGAGATAGAGAGAGAATTAGATGAGAAATAAGAGTTTTAAAAAAAAATTTACATGAGGACAATTAGATCAATAATCGTCAAACGATTTGAGCCGTGAAAAACTCAAGGCAAACTTTTCTACCTATTTTATTATATAGATTTGTTAAATAAATTAATCCACGGCCCACTTTGGTGTTAAACCCAAAAAATCCATTCTAATATGTTAGCTCATTATTTAATTATTGTAAAATATTAATCAACTATTCAATAATTTTTAGGTCTCAATATTAATATTGTTTATGTAAAAAATATATAATATTATTTTAATTAATCGTATCCTTACTGTATTCGTGTTCTATATTTTAGAATTTTGTTGTATCCTTGTATTCGTATCCGTGTTTCCTAAGTTAGAAGAAAAACTCATTTATCCATTTTTATATCCATCTTATTTTTCTTTCTTACAAAATAAGATATTTTATTTATCCATATAATTTTTTATCCTTCAAAATTTTCTATTCTTCTATATATATATATATATATATATATATATTTTCACAGTACCAAACAGAGCATTAGTAGCAAGACATAGGGCATCCAATCAGTGAAGGCCACCTAGCACATGGAGCCAAAAGAATTTGATGTTTACACCCACATTAATCATGTATGCACCACAATCATCATGCTATTCATCAGCGTTACCCACCACAAGTTTCATTCACGTGAACATCTGATAGTTCAGTACCATTAACTTATCTTTTAAAAAATTCAGTACCATGGAGACCTGTCAGAACAATGTTTCCGACTCTAACTCTGAAAAAATAAAGAGATGCAAAATGGGATACAACTTCCTCCAATTCGTCACCTCAAACGTCATACAAAATGTTGGATTCAGATTTTATATATATAGAATAACGACACATTTAAAAATTTAACTTAATAATGTGACTATTATATTTGTTATTAATTTAGTTATAGCTTATAATATTATTTAAAACTCACTATCTATTTAATTATAGTAATTTATCAAGTCAAAATTTTAAATCTATTTAACATTTTCTATATTTTTATTATGTTTTTAATAAATTATCTATCATTAATGAGTAAGAAACTTAGTTGTATATAATGATTCTCATTTCAATACATCATACATGACTGGTCAAAAAAAATTGATAAACAAAGGAATTTCACCTCAAAATCTTAAGCTCAAACACTTATATATGGCTCTCAAGTGATTTCTACCACACAAACACAAGTTACACAAGCTTTCAGATAGATCGTTGGGTGTCACATAGATCATTACACCCAAAAGGCAAAAAATTCAAGTGTAGTCTATATGGAGAAGTGTCGCATCTTACTTGTCACCTTTCCGGCACAAGGTCACATTAACCCATCATTGCAATTCGCCAAGCGCCTTGTCCGAATGAGTGTCAAAGTCACCTTCTTAACCAGCGTCTCTGCCATTCGCCACATGGCCAAAACCACTCCACCTCCAGAAGGATTAGCCTTCGCTTCCTTCTCTGATGGTTATGATAATGGGTGGACAGTTAGTGACGAACGCTTCATATCTGAGCTTACAAGACTTGGTTCCCAAGCGGTGGCAGAACTCATCACCGCCGGTGCTGCCGAAGGCCACCCGTTTATCCATGTGATCTACACCACCCTACTTCCATGGGTAGGACGGGTGGCGCGTCGCCTTCATCTCTCCGCCACACTTCTTTGGATTCAACCAGCCACCGTTTTCGATATTTATTATTATTACTTCAATGGTTACGCTGAGATCAATAAAAATAATAGCAGTGACCCCTCATTTTCCATTGAATTACCAGGGCTGCCACCTCTTGCCATTTGTGACCTTCCCTCTTTTTTTCACTCTTCAAATTCAAACATATACAATTTCGCAATCCCAGCATTAATGGGGCATTTTGAGCTACTTGATGAAGAAACAAACCCAAAAGTACTCCTAAACACCTTTGATGCTTTGGAAACTGAGGCCCTAAGGGCTATTGAGAAGTATAACTTAAAGGCAATAGGACCACTAATACCATCAGCTTTCTTGGATGGAAAAGATCCATCTGATACGTCCTTTGGAGGCGATCTCTTTCAAAAATCAAGAGATTATGTGGAATGGTTGAACTCAAAAACCAAATCTTCTGTGGTTTACGTATCGTTTGGAAGCATATCCGTGTTATCAAAGCAACAAATGGAAGAGCTTGCCTTCGGATTGCTAGAAAGCCATCGGCCATTTTTGTGGGTGATTAGAGGAACTGGTAATGGGGAGAAAGAAGAAGAAAAGTTGAGTCGCAGTGAAGAACTAGAAAAACAGGGGATGATAGTGCCATGGTGTTCTCAAGTGGAGGTTCTTTCGCACCCATCGGTGGGGTGTTTTGTGACACATTGCGGGTGGAATTCGACAGTGGAGAGCTTGGTTTCTGGGGTGCCAGTGGTGGCGTTTCCGCAGTGGACCGATCAGACGACCAATGCAAAGCTCATCAAAGACGTTTGGAAGACTGGGGAGAGGGTGACTGAGAGTGGAGGAGTCGTCGGAGGTGGTGAAATCAAGAGGTGCTTAGAGCTGGTGATAGGAAGCGGAGATAGAGGCGAAGAGATGAGAGAGAATGCTAAGAAATGGAAGGATTTGGCGAGGGAAGCTGTGAAGGAAGGTGGATCCTCGGACATGAATCTTAAGGCTTTTGTGGATGAGATTCGAGGTGGCAGTCAGTAAAATTTATTCACAAAGGCCAATTCTAGACAACCAAAATAAGGCATTGGTATTGATATTGAATAAGCACTGCATCATTTGATTTCTAGTTTCGTTTTTATTTTTTTGTTGTTGGTCTAGCATATGTTTTATGGTTGAGTACCCTTTTTTACTTTCTCTTCATTTGTTTTGAGGGGTGTCATGCTTGTAATTTTTGTCATAAATAGACATACATAAGTTATGTGATGTATAAAACTTGTAAAAGTACAACCTTTACCAAATATATCTTACCACTAATAATAGATTTAATTCAATGTTAGAATCCACCTCGAATATAATGATCACAACACATTAAGTCTGTATATTAGGCTCTAAAACTTGTTACCTGGAGAGTTCGGATTTTCCTCATATACAATATGCTTGATCCTCAAAGAGTACATCCAAGTGCAAGTAGTCAAGAAATAATGATTTCTTGATAATTCGAGGTCTAACCATAAAGATTAAAGAAAATTTAGAGGTAAAGGTAAAAAAAGAACCAAAATTCTCAAAAAGATTGTATTGGTTTGAAAGATAATTGCAAGTAAAATCTAAATAAAATAACCTATTCAAAATTGATCTGTTCATATTCATCGAATAATTATAATTATGCAATTCATAATTATCTCAGTTGATTTTCAAATTAATATTGTAGACAATTAAAAAATATAGCTTCGAAACACAATTGGTTTGATTGATATGAAAATAGAATTTGAAGAACTAGTTTTATAAAACTTGAATGAAATTATAAGCATTGAATATACCAAGAACTCAATCTTGTTAATAAATAAGCAAATAATTTTACAGAGTATAAAATTTTTCTAAAACATTCAATCAATCTTGAAACAATAAAGATTTAATATTAAATTCAAGAAAATAATTGCATAAATATAATATCTAAACAAACAATTACAAATCCATAATTCTAGGCTAAAGAGTACAAGGGAACTACTCACTGGTCATGGGCAGATCTTAGAAAAAAAATAAAGAAAGATGTAGAAGATGGGATTTAGAATTATTTTTTGGCAAATAGAATTCAAAGGTGTTGGTTGATAAATCTCAAACTGCCTTTGTCAAGGGTAGAAGGATTAGTGACAACACTCTTCTCTCTCAATAGCTATTGAGAAGATACCAGATCAACAGGGGTACCCCAAGATGTAATTTGAAAGTTGACCTCATGATTCATGAAGGCATATGATAATGTCAGATGAGATTTCATGTTAGAGGTGATAAAGCAAATGGGGTTTCATCAGAACTTAATCCAATGGGTGGAGGTATGCATCTCTTCATCTATATACTCCATTAATATCAATGGAGAGCTTATGGCTACTTTCAAGGAAGAAAAGGCCTTAGGCAAGGTGATCCTATGTCACCTTACCCTGTTTTTCATTGTCATGGAAGCCTTAAATGGGTTGATGAAGGCGGCAACTATTTTGTTGAGGTTCCAATTCCATTGGAGATGTAAGAAGGAAATTATTTCACACCTCTGCTTTATGAATGATGTTATGATTTTTAGCAAAGGAACATTGGAGTCTATTAAGGCACTGAGAGAAGTCCTGCAGGTTTTCCATGAGTTTTCTGGGCTCAAACCCAACTAGTCTATTCAGTTAAATCAGGCTACTCCTTGGCTACTAGTCTTTATTTTCCAAGCACTGTGGATGCTAGGCCCTCCCTCTCTCCTCATCCGTTGTTATGGCTCGTCATTTGGCGACCCTTCCTAAAATAAGGCATTTCTGGTGGCAAGTTTGCAACAATATTTTGGCTACCCGTGAAAATTTGTTTAGGAGAAATTGTGGTACCTCTCCTTGGTGCCAGATTTGGAAGGTTAATATCGAAACCATAGAGCATGTCCTTTTTGGTTGTGAATGGACAAAGAATGTTTGGTTTGGTTCCGATTTTGGTTTTCGTTTTGTTGAGGATTCTTTTTCAACTGCTATGCATTGTGTCTCCGCAATCTTAGAAACTATCAGTTACACATCCCGTTCTTTGGAAGTCATGGAGCACATTGTGACTATTGCGTGGGCAATCTGGAAAGCGCGGAATCAGGCGGTTTTCAATCAAGAGGCGCCAAATGCACTCACTACACTACTTAGGGCAAGGAACTTATGCTGTGATATTTTTGTAGCTGCAACAAAAGGAGTAAATACCTCTTTTGTCCCTACTGAGTCTGTGTCCCCCCCAAACTGTCGGAGCCATGATTTTATTCTCAGTTGTGATGGAGCTTATAAAAAGGGCAAGGCTGCTATTGGGGTTGTTGTAAGGGATTCGACTGACTGTGTTGTGGACGGGATCGGTACAAAGATTATGACATCTTCAAGCCTCCAAGCAGAAGCTCTTGCGGTGCGAGAAGCATGCCTTGTAGCAAGTGCAGCACAGTTAAAGCATTCAAGAATTGAGAGTGATTGCCAGGCGGTTATTAAACTGTCCTCAACTGAAGATGACCCCCCTTGGGAGATCAGTGCTCTAGTGGCAGATATCAGATTCTTTGCCAATCAACTTCATCTTTGTTTTTTGTACAAACCATGAGCCCTCAATAGGGCTGCTAATTGGGTGGCTTTAGCTACGATGACTGATTCGCTTGCTGCGAACTGGGTCAGCTGTCCCCCCAACGAGTTCAAGGCTTTCCTTTGTACTGACTGTAATCATCATTTTCCTACTTGAATGAAAGTTCACTCTCTTTTGATCTAAAAAAAAAAAAAACCCAACTAGTATCAAGTCTACTTTTCTGGAGTGGATAAGGGGGTTAGGCAGGAAATTGTTCAATATTTGGAATATATAGAAGGAGTCTTGCCTGTGATATATCTTGGGGTGCCTCTTATATCTACCAAGCTTAGGCCAGTTGACTGTAGTTTCAACCACCGATATTCATGGAAATTTTGATGATGAACAAGTAGAGTGTTGGGCTGCTTTCATTTCTATTAAATGGGAGGTGGAGAGGGGTAACCAACATGTAACGTTGGAGGGTGACTCAAAGACGGTCATGGAGACTATAGAAAAGCAGCAGCAAAACTTATCATCTATGGGCCATATTATAGATCAGATCATTATTATGCTGATCGACTCTCCTATTTTTCTATATCATGGATTCATAGATCAGGTAATAGTGCAGCGCATTTGTTAGCTAGATATGGACACTCGCTTCCAAATCATGTAAGATGGAGAGAAGGCCTCTCCGGAAATGTTGTTGCTAACTCTCGGATCTAATGTTTTAAAGTTTAATCTATACTATTTTAAAATATCAACAAACTATTTTTTTTTTCACTTTTACCCTCCAATACTACAGCTATAACATGTTTATCTTCAGATATAATGTCATAATTTATATTAATTAATTACTCTACTAAAGTGAGCTAACCCCTAAAAACTTTTAGTTTCCTTTTTGCCTCTTTATCTTCCAGTGTCACGGTCTTAATGTATACAAGAGGCTACATTTATTTTACATCAAATAGTTTCCTGTCACATGTATAAAGTCTCTAATATCAGTTATTTGGCCTCAATCTCTTCCTCACACTTCTCTGCATACTCAAGAGTTTCCTTTCATACCACGAAGAAGGGTGGTCTAACGGGGTACCGGTCTTATTCCTTACTTTGAAATTAGAAGTTCGAGTTTTGGAGTCTCTATTGGATCTTGGTGGTTGGCTGTTATATTAATCTAGTTACGTCTGGTCCGAGAGGTATTCCAGGCGCAGTCAGGGACCTTATAATTCCATTGGCGAGGGTTTATCGGGTTGGTCGTTGGGCGCACTTCCTTGCCTCCCCACTTTTTTTTCATGAACAAAAAAAAAGAAAAACCTTTCATTTAAGCTTTTACCCTTTTGCTATATCAGCCCACCGATCGGTATCAATAGAGAAGAGCTTTTAGCTCTGTAATAGCGTCGCTTTTCTCGAAGATTGACATATCAAGGTATCCCGTTGACCCTTGCATGTTGCCTTTACGATGATCCAAGGTCACTTTAGATTTTGTTTATTGATCACAGAAATTTCGATTCTAAGTTTTATTTTCTGAATCAAATATGTATTCATTTCCATTGATTTTGTTTTCTGATTATCTGTTCTTGTATGAGTTTGAGGATTGATTCTCTGTCAGCCTTTAGCTTGGTTAGTGTGTTAAATCCTTCTAAAAATATACTCTATTTGGTTTGTTGAGAAAAAAATGCTTAATAGAATAAATTAAATTTGTAAAATCCTAAAGTAACCAAACTCAGCTCAAAATCATTGCTTTTTCACTTGATTAGTGGGGCTGTAGTTGTTATTTTTTTGGAAATCAAACATTACAACAAAAAAAAAAGGCTCCATTTTTTTCTGTTTCCTATTTCATCTTTGGTGCCAAGAAATGAACGGAACACGATATTATCATCTCCCTATACATTGTTGGGTGTATGATGAAATTAACTTAATATGTATGTTTCTTTAGGTATTATGTTTCACTATTAACTCATGAATTTTTTAAGTCAAACATCTTTTCTGCTTCTGTTCCTATGGAGTTGTCATCCTTTCAGTTGAGTAGTCCCATTGTTTCTACCTTTGAAAATTTTTATGTACATCTTTCAAGTGTAAGAGACTGAAAATTTCTCCTGTTACTCAAAAACCATGATCCGAAGTATCCAACCTACAAAATCATTGCCACTGAAATGTTTCGTCAGAGTAAAATATTGTTACATTTGTAGCTGATTTTGTATCAGGTTACGTGTATGGATAGTTTGGTTTGCTAATGAACTTCTTTATAGGGACAAGAAGCAGTGGTAAATCGAAGGTTGGAATTACCTACTGAACACGGAAAACCCAAATAAATATCATTTAATATGGTCACCTTTCATTATGGACTTATGGTTCATCCGGTCTTCGTAGAAAATTTTCAGTTGTTACCGTATTTTGCATCTCTGCCCAAAACACTCAGGTTTTACACATATTGGAAGCTTGATTCTTACAGTTGAAAATTTAGGTTAAGATATTAATGTGGCAACAGTGAATGGCCTCTTATTGATGCTATGTACATGGTAAGAATGTGTGGTGAGCTTTAGGGCGGAGCCAAACTTTTTTAGTTGTGGGGACAACTTAATTATTTGTTAATTTTGTGTCATATTTATAAATAATATTTAGAGTTGGAATTCAACTTTGATATTAAAGGGGCTATGGTGGTGGAGTTTATAAGTCTTGTGGATTGTTGTATAAATTTTTGAGTTTTTTTACAAAAAAGAGAAAAAGAAAAAAATAAATTCTACAAAATTATAACTTTTATGAGTCATGTTATAACTTTTAGGATTAAAGTTACATTTTTATAGGATCAAATTAGAATTTTTGAGATAGTTGAAATCAATCCTAAATATTAAAATCAATTATTTTAATTCAAGATCAATTGTAA
The DNA here is from genome assembly GCA_963454935.2 of Ilex paraguariensis. Classification (NCBI taxonomy): domain Eukaryota; kingdom Viridiplantae; phylum Streptophyta; class Magnoliopsida; order Aquifoliales; family Aquifoliaceae; genus Ilex; species Ilex paraguariensis. The sequence goes on from CAUOFW020000981.1 coordinate 199,408, forward strand.
AATTTCAAAAAATAGCTTCTCAGATTTATTTAAATAAAAAATATTTTNTGAACGGAACACGATATTATCATCTCCCTATACATTGTTGGGTGTATGATGAAATTAACTTAATATGTATGTTTCTTTAGGTATTATGTTTCACTATTAACTCATGAATTTTTTAAGTCAAACATCTTTTCTGCTTCTGTTCCTATGGAGTTGTCATCCTTTCAGTTGAGTAGTCCCATTGTTTCTACCTTTGAAAATTTTTATGTACATCTTTCAAGTGTAAGAGACTGAAAATTTCTCCTGTTACTCAAAAACCATGATCCGAAGTATCCAACCTACAAAATCATTGCCACTGAAATGTTTCGTCAGAGTAAAATATTGTTACATTTGTAGCTGATTTTGTATCAGGTTACGTGTATGGATAGTTTGGTTTGCTAATGAACTTCTTTATAGGGACAAGAAGCAGTGGTAAATCGAAGGTTGGAATTACCTACTGAACACGGAAAACCCAAATAAATATCATTTAATATGGTCACCTTTCATTATGGACTTATGGTTCATCCGGTCTTCGTAGAAAATTTTCAGTTGTTACCGTATTTTGCATCTCTGCCCAAAACACTCAGGTTTTACACATATTGGAAGCTTGATTCTTACAGTTGAAAATTTAGGTTAAGATATTAATGTGGCAACAGTGAATGGCCTCTTATTGATGCTATGTACATGGTAAGAATGTGTGGTGAGCTTTAGGGCGGAGCCAAACTTTTTTAGTTGTGGGGACAACTTAATTATTTGTTAATTTTGTGTCATATTTATAAATAATATTTAGAGTTGGAATTCAACTTTGATATTAAAGGGGCTATGGTGGTGGAGTTTATAAGTCTTGTGGATTGTTGTATAAATTTTTGAGTTTTTTTACAAAAAAGAGAAAAAGAAAAAAATAAATTCTACAAAATTATAACTTTTATGAGTCATGTTATAACTTTTAGGATTAAAGTTACATTTTTATAGGATCAAATTAGAATTTTTGAGATAGTTGAAATCAATCCTAAATATTAAAATCAATTATTTTAATTCAAGATCAATTGTAAAATTTCAAAAAATAGCTTCTCAGATTTATTTAAATAAAAAATATTTTGTTGTCCTTGGAAAAAATAAATTGAATGTGATCCAAATTTACTCGTGTTGGCGTATCCCCTAATATCTATTCAAATTTGTTTATAATTAATCAAAATTTTGTTTCATTTAAAACTATTAAATCTAAAAAATCAAGCATATGAACGGCCAAGATCACTTCATATTTTTTTGATAAGTAGGATCAATCCATAATTTTCTATTGTTTTTATAGAAAATCTTAATGTTATCAGAGGACATATGGGCCCACAGCTAAAGGGTTGTCGAAGACAAATGATGTCACACTTAATTGTAAAATACAAACTTACTCATGAACTTTGATAATATTTCACTGGGGGCAATATCTTAAATTTTTTGAAATTTTAAATATACCCTACATGTTTTAAAAATTGCAGTGGGGCAGCTGCCCCCACTGTAGATTAACCCCTGGTGAGTTTCATCGTTTTTTGGTCATACCCCATCAACAATTCACCGGTCACAGTGAACCCTCTTTACACTGTCTCATAAGAAACTGCTTTGGTTCTACTTATCTTAACATTCACCATCTTGACTCTCCTTTGCCAACAAGGAGTCCATTAAAGATTGTGTTTGATGGGGTTATTTTGTTCAAACCTATATGCTTGATTCTCTTATATGGGAAATTTGATGTTTTTCGTTGTTCCAGGAGATTGGATAAATAACCAATATTCTTTAGAATATATTTGATTAATCTCCAATTTCTCTTTTAGATTTTTATTTTACGGATTCATATGGGAACATGCTTGTATTTATTAATGATTTCCAATGCAGTGTGCTGCTTTGTTGATCAGAGTAGACTATGATGATGTCGAAAACTGATCTCGTGCAAGATCAACAGCCGAATATGTGAACGGGGTGTAATTAATGAATAATAAATATGTGATCAACACAAAGATATATAATGATTCGGTCCGAATAACTTACTCCACTCTCAAAAACGGCAGCGGTGGCCAGAGGTCTTTATTGATAAATAACGTAGTTGGGAGAGTACACTCCGGAAGAATTACAATGGTGAGAAGAGAGGAGCAATGTGTGTAGGGAGGTGAAGCCTGTGTAGAGATCTCAAAGTGTAGAGGCATCAAGGTCATGCCCTCTATGTGAAGAGGGCTTACATTATATAGGTATGGTGAGTCGGTGACTACTCTTTGATAAGTACAGTTATGGTAGGATTAAATCTCCATCATAAGTATCCCGATATTTTTTTCCACGTGTATCTATTCTTTGGGCTTCCTGGATCCTGAGCTGGATTGGATTGGCCAGGTGAGGAGAATACCACTGAGGCAAAGTTGAGGAAGAGAGAGCGTGGAGCGAAGAAGAGGCAAGGGTCCCCATGGGCGGCGCCCAAGGCCTGGGCTGTGCCCACTTGGGCGGCACTAGAGGCCTGGGGGACCCACTTGGGCGGCGGCCCCTTGGGTGTCTCCTTTGGGCACTGGTGTCTTTGGCTCCTTTTGATATATTGGGACTTTTGGCTCCTCTCTGTATATTGGGTCTGACCAAGTTGATTTTGGGCTCATCAGACTACACGTAAAGTTCTGTTCTTTCACTTTGTTCTATAACTAATTGATATGCTTCCTTCTATTATGTTTTATGATTTTGTACTAACTCTTATTTCTCTTTTTCACCTTCTTGTTTCAGCTGGGAAAAAAACTATGGAACTTTCTCTGCATTCAGCTCCCTATTTACCCCCAAGGTTGCAAATGAGCTCTGATGCAGCCACTAAAAGACGCAGGACATCACATGTTTGAATGTTTCCAGCTAATAAACCAAGTCATGCACCAATTTCTTCTGGAGGCTTTCAACCTGCTTCATCTTTAGACCATGCTTCTTGAGTAAATTCTACTTCTTTACCATACCAGTAATGTATGAATAGACTGCGACTCACGTTTTAATTACAAAAATTTTGAAGTCACCTCCTATTCAATCAAAGAACCCAAAAATTCTTTCATTCCTTTGACACCGGGTACTAATCTTTTGAGAAGATGTGGGATAATATCCTCCATGAATTTTTTTGCTTTTTAATCATCAAATTTGTTTTTAGTTTAAAGTATGTGTGTTTTTAATTCACATGATTTTTCCTTTTTGTCGAGGTTTCTTCATAGAAAATTTTGGTTTGTATCTTCAATTTATATGAATTCTCATCTCCATTATCGTTTACATGCCTGTGTAAACCCACTGTCAGTACTAGGCATTATTAGTTTAATGATAATCCTTGTTATGTTATGCAAGCATTGAGATACCAGGAGTGATCTTTTTCAATCAGAAGATCACCGTCCATTATTTGAGTGAGCATAGGCAAACATGATAGATCAACTAAGATCAACATTATGGACTTCAGTGTCAAAGTGGCTCTTTAACAAGTTGGTATAACAACCCTATAATTGATTATGATCCCATACAAGGAGGTCAATAGATCGCTTGGTTCATTTTGCAGTGCGAATAGAGGTCAAAGGAAAGATTAAGAGATAAGAGGCTGCTAAGAAAACTAACACACGTGTTGTGGTCCATGATGATGGTGTTATGAACACGAGTGAGTATTCTCAAAGGTGATAGGGGTGCTTGTTTGTGGTGTGACGACGGAGAATTGCCTCATGACGTAAAGGAGAGGTGAACCTCTTCTAGACATACACTTTGGAAGCAAGGTGTCACCTGATGCACAGAAGCAAGTTTTTGAGCCAAAACGGACTCGACATATGCCTTAGGTGGGTTGAATTGTCGAATGAAAGCCCAGTTCGGTCCAATTTTTAGGCAAAATTCAGAGGATTTGGACTGCATTATCTTTCCAAAAGGAGATAAAGGGAAATAAGGCATTTACTGTAAGATTTGAAACCTGCAATTTTTTGATTTCTAATAAATTGGATCAAGAATTAGGTCTGCCAAACATTTACCAACAATGTTTATGTACGAGTTACCCAAAAAAAGGGTATCCTATTTTTTAGTAAAATTTAGACCCCTGAAAAATTTTGTCCTATTATTAGAAATTAAAATTTTTAGGTAAGCTAGGGGAATTATAGACAATGCATATCATGGTGGTGCCAAAGATTAACTTGGATAATGGAAAAATAGTTTCCATTGTTCATTCTTCAATGAATCTATATTTAGCTTTACAACACAACTCAAGAAAGATTTTTCTAAGAAGATGACTACCTCAATCCATTAGAAAAAATATATTTCTCAAGTGAAATTCATGGGAGATGCAAACAAGATTGCCTTAGCACAGCTTCCTTTCCAAACGAATAACACATTGGCATGCTTTTGCTTTATCCTAATTCACAAACATTAATTTTAGTTATTGTATCAACAGTTGTAGTGTTCTTGCTTGAGTAACTTTGGTAAACTATACTAGACTTTGCCTACCGAGATAATTAACCTAAAAATGCATTGTTTGTGGATGTAGAATTTTAGCAATTTACTTTCATTTAACAATAAAATAAATCCTAAAACTATAAAACAAAATTGTTCACTTACAACGCACATGGGCACTAACTATCTTAATTTGACCTGTTATAGTAATCCTAATTATCAACCTAGCAGTGTATATTTCCTCATTTGCAGAAAAAAAAAATGAAATAAAGACTAAAAAGCCTAACTAAGTTGATGGTTGGGGTTTTCCAATTGCCTTCTTAACTCTTTGCTTAAAGTTCTATTAGACTCATACTTGGATTCAATAGATATCATATGATTCTATAGATATGCGACTTATAGTATTTTTTATGCTTTTTCATTGTTTCTACTAGTACAATATTTTCTATATCATCTGACATATGATTACTATCATTGCTTGCAGTTTTGTTCATTTATGATCTAAATACCTCCTGTTAGGTGGAAGAACAAGATCCACACTGACTTTGGATCTAAATACCTCCTGTTTTGTTCATTGCTTGCCTTTTTATAGCAGAGAAGAAGGATAATAAGTCAGTCTGAAGGATTATGGTAAATGTTAGATGAAGGCCAGAGACTCTTCTCGCTCACTATGAGGATGTTGGCATTAAGATGGAAAGTCATTGTTTCACTGCAAGTTTTCCTTCGAAATATTTTAATAAGATTCAACAGGAACAAAGCTTAAAATCTTAACTTGACTTGTGCAGGTCCTATCTTAGCTTTACTAGTCATGTCCTCTACTATATCATGGGCTATCCTTCTTTCTCTGTTAAGGGGTATGTATACATTTTTCTTCAAAAAGTGCTTTGTTTTATTCATCATTGACTTTGTGATCATGGATTTCTATTTGCATTTACGTGATTTATAGCTCAATGATTTTGTGATTGATTATTTTTATTAATCTAATTAATTTTGATGGTGCTTGTTGTAGGTTTGTTGGCAACAACTTGAGAAAAATAAAGGCACTGTAAAATTGTTGTGGGCATCAAATATGATGTGAAGTTTAATTGCACATTGTTTGGTAATTGAGAACTAAAATAACTACGAAAGGAAAGAGAATTGATAAAAAAAATGTCATTATGACTATCTTTGTTGTTGTATTTGACACTTCTGTAATCGAATATATGTATGTGTAATATGTACAAACATATATCGAAAGAAATTAATTATTGGGATATATAAAGAAATCACTAGTTTAGTCCTTGACTAATAATGTTGACATGTGTACTTATGGTTGTGTGTAATTGTATATTATTTTTATAAGTCTAAGTGTTGTTGTGTTATAGAAAATGATTTAAATATTCAAGTACTTCATAAGGCATACCCGAATTTATGGTGTGCATGTGTGTGTCAAAAAGTGATATAAGGTTGAGCCTACTTTCTTTGAATATTTAATTCAAGTTTTGTTGGAGGCTAAATTTTTGTGGTGTAAAGAACAATCTTTTTCAAATTAAAAACTTTAGTATGAAATAGTTCACATGCAACGCACGTATGCATCAACTAGTTAATTAATGTGTTATTATTTTTCTTTGAAAAAAAATTTACAAAATTATATTTCACAAAAATTTTATGAATTCTATGCGAACATCGAGCTCGAAGTTTGGGCAAATATGATACCCACCTGGAGATGCACCTCTAAGAATTATCACGAGTTTTGACTTAAATATACTATTTTTTAGCAAGGACTTATCCAAGGCCAGCCAACCATAGTCTCTCGGAAAGTAAAAAAGTTTTCATTCATGTGAAAAACCTGTGATGTACATCAAAACAAAAACCAATACAGGCAGTGAATCCCCATTGGTGAGAAAAAGAAAGGGGAATTCCTAATAGGCACCAAGCTTTAGCTGAGTGCCCCAAGGGAATTAGCCCAAGTCCTATACAATTCTACGCAAAACAGACTTCATAGCAGGCATGAGGTGGGAAGCTGCCAGGTAAAAAGTAATCTTTTGTTCCTTGGAGTGTTCTTGAATTTAAGAGAAACCATTTTGTCCCTAATGGTTTGGACTATAGCTTGCAAGATGACTTTGGAGTTCTTGGATTGGTGGCTATGGAGCCTAGAGTTCCTTTCTCTCCAAATGGAGTAAACAACTACAGAGAGGCATAGCTTTTGAAGGGTTCTGAGCATAGAATTACCCTTCCATGATTGAACAACTTGATCAAGTAGAAGCTGTCATGAAGTAGTTTGCCATTGTTCCCCACATAGAACATCACATGACACCAAATGAACCCTGAGTAAGGGCAAGCAAAGAAGAGATGTTGGTGAGATTCTTGGGAATTGTTGCATAGGCTGCATTCAATCCCAAGTTGGGCAGCAAAGGCTAGGATTCTATCTCTTGTGCTTAGCCTTTGTCTGATAGCCAGCCATAGAATAAAGTTCATTCTAGGGATGCCTTGAGCAAACCATACTAAATGGTACCAAGGAACTCTAGGATGCTGCTCCCTAATCTGTTTCCAAGCAGATGATGAAGAGAAAAGGCCATTTGGGGCTAGTGTCCACTTCACAGTGTCTTGTCTTAGATGATTTGGGAGAGATGAAGGCATGTTCTGGACGATATCCATCAAATCAGCAGGAACAATTGTTGGCCAAAACCATTGGTTGCCATTGACAATGAGGCTAACCATTGAGTTAGTTGGTAAGCTAAATTCAGCCATGGTGGTGTTGTTGCAGAAAAGTGATAGAGGGCCATAGGGGTGCCAGGAATCATGCCAAAGACAAATGTTCATACCATTGCCGATAAGATGCTTAATGAAGGGTCTGACAAGTGCTCTCAACTTTAAGATGCTGAGCTAATTCCAAGAACAAATGTGGGGTGGTTTAATAACCCAAATACTTCTGCCCATGAGGTAGTATGAGTGAATCCATTTGGACCAAAGACCTTGTTTGTCAGTGAAGAGTTGCCAAAGATATTTCATCATGAGGATAGTGCTTCAACTTTAATATTGTAAACTCAAGCGCAGGTTGAGCGAAATAATATAATTCTCGGAAGATCGAGGTCGAACCCTTAAGGAATTGTAACAAGAAAACAATCACACAAATACTAAAATGAACTTAAAGAAAAATGATTTGTTTAGGGAATTATTGAGAAGAGAAAATTGATTTAAATAATTAAAATAGTAATAAAAATACCAGAGCATCAGGTACTCCCTCTCAATTTTCGTACAATAATGATTAAAGACTCAAATCTTAACTTGAGACAATAATCAGATGTCGGTTGATTCAAGTAACAAATCAAGTAAAAAAACCTAAAATTATAATCAAAAGATTATTTAGGAACCTAAATAATCAACTAATTATATTATTTTATGAAATAATGATAATTACCTCAAGCGTAGAATAACCAGTTATTTACTTGTAGCAAAATTCAAACAATCGATGTACATGGAACAACGACTCAAGAATTTATACAGAGCAAAAATTTTACTAAGAAATCAGAAGTTAAATTAACAAACTATCATAAATCATTAAGCACAGAGTCAATAACAATACCGTACTTCATTGAGAGGTTCTCCCCTAGCCCTAGCTTAGCCTTCTATCCGGACATGATAACAATACTAAAAATAAAATAAAAAGAATTCTTAATCAAAAGGTTCATCCGTTTACAAGGTCTTCAACTCCTATTTATAACTTTATTATGGGAAAAGATTGAATTGCATTGGAATTCTAAGTTGGTGTTGGCAGACCTATACACGCGTCCGGACACATCATCCAGTGTACTCCTTCATCAACTTCTTGCCTTTCTGCCATTCGCGTCTGGACGCGTATACTTCCTCCGTCTGGACGTGCATTCCAGTATGCTTCCTCATCGATTATGCTTCATCTTTCCTTAATTCCTTCCAATTTTATACTATTCTCCTGCGAAACAAGCACAACTTATCTTTTATTAGCATAGCACCAGTTCTTAAATAATTTACCATATTTATCACACTTTCATAAATAAATAATTAATATTTTCAAGTAATAAATGTAAATATTTGATCTTAATTAGGTAGAATTGGTATCCTTGAGTCTTCTAATTCCAAGACCTTCTTCTCTTTTTGGTCTACAAACATCCTCCCAAGAAACTTTGGCTCCAGTTGACTTCATCTCAGTTCCACTCCAAAGGAAAGATCTTAAAAGCCTTTCAATATTTTCAATGATTTGTTGTGGAAGACAAAGGTGGGAGGCCCAGAAAGTTTGAATACTAATAAGGACTGACTGAGTGAGCTGGAGTCTTCCAACAAAAGAAAGGAATCTATTTTTCCCGCTAAAAATTCCTGATTTTATCCTTTCTACAAGTGGATCACAGTGTTGGGCTTTAAGTCTGGAGGTAATTAGAGGGATGCCAAGGTATCTTATGGGAAGAAGGCCTTCAGAGAAACCTAGAAGGTTGATGATGAAAATTTTCTCTTGAGTAAGAACAACAGCCATGAAAATGTTGCTTTTCAGCAAGTTAGCTTGAAGCCCAAAAAGAATTTTGAACTTGTCAAGAGCAATTTTTAGCAAGCCAATAGAATGAAGGTCACCATGACTGCATAACATAAGGTCATCAGCAAAGGTAAGATGGGTTAAATTGAGCTTTTTGCATCTCCAATGATACCTGAATCCTGAGTTTGAAGAAGTTTGTTGGTTGATAATAGCTGAGAGTATCTCCATGGCTAAGACCAAAAGATAAGGGGATAGGGGATCCCCTTGCCTAAGTCCTCTAGTGCTTGAGAAGAAACCAACAAGCTCCCAATTCACATTGATAGAAAACTTCGAGGTAGTGATACATTGTTTCATCCATCCTCTCATTCTAGCTGGAATGTCCACCGCTTCCAGAGTGTCCATGAGGAAGCCCCAGTCAATAGTGTCAAAGACCTTGGTAATGTCCACTTTGAGAGCACAATGAGGGGAGCCATAGTTTTTGTGATAGTCCCTTAGAAGCTCTTAGGATAACAGTATGTTATCACCAATTTTTCTTCCTGTAATGAAGGCAAATTGGTTATGACTTATTATGTCCTGCAACACCAACTTAAATTTATTAGCAATTATTTTGGATATTGCTTTGTAAATAAGATTGTAACAAGAGATAGGTCTGAAGTCTCCCATGGTGGTAGGGTTGGAGGACTTTGGCACAAAAACAATAATGGTAGCATTCAACTCTCTTAACAGACTGCCATTTTTGAAAAATTCCTTGATAGCTGCAGTAACATCCTCTCCTATAACCGACCATGATTTCTTGAAGAAGTAAGAAGAGAAACCATCACAGCCAGGGGCTTTCATGTCATTGAAAGAGAAGATGACCCCCTTTATCTCCTCTTGATCAAAGTCTCTACCCATATCAAATGCTTGCTGGTCAGTAATTTTGTTTAAGCCTAGTGAGTTAAGCATGTTTTTCCTAGTTGTATGATTTGTAGTAGTTGAATTACCCCCAAGTATCCTCATGAAGTAATCTATGGCTTCAGCTTTCACATTTTCAGGACCTACAATTGCTCTGCCTTCAGGATCTTCAAGTTTAAGAATTTTCTTTCTATTCCTTCTGTTGACCATTGATTTAAAGAAGAATGAGGTATTTTGGTCTCCCTCCTTAAGCCATAGTACCCTTGACTTTTGTTTGAAAAATATTTCCTCATTAGTAGCAACTTCAGAATATTCAGCAAGTAATTGTTTCTCCTAATGCCTAAGTGCCAGGTCTGAAGGATTAAGGTCTAGCATCCTTTGGCAGGCTTCAAGAGTTGTTTTCTTTTCCCTGGCCCTCATTGAGACTTCTCTTATCTCCCTACTTTTCTCCTTGAAAATGGATTTGAGTCTTTTGAGTTTAGAAGAAACTCTGTATTGGTAAGTACCATGAAAATCTTCATTCCATGTAGCTGCCACAATAGGAAGAAAGTCATCTCTGTCAGCTAAGAAGTTGAAAATTTTGAAAGGGCATCTTTTCCTCCTCATGGCTCCACCTATTTTTACCAATGCTGGACTATGGTCAGAGACACCTGGTGGTAGAAACTTTGTTGAGGACTATTCCAGTTGTTGAATCCATTTACCATTAACTAACACCCTACGTATCTAAGATCCACCAGTTCAGCAGCTTGAATACAAAAATCAAAATCATCCATAGCTTTACATCTTCTATTAACCCCACCATGGTTTTCTTCAATATTTCTTATAACATTAAAGTCCCCCATAAGAATCCAAGGTCTAGCATTGAAGCAACTAGAGGCATTGATCAAATTTCTTTGAAGTCTTCTCCTGTCACTATCTAAAACCATTGTTTCCTATAGTATCATAATTTTCATTCCTGACTTTTGTTTCAATGATGCCAAGTAAATCCAAGTGATTTTCAAAAATCATTTTCCTTATCTCCTCTTGCCTAGAAGGCTTATTTAGTCCCCCTAATATTCCAGCTAACAAAATTAAACATGGAGAGAGAGGAAGGAAGGTCACTTTCTGAGCTTAAGTTGCTCAGATAGCTTAAGTGGACCAAGGTGGGGATTTTTCTTCTTCACTTTTTTCCTTTTGCCACTGGCTAGTGGTTTGTCCAAAACATCAAGGCCTTCTTTAGGGGCTTCACAGTTACTAATGGGATCCACAATCAGTTGGCCATCATTAATATCAAGTCCATTAAATCTATTGGATGCTAATACAGGGATAGAAAGCTGAGGAAAACAATCTGAAGAAATGGGATTGATAGAAGTTACCTAGGTTTCCACCTGATAATTAAAAGTAGGTGGCTGCTCTTGAGCAACACTATCCACTACCACAGTGGAGATGATATTTTTCCTTTTGTCTTTGTGACAAGGCTGAACTGGTGCTTGAATAGCTGAGTCCTTGTTGCTGCAAGATTCTGGAGCTTTGAAGTTGGCATCTTTTCTTGCTTTAGGTATCTGTCTGTTTTGCTTGCTAAGGGTTTTGGGGTAGCCGAGATCATTGTGGCCAAAGACTTTGCAATGAGGACATGATTTGGGTCTCCATTGGTACTCTACTAGGATGTCCACTATCCCATAATCCTCCGGTGAGTGCCCTGCATTTTCAGTTCAAATGATTGAATTGGTTCTTGATTGGCATCTATTTCCACACATATTCTTGCACATGTGATTTCTTTGCTTTGCTTCAGTAAGTGAGTCAGCATATAAAGGCATTCCTACTGCACTAGCAAGATAGCTCAGTCCTTCCTCATTCCAATATTCCAATGGGATGTTGAAAAGCTTAATCCACACTGGAAGTTTTGTGTGTATATCTTTGAATGGTTATAACCTTGAATGCCATTTCTTCAGGATGATTGCTCTGCCTGAGAAGAGCCAAGGGCCATTTTCNCTGGTTGCAACCTTGAATGCCATTTCTTCAGGATGATTGCTCTGCCTGAGAAGAGCCAAAGGCCATTTTCCAAGATTTTCATACTAGCTAGCTCATCTTTAAGTTTGAAGAAAAAGAAACCCTGATCATTTTCCAACACCTCTAGCAGGCCATGAGGATTCCATAGTCTTTGAGCTATGTTTTTAACCACCAAAATGGGGAGCCTCTTGCCTAAAAAGTATTCTATTAGGCAAGATGACCATTCCTTGCAACCTTGTTCAGCCACTGATGGGGGGGGGGGGCACAACATGCTTGTCTTCCACTACCAACGGTTTGAAGTATTTCAAGTTCATGGATTTATGTGATGGGGCTCCACTACTAGACTTAGTGTTCCCCACAAGTTGGCTTCACAGAGGTTTGTTGGGCTGGTTGGTGGATGAGGGAGCATAGGGGACTGTCAGCACTATAGGAGGTGGGTTTGATGAAGTGTTCACAGGGTTAGATAACTCACATGAACCCTCTATTGGAATGGTGATTGTTGCATTACTGTCATGAGCAATGGTGCTCTGGTTGACATTTAATGTCAATGGAGATTCTTTGGAAGCATGATGTTCCATGGCTAGTAGGATGCAATAATGTAATGGGGAAGAGGGGAAATGAGGGAAAGTTGTAAGATAAATAAATGGGAGTAGAGAAAAATAGAGGAGCAATGAGTAGTGAAGGATTCAGGATTTGAAAGATTGAAGAGGGTGAATCTCTCGAGGAGAAAGAGAGATGAGACGAGCCATTTTAATATGGAAATGCTTTGTCAAAGACCCAAATAGACTGGTCACCTCTGTTCGACAGTCGCCGCTGTCGGTGGTGTTGGAGTGGTAGGAGATGGTGGTGTTGGGAATTAGAAGCAAAAAAAAAAAACTACTAAAGAGCACAAAAATAGAGGATGAAAAACTGCTCCACTTCCACACTAATTTCACTCAAGAAACATCTCTATATTTCATCAAATATGATTACAATATCAAGGAATACATGGGGAGCAACTTATCAGAATTTTTCAGCAGTAAACACTCAAGAAAATACAAAGAAATAGAGTTTCTGCTCATGAACAAGCTGCTGTTTTTTCAGGCAGCAAACACACTGTTTTTCTCACTTTTTCCTCTCTATTTTTCTGCACAGAGACTCTCTATTTTGGGCAGTAACTCCGGCCCCTTTTATACTGATTTTTCCTAGCCAAAACACTCTAAATTTGGCCACTTTATG
>CAUOFW020000981.1:215679-247382 GCA_963454935.2 Ilex paraguariensis
GCTTTATTACTTGATTTCTCAGCATAATTCACATGTTCTTCAACATTTTTACTTGCCAAACATTCATTACTATAATGCCCAAACTTGTGACAATTGAAGCATTCAACATTTCTCTGGTCAAAACTTTGATTGTTGTAATTACCTCTTGCTCTTCCTCGTCCTCTTCCTCTCGAACCATAAAAATTTTGATTTCTTGTATCATTAGTGAATTGACCTCTTCCACCTCTTCCTCTATTAGCGTAGCTTCTTCCACGACCTTCGTAGCCTCTTCCTCGATTGCCATAACCTTTACCTCGTGTTCCATTACCTCTTTCTCTTTGAGATGTACCACCTTGAAATTCTCTGTTTTCATCTTTCAAAGAAAACTTGGATTGAAGAGCTTGTTCAAGAGAATTTGGAGTCTTTTTATTAATACGCTGCTCATGTATTTCCAATGTCGCCATCAATTCATCAACACTTGTAGTCTTGAAATCCATGGACTGCTCAATGGCTACAACAACATGCTCAAATTTTGGAGTTAAGGTTCGTAGTATTTTTTCAATAACACGAACGTCATCAATATCTTCTCCATACCTTCGCATTTGATTCACAATCACCAAAGTTCTTGAAAAATACTCCGAAATTGACTCGACTCCATTCATATTCAAACTTTCAAATTCACCTCGCAATATTTGAAGACGAACCCGAATTGTTTTATCAATTCCTCTATGCAAACTCTTCAAAATTTCCCAAGCTTGCTTCGAAATGGTCGCGGAAGAAATCTTCTCAAAAGTATTATCGTCAATACATTGGTAAAGAAGAAATAAGGCCTTCTTATCCGTCTTCCTTGATTGCTTAAGCACTGCCTTTTGAGCATCATTAAGCGCTTGCTCNTTGGTCGCGGAAGAAATCTTCTCAAAAGTATTATCGTTAATGCATTGGTAAAGAAGAAATAAGGCCTTCTTATCCGTCTTCCTTGATTGCTTAAGCAGTGCCTTTTGAGCATCATTAAGCGCTTGCTCTTCCTCTGTAGTCGGCTCGATGTAACCTTTTTCAACAATGTCCCAAAGATCTTGCGATTGTAACAACACCTTGATTTGAATACTCCGATTCCCATAGTTATCTTTTCCCAATTTGGGAAATTGGGGTTGAAGCACATTACTCACAGTAGCCATAACAACCTGCTCTGATACCACTTTTGTTGGGAATTAGAAGCAAACAAAAAAAACTACTAAAGAGCACAAAAATAGAGGATGAAAAACTGTTCCACTTCCACACTAATTTCATTCAAGAAACATCTCTATATTTCATCAAATATGATCACAATATCAAGGAATACATAGGGAGCAACTTATCAAAAATTTTCAGTAGTAAATACTCAAGAAAATACAAAAAAATAGAACTTCTGCTCATGAATAAGTTGCTGTTTTTTCAGGCACCAAACACACTGTTTTTCTCACTTTTTCCTCTCTATTTTTCTGCACAGAGACTCTCTATTTTGGACAGTAACTCCGGCCCCTTTTATACTGATTTTTCCTAGCCAAAACACTCTATATTTGGCCACTTTATGGCTAACTATCCCCAAGAAAAAACTGTTCAACTTTCCATGCAACCATACATGAATAAGTCTCCCAAATACATGAATAGACTTTTCAAAAATATTCTGGACACTTCTGGTATATATCACTTCAATACCATGACTTTTCAATACCCAAAAATACCCCTTAAAAAATAGAGTTTATAAAACTAACAGGTGGAACGGTGGTGGTTTGGTGAATCTGGTGGTGGTTGGTGGGTTAGGTAGGTGGGTTACGTGGATCTGGTGGTGGTGGTGATGGATCGAGGGTCACTGGTCACCTCTGTCGCCGGTCGCTGTTGGAGGTGTTGGAGTGGTAGGAGGTGGTGAAACGGTGGGTTGGTTGCGTGGATCTGGTGGTGGTGGTGATGGAGCGTTGGTCGCTGTTCACCTCTGTTTGCCGGTCGTCGCTGTCGGTGGTGTTAGAGTGGTGGAACAGTGGTGGTTTGGTGAATCTGGAGGTGGCTGGTGGGTTAGGTGGGTGGGTTGCGTGGATCTGGTGGTGGTGGTGATGGATCGATGGTGATTGGTCACCTCTGTCGCCGGTTACAAATGAGAGTTTTGTATATCTTTACTCTTTTACGTATCTTTACTTTTGCTTTTCCATTGCCAACCATAGTCTCCCTAATATAAATATAATAAACTTTCTTTTGAGAGAAAATAATTCTAAATTTCATTTCCTACATCTTTCTTTATTTTTTCTTTTAAGATCTGCCCATGAATAGTGAGTAGTTTCCTTGTACTCTTTAACCTAGAGTTATGGATTTGTTATTGTTTGTTTAGATTATATTTATATAATTATTTTCTTGAATTTAATATTAAATATTTATTTTTTCAAGATTGATTGAATATTTTAGCAAAGTTTTATACTCCGTAAAATTGTCTGATTGTTTATTAACAAGATCGAGTTCTTGGTATATTCAATGCTTATAATTCCCTTCGAGTTTTATAAAACTAGTTCTTTAAATTCTATTTTCATTTCAATCAAACCAATTGTGTTTCGAAACTATATTTTTCGATTGACTACAATATTAATTTGAAAATCAACTGAGATAATTATAAATTGCATAACTATAATTATCCAATAAATATGAATAGACCTAGATCCCAAAGTTAAAAGGCCATTTTTCAATAGATTATTTTCTTTAAATTTTACTTGCAATTATATTTCAAACTAACACAATCTGGTAAAGGTTGTACTATTACAAGTTTTATACATCTCATTACTTATGTATGTCCATTTATGACCAAAATTACAAGCATGACACCCCCCCCAAAACAAATGAAAAGGAAAAAAAAAATACTCAACCATAATACATATGCTAGACCAACAAAAAAAAAACACGAAATTAGAAATCAAATGATGCGGTGCTTATCTGATGATATTTTTTATTTTATTTTTACACATTTCAACTTCTAAATTTATTCAATATCAATACCAATGCCTTATTTAGGTTGTCTAGAATTGGCCTTTGTGAATAAATTTTACTGACTGCCACCTCGAATCTCATCCACAAAAGCCTTAAGATTCATGTCCGAGGATCCACCTTCTTTCACACCTTCCCTCGCCAAATCCTTCCATTTCTTAGCATTCGCTCTCATCTCTTCGCCTCTATCTCCGCTTCCCATCACCAGCTCTAAGCACCTCTTGATTTCACCACCTCCGACGACTCCTCCACTCGCAGTCACCCTCTCCCCAGTCTTCCAAACGTCTTTGATGAGCTTTGCATTGGTCGTCTGATCGGCCCACTGCGGAAACGCCACCACTGGCACCCCAGAAACCAAGCTCTCCACTGTCGAATTCCACCCGCAATGTGTCACAAAACACCCCACCGATGGGTGCGAAAGAACCTCCACTTGAGAACACCATGGCACTATCATCCCCTGTTTTTCTAGTTCTTCACTGCGACTCAACTTTTCTTCTTCTTTCTCCCCATTACCAGTTCCTCTAATCACCCACAAAAATGGCCGATGGCTTTCTAGCAATCCGAACGCAAGCTCTTCCGTTTGTTGCTTTGATAACACGGATATGCTTCCAAACGATACGTAAACCACAGAAGATTTGGGTTTTGAGTTCAACCATTCCACGTAATCTCTTGATTTTTGAAAGAGATCGCCTCCAAAGGACGTATCAGATGGATCTTTTCCATCCAAGAAAGCTGATGGTATTAGTGGTCCTATTGCCTTTAAGTTATACTTCTCAATAGCTCTTAGGGCCTCAGTTTCCAAAGCATCAAAGGTGTTTAGGAGTATTTTTGGGTTTGTTTCTTCATCAAGTAGCTCAAAATGCGCCATTAATACTGGGAGTGCGAAATTGTATATGTCTGAATTTGAAGAATGAAAAAAAGAGGGAAGGTCACAAATAGCAAGAGGTGGCAGCCCTGGTAATTCAATGGAAAATGAGGGGTCACTGCTATTATTTTTAATGGTCTCAGCGTACCCATTGTAGTAATAGTAAAAAACATCGAAAAGGGTGGCTGGTTGTATCCAAAGAAGTGTTGCCGCGACATGAAGGTGACGCGCCACCTGTCCTACCCATGGAATAAGGGTGGTGTAGATCATATGGGTAAACGGGTGGCCTTCCGCAGCACCGGTGGTGATGAGTTCTGCCACCGCTTGGGAACCAAGTCTTGTTAGCTCAGATATGAAGCGTTCGTCACTAGGTGACGACCCATTGTCATAACCATCAGAGAAGGAGGCGAAGGTTAATCCTTCTGGTAGTGGAGTGGTTTTAGCCATGTGGCGAATGGCAGAGACGCTGGTTAAGAAGGTGACTTTGACACTCATTCGAACAAGGCGCTTGGCGAATTGCAATGATGGGTTAATGTGACCTTGTGCCGGAAAGGTGACAAGTAAGATGCGACACTCCTCCATATAGACTACACTTGAATTTTTTGCCTTTTTTGGTGCAATGATCTGTGTGAAAGCTAGTGTAACTGGTGTTTGTGCGGCAGAAATCACTTGAGAGCTATATATAAGGATTTGAGCTTAAGAATTTGAGGTGAAATTTCCTTTTTTATTAATTTTTTTGGCGAGTCACGTATAATGTATTGAAATGAGAATCATATTATATACAAGTTAGTTACTCGCTCATTAATGATAGATAATCTATCAAAAATATAATAAAACTATAAAAAAATTAAATAAACTTAAAAACTTGACTCGATAAATTAGTATCATTAAATAAGCAGTGAATTCTAATAAATATTAAAACCCATAATTAAATATTAAGACTCACAATTAAATTAATGAAAAATACAATATTTGCATTATTAGATTAATTTTTTAAGTTTGTATAACATTGTTCTAAAAATATATATATTAAAAAAATATGAATCCAAAATTTTGGATGACGTTTGAGGTGACGAATCGGAGGAAGTTGGATCCCATTTTGCATCTCTTTAGTTTTTTAGAATTAGTGTCGGAATCATTGGTCCCCATGGTACTGAATTTTTTAAAAGATAAGTTAATGGTACTGAACTATCAGATTTTAACGTGTATGAAACTTGTCGTGGATAATGCTGATGAATAGCATGATGTTTGTGGTGCATACATGATTAATCTGGTTGTAAACATCAAATCCTTTTGGCATCATGTCCGGCGGCTAAGTCCTCAAATAAATAAAAAAATTTGAGGCCCAAATGATGATTTAAGATGTGTAATATTATATAAACTTAAAAAATAAATTTGATAATAAGAAGTTGATCTAAATAAATACTGGGATCCATAATAAAATCAATAATTGTAATTATCAAATTTATTTTTTAAATTCACGTAACATTGCCCTTTAAAGATTGCTCAAAATAAATTTTGGAACTCTCAATTTCAACATGTTATGTAATTATTATGAATTGTAATTTTCTTTCTTAAACAAAAAAATCCGTCAGTAATGATTGAGAGATACTAATTAATATCAATACATTTCAACAGTAAAAAACTTTTTTTGGATTGATAATATTAGTGGCGACAAAGTTTGTTGTCATTGGGAGTGATTCATTGATATATAATCATCACTAAATACCTAAATTATTTGTGACAACTTTTATAATTTGTCACTAAAGCTGTTGTTTCTTGTATCTATCATCATTCCTTGTCTTTCATGATTTTTTTGAATGATTCTTTATCCGTTTTTTGATTAATTATTTTGTGTGTATGAGAATATTTTGAGAGTTTTATTATTTTTAAGATCCTACAATAGTTATTAGATTGACAAAGGATCTCAAGTAATGTTAGGTTTTACAATCAATTCAATAATTTTTTTATTTTTTATTTTTTAATTCAATGATAATGACTAATTAAATTAACAAATTAAATTAATAGATTAGGTGTAAATAGCATTGCTCATAGTTTATATATATACATTTGTTTAATATGATAATATTAATCTTTGGTTTTCTGACATGGCATTCTTCGATCATGACAAAATTCAATGACATTTAAAAATAAGTTTTACAAAATAATTTTTTGGGAAAATTACATCCAAACCCCCTGAGGTCTGTCACTTAATCACTTAGACCTCATAACATTTAAAATATTACACACAGACCCTCTGAAGGTTGTACAAGTGTAACACTTACACCTCTGTCATTAATGTTCGTTAGTATATATCCGTTAGTAAATTACATTCGAACTCTTTGAAGTTTATAAATGTATAATACTAAGACAACTCAAGTTTAAAATGTTATATTTAGACCAAAAATATTTCAATCAAAGATAGAATATCAAATACTTTATATTTTACAATCAAAATTTATGTTCAATTGTATCATTTATTGAAATAAAATCATAAATAAAAATCTATTTTTTTTTCTTAAAATCGTAATTAATATACTATCTATTGCAATAAAACCAAAAAATCAAAAAAGTGGTCTAAGCCGTTCATAATAGAACATGAATTTTACAACTAAAATTCATATTCTATTATGTCATTTATTGAAAAAATATTAAAAATAAAAATCTAATTTTTTTCTTAAACAATCATAACTAATACACAATTATACTATCTATTAAAACAAAATAAAAAAATCAAACAAATGGTCAAACTATAATAGATACAATATCTTCTAACTTTAATTAGGGTAATTTGGTAGTTTAATTTAGTCTTTTAAATAATCAAATTAAATTTTAATAGATAGTACAATTGTATATGAATTATATTCTTTTAAGAAAAAAATTAAAATTTTAATTTTAATTTTATTTCAATAAATGTCATAATATATAGGACATAAATTTTAGTTGAAAAATTTAACACATTTAATATTTTATTTTGGATTGGCGTATTTTTTTTATTTAAGTATAACATTTTAAACTTGAGGTGTCTAAATATTACACACTTATAAAATTTAGGGGGTTTGAGTTTAATTTACTAACAGATATACTAACGAACATTGACGACAGGGGTCTAAGTGTTACACACATACAAATATTAGGGGTCTGTATGTAATATTTTAAATATCAAGAGGTCTGAATATAATTCTTCTTAATTTTTTATTTTATTTTGGTTGTGCGGTGTATCTTGAGAAACAATGGAGAGCAGGTACATAAGGTGAAGTCAGGACAAGCAGACATAAATAGGGGTTTTAGGCAAAAAAGATTAAATGAGGCCTTAATATATGACGAAATATAATGACATGATTGTCCTATACCATTTGAAAAATATTTTTCTTATTTGTTGAGAAACATTTTTCTTATTTGTAATTCAATCTTTGCCCTCAAATTTTGCATATAAAAAATTCATTGATTGAAATTAAATTTGAAGGCCAAATGTAATTAAATGGGTTATTAGTTGAATACCTATAGAAAGAGAATTTAAACTTTATTTGTGGTAGCTATATAATTTTTCAAAGAAAGAATCGTAAGAATTGGTATAAGTTAATTTTACGAAGTAAATGCGATATAGATGAAAGATTGTAGAAAAGCCTCTTGTTTAAAAGCGAAAATTTAGCAAGACAATTACAGTGCTAATTAAATTTAGATAGTGAGTAGGAGTAGTCCATTTTTGGCTTTTAGTCATTTTGTGTGTTGTAAAAAAATAATTAAGTAAAATATCCAACCCAAATGAAAAGGGCCTTAAATTTAACTTAAGAAAGAAAATTACAATTATTACTAATTACATGATAGGTTGAAATTGAGAGTTCTAAAAAAATTTTAAGCAATCTTAAAAATTTCATTTAAGCCTCAAAATTTCATTTAAGGGGGCCTTAGGCAGCGGACTTGGTCGCTATATGTAGGGCCAACACCCGGTTAAGGTTACCTAGTACATGGTTTCAAAAGCATTAGATTTGTATGTCCCGATTAATCAATATGTATACACCACACCGATCATGCTAAACATTAATTCATTCAAATTAGAAAATATTTAATACATAGACTTTACCATCAGTCGAGGGACATTAATATATAGTTTGTATAAACATTCGCTTAAGATGTTCCAAACAAGTTGAAGGCTTTCACCAATCTAGTAAGGAATGACAATGACATGGCGTTCTTTGATCATCACAAAGTTCAATTACATTTAAAATTTAGCCTTAAACAACAATTTTTGCTTTCTGTTTGGTGTTGCAGTAGTGTATGTTAAGAAACAATAATGGAGTAGGTAAAAGGTGCCAATCACATGGACCCAAAAGGATTTTATTTTTATGCACCATACATCATTGCTATTCATCAGCACCAAATGGGTTGTAATATTCGCAATATGACTAAAGAGGATGTATGAAAACTAAACATAAAAAGAGAAGAAAATGAAAAGTTAGAGTTTGATAATATTATCCAAATTATATGATAATAAATCTTATACTAAATAAGACTCTAGTGCCTTTTATACAATTTTATTCAAAAATTCATAAACTTTTCATCAACTAATGAAAATAGAAGACATAAATAAAAATAAATTTAATTATTTTAACAAGTAACTTTTGCCTTTTAAAAGAAAAAATATGAAAGACTTGGATATGTGTAACATTAATAAAGTTGTATTAATATGAATTACATATTAATAATATTAGCATTATCTTTATTGTGAGAATAAAGTGGTCCAACTAAAAATTTAACATTAATCAAGTATTATTAATATGAGTTATAGATTAAGTAAGGCTAGTGTTGTCTTTAAATTTTATTTTAGGGGTAAAATAGTCAATCAAAAATAATTTTTAATAATGTACTCTTATTAATTGTATGTATATGTAGATGTGTGTTGTAAGAAAATTAAGTAAAATATTCAACCCAAATAGAAAGGGCCTCAAATTTAACATAAAGAAATAAAACTACAATTCATAATAATTACATGATAGGTGGAAATTGAGTGTTCTAAAAAAACTTTTAAATAATCTTAAAAATTTCAATTATTTGGGACTTAGACAAGTTTCGTGCACGTTAATTTGTGATAGTTAACTACCATCGACTTATCTTTTAAAAAAATGGGTACATGGAGACCGGTCCTGGCAGAACAATGTTTCCTAGTCTAATTCTAAAAAAATAAAAATGCAAAATAGGATACAACTTCCTCCAATTCGTCACCTCAACCATCATTCAAATTTTTTTTTAATATATTTTTATTATTAATTATATAATAAAGTACAAAATAATTAAAATTTCAAAAGATAAACAAAATAATTTTTACTTTTTTTGGTTGACATCTCTTAAATTTTTCTTTAAAGTTAATTTTACAGCTAATATTACTACCCCAAATTTAATAAGAAAAATAGTACACTAAGGGTGTGTTAGAAAATTTTTTTTTTTAAAAATGATTTTAGGACTTATAATTTCTCAAAAGTACTTTAAAAAAAAAACTAGTGCTTGGAATCGTCCCACCACTACCGCCCCACCATCATCACCACTACCATTGATGATGCATAAAATAGGTTATGCACAATCAAATCATTCGAGTGTATGATGTAAGGTAATTAATGACACAATTAATAATAAAATGCAAAGATTTGGTGGTTAGGCCTAGGTAATCTAACCACTACAGGCGGCAAAGGTGGGCAAAAAACTTTATTAATGAGAGAGAGAGAGAGAAAGAGAAAGGGAGAGAGAGAGAGAGAGAGAGAGAGAGAGAGAGAAGCAAAAGTAAGCTCAAAGTGTGGTGTATGTGAGATACAATTAAGGATATGTGCTATTTTCAATTAATGATTATCCCGATATTTACTCTCCACATGCGTTAACTTTCCTGGGTCTCTTGAAATTTAAACTAGGCTGAGCCCTTTAGCTAAGTTGGACCTGTTTTTTTTAGCTAATTGGGCTTAACCCACTAACCGGGCCTACCCCAGATGGATCTGGCCTCATCATTTGCCCTCCATGCCCTAAGCTCCAATTGTGGCAAAAAAGGTTAAAGGTATAAATGAGCCCCTTCATTTGGATAGACAAAGGTTTCTTGTTCCCCATGGCAGCCTCTTTTGCTTTCCATTTTTTATTCTCACAAAGCCTCTTTCCTTATTCAGTAAGACCATTGTTGGGCACCCATTTTATCAACCATCATCCCCTTTACTGGGTCTCTCGTTAAACTCGGCAGTAAAACCCCCTTTTTTATCTGGGCCACCATCTTTAGGGCTTTAAAGAGCACTCCCATTTTACCCAAAAAAATTTCTTTGGAACTAGGGCTCAGAGGTACCCTTCACCTCCTTCAATCCATAAAACCCTTGAGAGAGGTTCAAGAAGAGAGACATGGAGACTAGCGGGAAGATGACGAATGGAGGGTTCCTTGGTTGGGTCTATGTGGGAAGCCACAACAAGGGAGAAGAAATGCAAGGCCAAATACGACCCAAAGCCGATGCTTGGCGGTGCCTGTGGCGAAGCAGGGGGCAACGGCCGCAACAGGCACGCCTTGGGAGTCGGTGGTGACGTCGGCGGCAACAGTGAATTGGGTGATGCCCCGATTTCAGTTGGCAACGTCGGAGGAAGAAAATGAGGCACAACAATGCCAAGCACAGAGGTCTACATTGAGGGCGCGATAAATGCAGGTGCAGATGTGAGACTCGATCATGCATTACATATATATTAGCATAATTATGTGGAGTAATTGTAATTATGTGAAATTATTTATTAGATGAAATTTTGTGTACAAAAAATAGTATTGGGTTGATTTTAAAATCATTTAAGAATTTAGGGGAGGCAAATAGAATTATTAAATTTTACACATGTGTCAAGGCTAAGGTGGTGGGTCATTTTGAAAAAGTCAAGTGCATGTGTGTGTGTGTGTGTCTTAAGGTGTAGTAAAGTGTGTGTGTGTGTACGTTAACATGTAGTAAAGTGAGTGTGTTTCAAAGACAAACTAGTGTGTGTGTGTGTGTGTGTGTGTTCTGGTGTGTTCAAACCGTTAGTGAGGGAGAGTAAAGGAGAGGAAGAAGAAAAAAAAAGAAGAAAGAAGAACTTGGGGGACTCCATGCCAAACCAAAAACAAGAAGAAAAAAAGAAGGTAAGGGTGTGTGTGTGTTCATTTTAGTGTGTGTGTGTGTGTGTGTGTGATTAATTTTAAGTATTTGTGTATATGTGTGAACTGTTTTAGTTTAATTTCAAAACAGATTTTTTTGTGGGTTTATTTAAGTGTGTTGAACATAATTTATGGGTCTTGAATGGGTATTCAATCGGGATGCTTTTTGTGGACTAGGTTGAAACCAAAATTATGGGAGTGAAATTGAGAGTTTAAGGGTTCAATTAAAGGGTTGTTTTGCATGATTTAATGAGTGTGTGGGTTTAAGCGTGATTGTTTTAAAAGAAAAGTACAACAAAAATTGGAAATGAGTGCCGGTAATGCTGAAACTTTGATTTCTAAATATTATTATTACATGTGTGAATTTTAATCCAAATGACCTAAAATTTTGCATGTTGCATTTTTGATTGATGCTTGATGTGATAATGTAAATTTCAAATGCAAATGAAAATAATATCTAGTGCGAAATGTATGAAATGCCATGCAGTTTTAGGATTCGGGGTCGAAATGTGTAATAATGTGCCCCGGTAAATGTGTTTAACCTAATTAATCCTAATTGTGATTAATGTGAGTAATTTTGAAGATTTGGGGAAGAAATATGATCCCTAATTCTAATGTGCCCCCGTATATGAGTGAACAATGTTGTAACCGGGGTTACCGGGGCACTTTGAGTTGAATCATCTTGCATGCATTAGTGCATGATTAATTATTAAATGTGATAAACATATTGATATTGTAATTGCAAATGTGTTAGGTGCAACGGGTGAGACAGTGACTGTTGGAACAGATACGATAACACTAAAAGGATCCATCGATAGAACCGAAGTGTCGTAGATCGGTATATTTGAGGTGGGTGTATATCTTTATATGTTTTAAAAATATTATTATGAGATAATATTAAATGATATAATTTAATTGCATTTCTCCATAATTATGTGCTATGTGTTTATGTGATTGGATGATGCTTTGTACTGTGTATTGTGTATTGTGGAATGTGATTTACTGTTTGAGATAGGAGCATCGATGCTTGATCACTAGGCGTGCAGTGGTGTGCTAGCATTGTGATGTTTTTGAGAGGTTTGGGAAACACGGATCCATGTGGGATCGATTACCCGATGAGGGGTAGTATGGATGTGATATGGCTTGTGAATTCTTTGGAATTGGATTGATGTTGTTGTTTGATACGTGTACCTACATAATATCTATCTATTTTAGTGTATTACTATAATTTTTATTTCATATACAGCATGTATACTCACTGAGTGCATGTTTTAACTCACACCCCTATAGCTTCTCATTTTCAGGTACAAGAGAGGGAGACAGATCAGTCCACTGTCAAAAGGGTTGAGTTTTGTACAACATTAGTATGATATTCTGTTTGTTATGTATTTAGTTTTAAATGAGTAAATGATACTGGTTGACGGACTGTATAATTATTTGTTGGGTTGTATGTTATGTTAAATGAGAGATTATTATAGCAGGTTAATAGTATATATATTTGTAAAGAGACTCAACAGACATATTTTGTGATGTATGCTATATGGGTGGGGGATTTTGTATCTGTCTATAACCTCGAAAACAAACAATTGGTATATGTATTATATATGATACAGGTTATGAGACAGATTTACCATAATGCTTATTAACTAAGGTGATGGGTGGTATTGTTGCACCTGTAAAATTAATTAGTGTTTTATTAATCTAGATTATATATATGTAAAAAGGTGTATCAAAGAACTAGTCGCGTCTCATCCTTGGGAGACTGGGATGGGGCGTGACAGCAAAGGGTGACACCGAGCGGAGGTGTCGATGCCAGCGGGGTGTTGGGTAGCGCTAAGCAACGTCTGGGCACTAGCGGGTGACACCTTGGCCTAGGAGGAGACGCTAGGGGGAGGGGCCCTACGAGCGACGAAGCCTGAGAAGTCTAGCTAGACGAGGGTGCCCATCTTTGCGAGAGCCGCTAGGTGGTGCCAACTTTCGCAACGAATTGGGCAACGCTAGTCTTCATGACAAATCATCAGGCGGTGCCCGAAGACTCGGTGAGCAGTTGAGCGGTGCCAGGCGACTCCTTGGGATGCTAGGCAATGGTGCTCTAGATGCTAGCAACGTTGATGGGGAGCCACGTGGTGAAGGTGACATCCTGGGCTTTACCAAGTGGGGAGAGCGTGATGTCTTTTCACTAGGTAAGGTGACTCTGCTCGCCCTTTGACATTCTAGTAATTTTGGCATTCACTTGGTATTTTCATTCCCTTGACTTCATCTTGACATTGGCTTTGATTTTTGGCAGGCACCCATTCTGACAAAGGCGTGATGAAGAATGCTACACAAGATTCATAGCGAGGCAAGGGAACTACTGACACTGATGGTTCGAAGGTAATCGCTATCTTCATTTCCATAGATTACGATGATGACATTGTTTGTATTGTACCTTCGTTCCACATCCCTCCTTTTGTTATGTGCTGCCGGGATAAGAAGGACGAGTCAGCATGTTATGATTCCTTAGAAGAAATTATTTTCTATGAGGATGTCTTGGAGGCAGGGCTAAGGTTTCTCATATTTGGGCCTATATGTCGGATTCTAGGCCACTTGTCACTTACCCTAGGGAGGTTGACTCCAAACGGTTGGAGGGTACTTCTGACTTTCTTTTCATTATGGAGGCTAGTCCATGGTGAGGGCGTTTCTCCCCCCTTCGAGGTGTTCTTGACCTTATACGTGCTTTTGGATAATCCTGCTCCTCATCAGGGATGGTATCGTTTTACCCCATGTCCGGGAAAGTTGATTACTAGATTGCCCTCGAACTGTCATAGTTGGAAGTCCAGGTTTTTCTTCATTGAAGGTGAGTGGGTTGCTGAAGAGAACCTTGATTTGATGCCCTCAAGGTGGGATAGTCTCCCAAAGACCAAGTTAGGTAGGAGTTTTCCCCTTACTTTTATGTCTAAATGCTATATCCCTCTCGTACTTACCGCATGTTGGGTTCCTTTGCAGCTCCACCTGTATTATTTGCGGAGCAAGAGAGTAGGCTCCAAGCTGTAAGTGATCATCCTACCAAACAATTTGTAGCCCTTATGTCTACGTCAGATCACTCCAGAGCCTCGCCTAAGCAGAGAGGAAAGATATTCGATCCTTCCAATAAACTTGATAAATGTAAATTTTTCTTCTTATACTAGTTCCACAGGTACTACTATTGATAGGGCAATGATAGAGGTTCTCTATGCTTGTAAGATCATGTATTAAAAGGAAAGAAGAATAATATTATCCTAAGAGTTCTCCTAAGACGAATAAAAGGATGATAGAAACTTAGAATCATAGTTGAAAGATTGACTACAAAGTCTGAGTTTTGCGTGTATTTACATTGAGTTAAATAGAGTTTTGGAGATGTTTGGATTGAAAAGTACGGCTAAGTAATTTTGTAAATATTTTTAGTTCAAAATAAAATTTCCATTGAATCCGGGAGGTTGAGAAACCTTGGGAGAGGTAATATGGGGTGTATTAGAAGTTAGGAAATATTTTGGAGTTAAAACCTATTGTTGGAAAGGATTTTGGTAGAAAAGAATTTGACACTACCATTGTAACGCCCCAAAGACCACCTTGGACGGCGTTACAATCTAGAAACCATTCACATCATGAGAGCAACTAACAAACTTCCCAACAAAAGAAAATTTTATTCATCATATATAAGATTTACATCATCATCCCAAAAGAATATGATTAACTATGGCAATTACATCCCCAAAAGAATTAAATTCAAACTTGGCAGCATAATAGCAAAATGTTGACCTTTACATAATCTCAAAAGAAATTTCCTAGCCTAGCACCTAGGAGAGTATACTCATAGACCTCTACCTTGGGATCCTTGAACCTGTCTAACGGAGCTTCCTAATGTCTCGGTTCCTTAACTCCGTGCACTTCCTCTAGACCACAATCTGAAAAATGTATAATTTGTAGGGGGTGAGCACTAAGCTCTGTAACAATATTCCTCCCAAATTCGAACAAGGTTTAGAAAAACATGTAAAAATGGTCGGTCACCTTTCACAAATAGCATATATTAATTTTGAAATAAAACAGTGACATTTAAACAGATCTCAAGTGTAAGCAACAGTAGTAATCTAATGCATAAGTGAAACCAATATACGACTAGTAATCCATTCCACCATAAACCGTTTCTCCCAAGTTCTTGCGAAATGTCATACTTCCGAAAATTCTTGTAGAAACCATTTTGGTACAATGAACAATAACACACCATGGTATTCGTATCTCTGGTATGAAATAAGACCTCGCATGGTTACCACCGAAAATATTATGGCCCACGTACAACCCACACACAAATCCTTTTTTCCACGATACCCCGTGAGCGATAATGGTTTAGTTCTCGCAAGGCAATAACCCCACTACGAGTGGTAGGAAAAGTTCAAACCCACACTGAGTAAGAAGGCGTTTACACACTCCAAGATACCCGGTCAATATTAGCCCATGTTTATCCCACAACCACACAAGAGATACAATACCAACAATTTCTCAAATAACAAACAATTCCATAAATCCTCATTTTCACATGTGGCATTTCAATAGACAATTGAAGAAAATGCAGGAGATCATCATCAATATCATTTTGATACTAAACACAAAGCACTAAGATTTCAAAACTAAATTCAAGTGAATGTAGAGGGAGAAATCCACGTTTCCCAAAAACTAGGGTTTTAAAGCAAGAGGAAGAGATTTCATGGGTATCCAACCCTAACTTTGTTTAAAACATGATAGTAATTGCAAAAGACCAAGGAATAATGATTTCATAACATATGTATAAGATTTAATGTCAAAAGAATACATATAAGTAAACCCTAGCCTCAATGTACAAGAATGGGAGGAAACCCCTACCTTGGTGTTCTTGAAGAAATCTAGGGTTTTGATTCAATCCAAGGCGCAAATTCCCTTTTATCTTGTGTTATTCTCTTCCTTTCTTCCTCTTTAAGGTTTTCTAGGGTTTGAAGTGTTGAAATGAGGCTAAATGAGACGTCTTTAGGTATTTATAGTAGAAGGAGGACCGTTTATTTGCGACTTAAAAATTTCTGGAATCTATCAGGCATACCAGTACGGTATGGCTACTGGTTTGTGTCGTATCCGTACGGTATGTTCTTTGGACAGAGCCGTACCGATACACATACCGGTATGCTTTGCCTGCTTCTGTCCATTTTCACTTGTTTCAATTGTTTTCGATTTTCAATCCATTTCTAACCTTTCCAACTCCAACCCAAACTTATGCAACCTACTTTTGGACATCAAACCTAGTTGGTACAACTTCTATTGTAAACAATTTTCTATATTTATAAGCCAAAACTAAGTTCTAACTAAACATTTACCCGATTCTACACTATTAACATTTTTATCTCTATTCTTACAATCTACTTAGTTCACGTTTACTCCATTACGATATTAGCATTTCAAAAACATGATTAAGTTGCTATATTTGCTAATACGAATGAGGGAGTTTACAATCCACCCCTCTTGAAGAAGTTTCGTCCTCGAAAATTATCTTAAGTAGCGAACAAATGAGGGTACTTCTCTCACATCTCTAGCTCTGGTTCCCAAGTAGCTTCCTCCATTTCATGATGTTGCCACAAGACTTTCACCAGTTGGATGAATTTATTGCGAAATACCTTTTCCTTGGTATCGAGAATCTTCACCGGTTGTTCTTCATATGTTGCTCCATCTTGAACTTCAATATCTTCCAAATCCACGACCTGTGTTGTATCTGATTGACACTTCCTCAACATTGAGACATGGAACATGTCATGTACCTCTGATAGTTGAGTTGGTAACTGAAGTTGATACGCCGCTTTGCCCACCTTTGATCACTTCGAATGGTCTGATATATCTTGGTGCTAATTTCCCTTTCTTGCTGAATCTAAACACTCCCTTCTTGGGTGACACCTTGAGGAATACGTAGTCCCCCTCTTGGAATTCTAAGGGTCTTCTTCTTCTATCCGCCTAGCTTTTCTGTTTACTTTGAGCCATGCGTAGTCTTTCCCGAATGAGTTTGATTTTCTCCGTAGTCTCCCGAACAATCTCTGGCCCAAACAAACTACTCTCCCCAAATTCTATCCAACAAGTTGGTGATCTACAAGGTCTTCCATACAACACTTCATAAGGTGTCATGCAGATGCTAGATTGAAAACTGTTGTTATATGCGAATTCCACCAACGACAAATGATCACTCCAGCTTCCCTTGAAGTCTAACACGTAAGCTCGTAACATATCTTCCAAGATTTGTATTACCCTCTCGGATTGGCCATTCGTTTGGGGATGGAAAGCTATGTTGAAGTGTAACTCTGTCCCCATAGCTCGTTGTAGACCTTCCCAAAATTGCGCCACAAATCAAGAATCGCGATCTGAAACAATCGAGAGCAGAACTTCATGTAATCACACAATCTCATGGATATAGAGCTTACTCAAGGTCTTTAAAGTGTTCGTGGTCTTCATTCCCAATAAATGAGCGAATTTGGTGTCCACAATGACCCATACTGCATCACGCCCCTGCGACGTCCGTGGTAAACCCGACATGAAGTCCATGGTGATGTGATCCCATTTTTACTCTGGAATAGGCAAGGACTGTAGTAGTCATCTGGGTTTTTGATGTTCAATCTTCACTTGCTGACACTCCACACATTTTGAAACGTATCTAGCCACATCCTTCTTCATTCCCTTCCACCAATACTGCTGCTTCATGTCCCTATACATTTTGGTACTACCTAGATGTATGGAGAACTTGGAACGATGGCATTCGCCCAACACTTCTTCCCTTACTTGGTCATGATCGGGTACACATAGCCTTCCCCAAAACCGCAACTCATCATCACTTATTGCCCAATTCTCAACAATCTCACTCCTCTCCAATTTACTCCGTATAGCCTCCAACTTGCTGTCTATTTGTTGCAGTGCCACAATCCTTTGTCGAAGCATCGGTTGAGCTACAAGATTGAATAGGCATGGTCGATCCTCCTGTCTATCCATCCATCCATAGATCAAATTCCCCCAAAGCATCCATCATCTTCCACCTATTCACCACACAGGAATTGATTTCACCCCGAGATTTTCTACTCAGTGCATTCGCTACTACATTCGCCTTCCCCGGATGGTAATTGAGTGTGAAATCATAGTCTTCTAAATACTCGATCCACCTTCTTTGCCAAAGGTTCAAGTCTTTCTGGATGAATATATACTTGAGGCTCTTATGATCAAAAAACACTTGGAATTTCTCTCTGTACAAGTAACACCTCCACAACTTAAGAGCAAAAACCACAGCGGTAAGCTCTAAGTCATGGGTGGGATAATTCTATTCATGAACCTTGAGTTTCCTAGAGCCATAGGCAACCACCTTCCCTCCTTGCATTAGCACACACCCCAAGCATCGTAGCGAAGCATCGGTGTACACATCGTATCCTTTCCCACTACTCAGAATAATGAGGACAAGAGCGGTTCTCAACTTCTCCTTCTAGGTGCAAAAAGCTAGTTCACACTCTTGAGTCCACAAGAATTTTTCTCCCTTCTTTGTGAGACGTGTCATCGGCATTGCTAGCTTGGAGAACCCTTCCACAGACCTCCGGTAGTAGTCTGCTAAGCCCAAAAAAATACGTTCTTCGGTCACATTCTTTGGTGGTTCCCACTTCATCACTGCCTCAATCTTTGCGGGGTCAACAACTACCCCTTGTTCCGACACAACATGGCCAAGGAATTTCACTTCCTTTATCCAAAACTCACACTTACTCATCTTCGCATATAATTTATGTTCTCTCAATGTATGTAGAACAATAGAGAGATGGCGTCCATGTTCCTCATGAGTCCAGGAATAGATTGATATGTCATCAATAAACATGATGACAAACTGATCTAGATACGGTTGAAATACCCTGTGCATTAAATCCATGAAGGCTGCTGGAGCATTGGTCAATCCAAACGGCATCACCGTATACTCGAAATGATCATATCGAGTACGAAAAATAGTCTTAGGAATATCTTCCTCCTTGATCCGTAATTAATGATACCCAGTGCGAAGATCAATCTTGGAGTAATACTTAGAACCCCTCAGTTGATCGAATAAATCATCAATTCGTGGCAATGGATATTTATTCTTCACGGTCACTCGGTTCAACCTTCAATAGTCCATGCATAACCGAAGTGTTTCGTCATGCTTCTTCATAAAGAGGATTGGGGCTCCCCAAGGTGAAGTGCTCAAACGGATAAACCTAATGAGCAAGAGATGGTCCAACTGCTTTCTTAGCTCTTTTAACTCCAAAGGTGCCATTCGATATGGAGCAATGGATATGGGTTCGGTTCCCGAATATAGATCGATTGTAAACTCAATCTCTCTCTATGGGGGTAACCCGGGTAATTCTTCTGGGAAGACATCCAAAAAATTCAATACTATCAACACCACGTTCACATGGGATCTATCTCGATTATCTCCCATCAAGCTAGCTAAGAAACTCAACTAGCTCCCCGCCTTAGTTTTCAAGAATCTACTACCCATAGTAGGAAATGGATGAGAAGAGTTTTGATCATTCCTGAAACTGAAAAACTACACCTCCCGGTAAATGAAATAAAATTCGTTTACGAAAATAATCCATTACCGCACGGAAGGTAGACAACAAGTTCATCCCAAATATTATGTCATACCTCTTCATGTCTAACGCAACCAAATCTATGATTAATTCTTGCTCCCCAATTCAAAGCACACACTCTCTACACACCCTTCTAGTATCCAACAGTTCTCCCGTAGGCATGTCAATACTCAAGGCATATTCTAGCTTCCCAAAGTCCAAACCCAAACTCAAAGCATATGTAGTACGTATAAATGAATGAGTAGCACCAGGATCAAATAAGATTCGGGCCCAAGAATTATAGAGGAGAACAATACCTTCCACCACTGCATTGGAGGCATCTTCCTCTAGTCGAGTCTAGTCTAGCTCCTAGGAGATATACTCCTAGACCTCCACCTTGGGATCCACAAATCCGTCTAATGGAGTTTCCCAATGTCTCTGTTCCTTAACTCCACCTCTAGACCATAATCTGAAAAATATATAGTTTGTAAGGGGTGAGCACTAAGCTCTGTAGCAACATTCCTCCCAAACTCAAACAAAGTTTAGAAAAACATGTAAAAATGGTTGGTCACCTTTCACAAATAGCATATATGAATTTTGAAATAAAATAGTGACATTTAAACAGATCTCATGTGTAAGCAACAATAGTAATCTAATGCATAAGTAAAACCAATTTACGACTAGTAATCCATTCCACCATAAACTGTTTCTCCCAAGTTCTTGTGGAATTTCATACTTTCAAGAATTCTTGTAGAAACTATTTCTGGTACAATGAACAATAACACACCATGGTATTTGTATCTCTAGTATGAAGTAAGACCTTGCATGGTCACCATAAAAAATATCATGGTCCGCGTACAACCTACACACAAATCCTTTTTTCCAGGATACCCTGTGAGCGATAATGGTTTAGTCATCGCAAGACACTAACCCCACTACGAGTGGTAGGAAAAGTTCAAACTCACACTGAGTAAGAAGGCGTTTACACACTCCAAGATACCTGGTCAATAGTAACCCATGTTTATTCCACAACTACACAAGAGATACAATACCAATAATTTCCTCAAATAACAAAGAATTCTATAAGTCCCCAATTTCACATGTAGCATTTCAATAGACAATTGAAGAAAATGGAAAAGATCATCATCAATATCATTTTGATACTAAACACAAAACACTAAGGTTTCAAAACTAAATTCAAGTGAATGTAGACGGAGAACCCACGTTTTCCAAAAACTAGGGCTTAAAAGCAAGAGGAAGAGATTTCATGGGTATCCAACCCTAACTTTGTTTAAAACATGATAGTAATTACAAAAAGACCAAGGAATGATGATTTCACAACATATTTATAAGATTTAAAGTCAAAAAAATACATATAAGTAAACCCTAGCCTCAATGTACAAGAATGGAAGGAAACTCCTACCTTGGTGTTCTTGAAGAAATCTAGGATTTTGATTCAATCTAAGGTGCAAATCCCCTTTTATCTTGTGTTATTCTCTTCCTTTCTTCCTCTCTAAAGTTTTCTAGGGTTTGAAGTGTTGAAATGAGACTAAATGGAACGTCCTTAGGTATTTATAGTGGAAGGAGGACTGATTGTTCGTGACTTAAATTTTTTTGAAATCTGTCAGACGTACTGATACGGTATGACTACTGGTCTGCATCGTACCGGTACGCGTACCGGTAGGCTTTGCTTGCTTTTGTCTATTTTCACCTGTTTTCAATTTCTAATCCATTTCTAACCTTTCCAACTCCAACCCAAACTTATACAACCTACTTTTGGACATCAAGCCTAGTTGGTACAACTTCTATTGCAAACGATTTCCTATATTTAAAAGTCAAAACTAAGTTCTAACTAAACATTTACCCGATTCTATACTATTAACATTTTTATCTCTATTCTTACATTCTACTCAGTTCATGTTTACTCCATTATGATATTAGCATTTCAAAAACATGATTAAGTTGCTATATTTGATAATACGAATGAGGGAGTTTACAACCATAGTATTGTGGCCATACCTTTTTAATCTTAACTCCTATTGAGCTAATATTTTGATCTTAGAAACTAGATGTCAAGGATTACAAAAGTGTATTTGACAAATATTTTATTAATCAACTTCTGACTAGGTCAAAATTGAGCTGCAAGTTGGAGAAATTCTGTCAGATGCGTCCGGGTGAGATGGGCATGCATTCGGACGCACCAGGCAGAACTTGGACGATCTTTGTTGAGTTTTTTCTTCACTTTTAGCATTATAAATAGCTAAGGAATGAACCTTAGGCCTATGTTTAGCAATTGTTCATTCAAGAAAACCCTAGAAAACTTGAGAGGAAGAAAGAAAGGAGACACAGGGAGGATTCTCGCTTCGGGATTGATTCAAACATGCTAGGTTTTTCTGCAATTATTGGATTAAAGGTAGGGGATTCTTCTCAAGTTCTTCCATTGAGACTTAGGGTATAATTATGAATGTTTTCAATCTTCTTGATAAATATATGATAGATATACATGAGTTTTTGATTTCTTTATCATTGGAACATAGTCTTGAGCAAAATATATGTTTTGAGTTCATGGAATATTTGTTCTTGAATTTACAAAACCCTAATTTTTCTAAAATACATGTTCTATTGTGAAATTCATAGGGATTCTTGATTTCTAAATTCTTATACTTGATTAAATCATGTTCTCATCTAATAGTTGTTCTTGCTCCAAGAAATTAGAATTTTTGACAGAACCCTAGAATTTTGAATATCAAAATTATGAAGGTTTTCTTGAGATGATCTCTTGCATAATTTAATTTCCTATTACTATAGTATATTGAGAATTGGAAAATTGTGATACTTGAACTAGTAATGAAAGTTGTGATTGGTTAAGATTGTGGTTATTGAGAATATTTTGGTTTCATCTCTTGTATGGTTTGTTGTGAAGGACTTAAATTGCCTTCGAGAGCTGCCGTAAAGTGTTAGAGGTTAGCCTATTCTAATTGGGGTGAGATAATTTTCTAACACTTGTAGTGGATTGTTGTTTATGAGAGTAACTATTATTGTTCACATAAGTTCGAGGCTGAGGGATGATATATATTTCTTGGGAAGGATTCGTCTTTATGCCAAAATCTATAAGTGTTGTAAGGGGTGAGCAAAAGCCCGTAGAAAATCCCTATCAAATTCTAACAAGGTTTTTAAAACAATAAAAAGAAGGCAAGTCTCTTTTGAAAAATAACATATATAAATTTTTGAGATTAAAACCATGACAGTTGTAATGATATCAAGTGTACGGAATACAGTAAATCAATGACAAAAATAAACTTGTAAGAGATTAAAACAATCAATAAATAACTCAGTAACATCATTCCATATTATCATGTATGTTGGTTCTTCCTCATTGTCATGTATGTTGGTTGTTTCTTAGGAATCTACACAACGATTTTACCTCTTTCACGTATCACAACCACCTAATCTCAATCATTCCCCGCAGGACACATCACAAACACTTTAGGAAGGGCGTATACCGTCTTCCACGGTAGAGGATGTCAATGTGGACGAATAGATTGATTACGAGTTATTGGAGGATCAAGAATTGGATCCTAGCCTAGAGGAATAGAGTTGGTCTATTTTTGGTTTAGAGTTTAAGAAATTTTTATGAAACAATGTTTTAGCTATTTTTTATTATTCCGCTGCTAGATATTTTTGGTTTTGAATTATAAGTTGGAGAAGTTTCAATGTTTCATTGGTTTTAGTATTTATTCCTTGTCAAATGGATGAACGGTTTATTACTTAATGGTTATTTCAATTTCTCTCATGGTTCGATGATTTGTGGATAGTAATGCCTTCCAGGGTGGATTTTGGGGTGTTACAGATTTGATATCAGAGTTTAGGAATTAGATCTTATATGGGAGCTGTAGGTTGTGGACTATCATTGAAGTATTTGGTGAGGGTGAAGAAACTCTAGGTTTGAATTTGTTTTGAAATTTTATATTTATAAGATAAGTGTGATTTGTTGCTTAATTAGGTTAGGAATTAATTATTTGTTTAAATTCATGGATTAGCTAGCTTAGATGAGTTGACGAAAATTTTGGGATGGATATGCTAGTTATATAGCATGTCATTATAGACTATTCTAGGAGACAGATGGGAAGTTGGCTTTTGGTTAGTAAATGATGCTAGACATGAATTTTTTTGTAAGTGATATTATCTATATTGGAGATGGGTATGAGATAAGATTTGTGACAAAAGACACACAAACTCGAGTTGGATAGCTATAGTAGAACCATCAACCAAGCAGACTACCTTTCACTAAATGGCTCATTACTCTTTGTTGAAAAATCCAAATTGTGGATCATTTTTTTTGTTAGAAGCTTAACTCGTACATCTTTTCAACCATATAGGTCACACACGCTACAAATACATGAGTTAAATCAGTTTATTCTCCGAAGTTGATCAAAAGTGTATAATGTGCTATTCCGTAGATAGCAAAGTGTCGTGCTTTTTGTTCTTAAATTCTAAAGGATTATCTTTAAGTGAGCTTCCACACTATTTAGACTTTGATTTAGAGACACCCCCTTGTTGATTGAAGTGTTTTGATAGATAAAAATATAAAATTTGACTATGATTTAGTGTTTTGTCAACTCTAAGTATTCTATTTTGCTATTAATGTTTCTTATATTTTTCGAAGTGATGGAGATGTGATAACAAAATTTGGATGTGTGGAGGTAAGGTCAACTTAGATATTTTTAAGATGGACTAAGCCTTGAGTAATAAGGTTATAAAGATTTATGTGTGTTATTCAAGAGTTATAGAAATTGAAGGGATACGGTGAAGTAAACTCGAATGAGAGTCTATTTTTGGAATAATGATTGGAATTGTGGTTATAGGTCTTAAATGGACAGGAGTTTTTTTTAAGCATGTACTTGAGGTTCCCTATATTAGTTAAAAATATTACGGAGAGTTGATTAAATTTACTTGGAAGTATTAATGGTTTAGAAGGGTCATACATAGGATACACATTGAGGATGTTATACTTAGGTGATCTTATTTCCTTGTGGGTTTAGTTCAATAAAGTTAGACTCTTTAAAGCATTAACAATTGAGAATCTCTTGGTTGAGTGTTTAGTTAATAGTTAACTTGCATTACAAATCTTGATTGGAAAATTTGAGGTCGAGTTATGGAAACGAACTATAGACATATAAAAAGGATATCTAGGAAGCCTAATTAACTTGTAGTAGTTACCTTTGACCATCGATATTATAGGATTAAATATTATAGAGGTTTAAAGGTTCGAGGTTAGATATAGCAGACAATTATTGAAACAAGGATGATATCCAAAGTTTGATACAAATTTCTATTATTCTGTGGGATTGTTTAATGTTATTGGAGTTGTGTTGGGGGAATATGAAGTTCTTTTTCCTATTTCTTTTAGTAAATTATTAAGATACGTATGATTAGTTATACTTGAGGATTGTTGGTATGACTATTGAAGATTTGAACTTTATGGTTAGTGGTGATAATTGAGAAGATATAATTTGAGGAATCAATAATGATACCTATGCAGATTGATTTTGAAATAGATGTAGAAATTTATGCAATTTTTTGGGATAAATGACTATAGTTATCCTAGTAATTAGCAGATCTTTATTATCCTGGAGATTATGAATAATTATTAAACCAGGGAACATTAGATTAATCATCGGGAGTCTTGTGTTGGCTATGATTATATTATAAGAAATCTGATCGTATTGAATTGAGGGAGATGATTGTGATCCTTCAAAGTCTATCTTTATCTTATGAATCAGAAACGTATTTACTCCGAATTGAATCATAGGAATTCAAGATTATATGTAACCAATAGAATGGATGGGGTGTAGAAACCGCTAGGGATTGATTACATAGGTTATTGATTCTAGCTCAAAGGTTAAAGATTGAGAATGAATACTTGGGAGATAGAAAAAAATAATTGGCCTTAATCAAATTGGTGAACATGTAGGGATATTAAGATTGATCTATAAATATAAATCTGGGTACAAGTGAGGTATGAAGGGGATTGTAAGGCTTATTGATTTGAACTCAAGATTGAGTACTGAAAGCAAATATCTTAGAGATATAACTTGACTCTTAACCTAAGTAGTATAGCTGGTTAATTACTAAATTTCCTTCAAATGGATTAGATGGATCGTTAGTGTACACATTTTAGAAGATATAATTGGAGTACAAGTGTGGTTAGGTTTCAATTGTACACTTTGGTGGAATCTGACATATATTCTCAAAACCTTCACACCTATGAGAATCCTTATATTGTGGTTAGTTTTGAGTAGTGAATTGGTGGATTATAATTTATATCAGAGTGTGCAGCAAACTATTTGAGTAATGACTACAATAGTGAAGGTAAGGAGTGTCATGAGGAATTGCAAATTGATGTGTTACCTAAGAGTTGATCCTAGAATATTGACTTATGTGGGAGTGTGAAGTTGTGAATTGAAATTACTGAATATTTCAAATATTATGAATTCCTATTGGCTAGTGAGAGACAATGCCATTAAGAATGTTGTATTAATTTCTGGAATCGAAATAAATTTTACTAATTATGTCATTACTAAATTTTGGGTTATACCATGATGTTATTATAGGAAAGATGAGTAACCCTATTAGCGGAAATTGTATTTGAGTTGTTTTGGTATACTTATTGATAAGCTGCAGATAAGAAGCAAAAATGATGTAATTATTGAGAATAAAGGTAGTAAATGAATTTTAGTGAAGGAAGGTAATCTCAGGGACTTTAAGTAATTACAATGATGTTATAAGTTGAAAAGATGGATTTGAAATTTAGGATATGATATTCTATTATGATCTTGGATTTGATGCTTAATGGATTAATATCTGTTGAAACGCTGTTGTCAATTAAGATTAGATAAACTAACTCGATGATTAAGTTTCGAGGACGAAACTTTCTTTTAGGGGGGAGGATTATAAGATCTTGTATTAAAAAGAAAAAAGAATAGTATTATCTTAAGAGTTCTCGTAAGATGAATAAAAGGATGATAGAAACTTAGAATCATAATTGAAAGATTGACTATAAAGTCTGAGTTTTGCGTCTATTTACGTTGAGATAAATAGAGGTTTGGAGATGTTTGGATTGAAAAGTATGGCTAAGTAATTTTGTAAATATTTTTAGTTCAAAATAAGGTTTCCATTGAATCCGGGAGGTTGAGAAACATTGGGAGAGGTAATATGGGGTGTATTAGAAGTTAGGAAGTACTTTGGAGTTAAAACCTATTTTGGAAAGGATTTGGGTAGAAAGGAATTTGACACTACCTTAGTATTTTAGCCATAAATTTTTAATCTTAACTCCTATTGAGCTTATTTTTTGATCGTAGAAACTAGACTTCAAGGGCTACAAAGTTTATTTCACCAACATTTCGTGAATCGACTAATAACTAGGTCACAATCGAGTTGAAAGTTGGAGGAATGTTGTAAGACGTGTCCGAACGGGAGGGACACTCGTCTGAACGCACCAGGCAGAACTTAGACGATCTTTGTTGAGTGTTTTCTTCACTTTTAGCATTATAAATAGCTAAGGAATGACCCTTATGCCTATGTTTAGCAATTTTTAATTCAAGAAAACCCTAGAAAACTTAAGAGGAAGAAAGAGAGGAGACATGGAGATGATTCTTGCTTCGGGATTGATTCAAACATGCTAGGTTTATCTGCAATCATTGGATTAAAGGTAGGGGATTCTTCTCAAGTCCTTCCATTGAGGCTTAGGGTACAATTATGTATGTTTTCAACTTCTTGATAATTATATGATAGATATACATGAGTTTTTGATTTCTTTATCATTGGAACATAGTCTTGAGCAAAATATATGTTTTGGTTCAAGGAATATTTGTTCTTGAATTTACAAAACCCTAATTTTTCCAAAATACATGTTCTATTGTGAAATTTATAGGGATTCTTGATTGTCTAAATTCTTATACTTGATCAAATCATGTTCTCATCCAATAGTTGTTCTTGTTCCAAGAAATTAGGATTTTTTGTAAAATCCTAGAATTTTGAATATCAAAATTATGAAGGTTTTTTTGAGATGATCTCTTACATAATTTAATTTCCTATTAATATAGTATATTGAGAATTGGAAAATTGTGATACTTGAATTGGTAATGAAAATTATGATTGGTGAAGATTGTGGTTGTTGAGAATATTTTGGTTTCATCTCTTGTATGATTTGTTGTGACGAACTTGAATTGCCTTTGAGAGATGTCGTAGTGTGTTAGAGGTTAGTCTATCCCAGTGGGGGTGATATGATTTTCTAACACTTGTAGTGGATTGTTGTTTGTGAGAGCAACCACTATTATTCACGCAGGTTTGAAGTTGAGGGATGATATACCTTTTCCTGGGAAGGATTCGTCAATACCGTGGGATACGGTATACGCTATTCCTAAAGTGTTTGTGATGTGCCCTGCGGTGAATGATTGAGATTAGGTGATTGTGATGGGTGAACGAGATAAAATCATTGTGTAGATTCCTGAGAAACAACCAACATACATAACAATGGGGATGAACCAACATACATGAGAATATTGAATGATGTTACTGAGTTATTTATTGATTGTTTTAATCTCTTACAAGTTTATTCCTATCATTGATTTACTATATTCCGTATGCTTGAGATCATTACAACTGTCATTGTTTTACTCTCAAAAATTTATATATACTATTTTTCAAAAGAGATTTGCCTT
Source organism: Ilex paraguariensis (assembly GCA_963454935.2). NCBI lineage: Eukaryota > Viridiplantae > Streptophyta > Magnoliopsida > Aquifoliales > Aquifoliaceae > Ilex > Ilex paraguariensis. Next base: position 243,979 of record CAUOFW020000981.1, read on the forward strand.
CTTTTTATTGTTTTAAAAATCTTGTTGGGATTTGAGAGGGATTTTCTACGGGCTTTTGCTCACCCCCTACAACAGCACTTATAGATTTTGGCGTAGAAGAGGATGTCAATGTGGATGAGCAGATTGATTACGAGTCATTGAAGGATCAAGATGTGGATCCTACCCTAAAGGAATAGAGTTGATCTATTTTTGGTTTAAAGTTTGAGAGATTTTTATAAAAAAACTTTTTTAGCTAGTTTTTATTATTCCGCTGCTAAATATTTTTGGTTTTGAATTCTAAGTTGGAGAAGTTTCAATTTTTTATTAGTTTTAGTATTTATTCCTTGTCAAATAGATGAACGGTTTATTACTTAATAGTTATTTTCAGTTGCTCTCATAATTGGATGATTTGTAGATAGTAATGCCTTTGAGGGTGGATTTTGGGATGTTACAAATGCTTCTAGGGTGGCGTCTTTCCCTTCTCCCAAAAGGGCGAAGCCTGATGCCCCCAGTGCTTTTCGGTCGAGGTCCGATGACCAGGCTACTTTCCAAGGGGACGGGATTTGGTGGTGCCCCCACTCATTCCCAGCTTGCGACTCCTTCGTGTGCTAGGGCTAGCCCTCATGTGCAGTCCTCTGCAGCGCCTGAAGCTCCACATAGTTGTCTTGCTTCTAGTAGTGGCTCAGTGTCTATGTTGTAGGACGTGACTCTGGCCAAGGAGCGGCTTTAGAACTTTGTGACAGCTGCGGATATTAGAGAGGTGGGCTCTCCAGGTCTAGAGGGCATCATAGATAATGTAATGGAGGGATTTGTCATGGTATGCCTTTTTTCTATTCAACCTTGATTTTTTTACTTGCCTCTTTTTTTATGTTCTTCCTTTTGGATGCTTGTAGGTGGTGGTTGCCTTTTCCTGCCTTTATTCGAGAACGATCAAACTTGGTGAGGCATCAAGGGCTCTCCCAGAGGAGAGACAGGCACGAGAGATTACTAAGGAGCATTTGAGGTTGGCTCATGAAAGAGTTGCACATTTTGTGGTCGAGCTTTTGGCGTCCCATGAAGCTGGAGGCTGATAGGGAGACTGCCTACTCAAGAGCAGAGTCATAGGTGCGAAGAGCTGAGGCCGACCTATGCCAACTCTAGAGAGGGCTGCTATGGCAGAGCCTAACCTGCGAGTAGCTCGTGATGTTTCCAATCTAATGTTCTTTGTTAACTCTTAAAATTTTTTTCTCACACAATATTTTTAATTTCTAAAATTAACATCCCTAAATTAATTCCCCAAATAATTATCTCCTCCATTCCCTTCCCTAATTGGTCCCAACGCTCTCTCTCTCTCTCACACCCCCCAATGACGCACGACTATGATGTCTGAGATCTCTTTTCCGCCATTCTTTTTGAAAAAAAAAAAAGATCTCCTTTCCATATGAGAAGGCCTCTGATCCCCCGCCCAAAACCTTCTAATTCTAAAAGCCCTAAATTAATACAAAACTTTCCTATTTTTAATTCTGAATCAACCTAGCGCAAATCATGCCGGATCTCTTTTCACAAGCGCCTTCTCTCCTCAACTTAACGGCCCAACACCACTCATGCCCGATCTCTCTTCTCAGCAGCCACTAGCGTCTCTCTCCTCCTTTATCCCTGTTTCACAACCCTAGCATTCCCTCTCCTCAAGAAGTACCCATGCTGCAGACATCGCCCTCCCCTGCTAGCCATTGCCGACGCCAGTCACGCTCTCTTCTTCAGGTAATCCATCTCTCTCTCTCTCTCTCTCTCTCTCAAACACGATCTTCCATTTCCACGAGCTTAGACTAGCCCCACACCAACCAACCATGGAACCGCTTACCTTCATCCACCACCGATGTAATTTTTTCACCAAATTTGGTACTTTTTGAAATGCTCCATAAGTAATGATTGGCCACTATATTTCTTTGGTTTCATGATTGTACGTGATGCATACTAGATTGGTTAATATTTGATTGTTTCACAAAATTGAGTGTGTTTTTTCTCCAATTTTAGTGTATTTTCTTGCTTATTGACTTTGCTTAAATAGTCTTGCTTTCCCCATTTTGAATCACATATTCTATAATTAGGCATTGACACTGCACATGCTTCATTGTATTAGGTTGATGAGGCTAAATAAGGTGGTTTCACATATTTTGCATTCATTTCTATCTTTCTTTTAATGAAAAACTTCATTTATGTCTGCATGCACTCCTTTTGATTTATTTGTAGGTTTAACATGTATTCTTAAAGCCGGAAATTGGAATGCCATACATAATCTCACTTACGGCAACTTCATTGACAATGAAAAGCAAATTACTATTTAACTAATTTTTGCCTTCTTATATGCCGTTGCTTTATGATCCAAAGGCTTTCAAGTACACCATTGATTTGTTTCTTGAGATGTATAAAGTAATAAAGAAACAGATTTTGTCATTTGACCATCATCAATTATCACAAACATAAAACTCGAGTGTGGTGAATTGTGCTTCAAAAGATGCAGTCTTTGTGCGTTTGCCACCTCAAATAATATTGTTTTTGTGGATGTGGGTGTCATTAATTTTGTAGTCTCTGATTAATGTTGTTCTAAGATAAATTAGGGCTTCTGTGTTTTTGTAGGTCTAACAGGACTGAGGATAAGATAGTGGTGGATCCTACGCTCGAGACGAGATGATAGTTTTACTTTGTAGTGGAGTTGTTCAAGGTTTATTGGCAATTGGCATCCTTGGCTATGTTACTAGTGCAGTCAGGACTAATAACTAAGCACTAGGTATCCTTTACATGGTTTCTATTGGTTTATAGGTGGGTCTTGCTTTCCCCATTTCACCTATTGCATTGAAATCCACATCTTCTATAATTATGCATTGGCGCTACATATTTTTTCTTGATTTTTTTCCCAGGTTTATGTACAATCTCCTAGCAAATTATCTACTAATGACTTGGGTTGGTTTTTCAATGTGTTCAACGATTTTCAAGTCCTCAGATCTCTTCACTCGCATGAGTTATAAATATGAAGCATTGTGAATGGTATTTTTGGCAATGTGGTTTGATGTTAGCTGATGTCAGTAAAATAATAAGGTTTGACATTGTTTTGACGACTTTTCAGGTTGTATTTCAAAGGAAATGGTTGAAAATATTATTAGCTTTCTAATTAATTTGGATAAACTTGACAACCTTTTGGTGCAGTTGGATGTGCAGTGATCCAAATTATTTTATGGAAGACATGATAGTGGTGGAGCATGAAACCACTATTTTTTGGAAGTGGTGAGCATGAGGGCAACCATTTTTGGAAGTATTCTTTACAATGTAGACAAACAATGTATGTGCAGGTGGCGATAGGTATGTTAGCGGGAGACTTATGGATATCCTACCATGATTATTTAAACAGAAAAAGAAAGAGAGGGGGGGGGGGGGGGGGGGGGGGGGGG
>CAUOFW020000981.1:248078-348989 GCA_963454935.2 Ilex paraguariensis
ATTTTTTGGGCATAGGGAAGGCATGCTCAATGTAATTTCAGATGACAAGGTACTTTTTTCCCTTTCTTTTTTTCCTTTATATTTTTCTTATGTTTCTTTGTATTTTGCTTTGAACAAATCTTCTATTTGAAACCCTTTTGTAAGAGGTAAGCATGTACTTTCTCTAGTTTTTTTAGAAGTACTTTTATTAATAAAATTTCACCTCACTAAGTTGAGGTTTATTGTTAGGATTTACTTTTATAGAAACTTTTAGGGTACGATAAGAAAGTATACAAATTGTTAATATAGATTGTTGTTTTCACAAGGTCTTATTTTTAAAGAAAATTATATTGAAATGTTTTGAATTTATTAGGTCAAAAAACTTATTGGGCCTCCTAAATAGAATATGTGTATTATTTTCTTCTTCCTAATGCAAAGTTTTTTAAATTATCAACTTTTTTTATTACATCGTGCCTTCAGGCACGGACATTAGCTAATAGATCTAAATGAAAGCATTGAATTAAATTAACCTAAAATTAATTATAGATATAGGTGAAAGCATTGAACAAATTATGGGCTCGTTTGATTGTCGTATTATAAATGGATGGATTGGATAAAGTAATATAGTCTAATACAATACAAATAGATAAAAGATAATATTAAATAGAGTATTAAAATAATATGTAATTTTATCTAGTGTTTGGTGACACACAATATAAGCGTTGAATAGTAATTCTTTAATCCAATAAGTTGTTTGGTTAGGACATTATTTTATGGTATTAATATTGAATTAACAAAAATACCTTTAACCAGTGTTTGTTACATTGATGACAATTGAATTTTATCAGTTATGGAGTTATAATAGTAAATGTGTAGAATAATACATTTAAGTTGGATTATAATACCACCTCTCTTGGTGGTATTAAAATTCTTCCATAATACATGTCTATCATATAAAAAATATACTATAAGTATATGATTTTAAAATTAATACGGTATTAAATTTGCTTATAAAATAAAGTATTAGGCCTGATTAAATAAAAAATAATACAATATAATATTTAATCATCTCATAATACGTCTATCAAACGAACTCTATGTGCATTCTCTAAGCATAAAATTTGTAAATTAACCTATAATTAATTATGTTGGGTCTTTCTCCCAACTACCCGATTGGTTACTTTCTAGTGCTGGAATCACGTGGAGCTCTTGGATAAGCAAACAACGGACCCATTTGACAGAATCTGTGCAGAGACTCAAGAACTCACAAGAAGAAATGAAAAATAGAAGAATCATGATCAGAAAATATTTTTGGAATTCATTTCACTTACTTTCATTTGTACAGATTACAAGTATACTAATAGAACAATTAGACCTCATCATACACTTGTGTAGCTGAGTACTAGCTCAACATTCCTTACTTGTAACTAACTGAACTTAACTAATTGCCTAACAAACTATCTAACTGCTCATTTAACTAGAAAAACTACTACATGTGTTATGAGCCTCCCTCAAACTAATGAGGAAACATGAATCATTAGTTTTTCTCGAAACTTAATGAAATTGGCGGTAGTTAAGCCTTTGGTAAAGACATTAGCTACTTATCTTGTGTTGAAACATAATGGACTGATAAGACTTTACCAACCACCTTTTCTTGAATGTAATGAAAATCAATAGCAATATGCTTTGAGTGAGCATGAAACACAGGATTTGAAGCCAAGGTCATTGCTGAGACATTGTCATACCAGAGCTTTGGCGCTATAGGAAGAAATATATATAGATCACAGAGTAAATTTCGTAGCCAAGATAACTCAACAGTAGTGGAAGCCAATGACCTATACTCTACTTCAGTAGAGGACCTAGATACTGTGGATTGTTTCTTTGTGCCCCAATGAATAGGATTATTTCCCAAATAAACTACAAATCTAATTGTGGACCTCCTATCCTCTAGATCTCTAGCCCAGTCAGCATCTGCAAAGGCTTTAAGTGATAGAGAACTCCTTTGATAAGTAAGGCCATAGGACAAACAAAGTGCCTTGAAGATATCTGAGGATTCTCTTGATTGCTACATAATGAACATCTGTGAGACTGTGCATGAATTGGCAAACATGGTTCATAGCAAAGGTGATATCAGGTCTTGTAAAAGTTAAGTATTGAAGTGCACCCACCACACTTCTATAGACAGTAGGATCAGGAAGCAAAGTACCATCAGTCTTGCCCAATCTATTACCAGAAACACAAGGAGTTTTACAGCTTTTGCAAGTGGTCATGTTTGTCTTTCGAAGGTCTTTTGTGTATTTGTCTTGACTAATAAACAAACTAGTGGAGGTGTGTTTAATTTTCAAACCTAGAAAGAAATGAAAAGGACCTAAGTCTTTCTTTTCAAACTCAGTGTGCAGATGGGATACAAGAGTTTGTATATAAGATGAGTCACTGCCTGTAAGAATGATGTCATCCACATACAGAAGTAGGACTGTGAGAGAAGAGCCACATTTTCTGATGAACAGTGAGGGATCTACAACTAAGGCATGAAAATCACAAGTGTAAAGATGAGTAGTGAACCTTTCAAACCAAGCTCGTGGATCTTGTTTGAGACCATAAATGGATTTATGTAGTTTGCAGACATGATGAGGTGTTGTCTGATCAATAAAACCAGGTGGTTGAGCCATGTAGACATCCTCCTTAAAAGTACAATGTAAAAAATCATTTTTAACATCCAATTGTTGAAGCTTCCAACCATATGTGGCAGCTAGAGACAGAATAACCCTTACTGTTGCATGCTTGACCATAGGACTAAAAGTCTCAGTGTAATCTATGTCTGGTTCTTGGTGATAGCCTTTGGCCCCTAATCTTGCTTTATATCTAGCAATAGTACCATTGGCATTATACTTTATCCTATAAACCCATTAGATCCTATGCGATTCGCTGGGAAGAAGGGGGAACCAGAGACCAGGTGCCCTGTTGCTGCAAAGCTGAGAATTCTTCAGCCATGGCTGCTTGCCATTCTGGAGATTTGGATGCAATGGTATAAGAGGTAGGCTCAGACACAGGAGCATTAGTGAAAAACACTTTCTTTTTACTAATGCCATGCTTGGATCTAGTTTGCATTGGATGATTGTTAACTACTAGAGGTTGAGCTGGTGGATTGGTAACTAAAGGAGAAGTGAGATGTGGAGAGGGTGTAGAAACATAAGGTGTGGAGCTCTGAGTAGTTTCAAGAATTGAATTTGTGGAAGAAGGGGGAACAGAGGTTTGAGTAGTAATGGAAGAAGAAGATATTGAGTCCTGTGCGAAAAAATAAAGAAGAGGTGGAGGTCCTAACACTGAGGGTGTAGGAGATAAAGTAGAAGAGGAGGAGGTATTTGCAAAAGGAAAAGTGGTTTCATCAAATAGTACATGTCTAGAGATTTACATCTTTTGAGTAGGAATATAATAACAAAAATATCTTTTAAAATCAACAGTGTATCCAAGGAAGACACAAAGCTTAGACTTTGGCAGAAGTTTATGAGAAGTATATGGTTTAAGAAGAGGAAAACATGAACAACCAAAGACTTTTAGAAACGGATAATCAGGTCTCTGTCCAAAAAGAAGTTCAAAAGGAGACTTGCGTGAAGTATTTGAACTAGGAAGTCTATTAATGAGATAGACTGCTGTGGAAAAGGCATGAACCTAGAATTTTGTAGGAATTGAGGCCTTAGACATAAGGGTAATAGTTGTTTCCACTATATGCCTGTGTTTTCTCTCTGCCATTCCATTATGCTGAGGAGTGTATGGGTAGGGTTTTTGATCAGAAATGCCAGACTGTTGAAGAAAAGACTTCAAAGGATGACTGACAAATTCTCCACCTCCATCAGATCTAAGAATTTTGATTGTATGAGTGAATAAATTTTCAACATAAGGCTTAAAGTGACAAATAACCTGATAAACATCAGATTTTGAGGAATAGGATAAATCCAAGTAAACTTGGAGTAGTTATCTATAAAAGAGATATAGTATCTATAGTCATTGTAAGACATTTTAGGGGCAGGATCCCATACATCTGTGTGCATCAATTCTAAAGGAAAAAATGAGACAGTGTGTGAGACAGGAAAAGACAACATAGACATCTTGTCATAAATGCAATGTTCACAAGTACAAGGCATATTTGCAATAAAGGAAGAATGCTTGAAAGTAGATAAAAATAGTTGAAGAATAGGATGAGAAGGATGCTCCAATCTATCATGCCAAAGCTGATGATGAACTCGACTGCCCAGATTTGCAGTACTTGAAAAAGACTGAGGTAAAACTTGGATAGGATATAAGCCATTAGTATTCTTTCCTCTATAGAGAAGAGTGCATGTGGGTTGGTCCTGAATAAATAATTCATGTTCATCAAATGTTATTTGACAATGATTAGTAGCACACAATTTATGAACATAAAGTAATTTGGAAGAGAGTGAAGGAACATGAAGAACATCACTCAAATTGAAAGTATGGGATGTTGTAGGAAGAGGAGATTGACCTGTGTGAGAGATTGGTAAACCCTAACCATTACCAATTGTGACTAAGTCATCACCAACATAGTCTAAAGGAAAAGATAAATTTTCAAAATCTGAAGTGAGATGATTTGTTGCTCCAGAATCTATGAGCCAAACATTAGAATTGGTAGTAGAAGTATCTGAAGAGGCTGCCATTGCTGTGAGATTTGGGGATGGACGACTGCCTTGATAGGCAAAATTCATGCGATGATAACAATTAGGAGCCACATGACCTACATTATTGCAGATCTGACAGATAGGTCTAGGTTGATTTCTATAGGAGGATGACTGATTGTAGTTGCATGTATTGTGTTTGTCAAAATTGCTAGATGAACCATTCTGTGGAGATTCAAAACCATAGTTGTAACTGTTAGATCTGTTATGACAACCACTACGATTACTAGACCAACGTCCTTTGCCTCTTCCTTAATAGTTTGAATATCTACCTCTGTTTGATGAGAAATTGTTGTTTGGTGAGAAGTTGTTGTTTTTCTACTGTGTAGCAGCCATTGCTGAGGGAGCTAGCGCAGTTTGATGCATAGCTTCAATAGAGTGTTCCTCAACTCTTAGATGGACACGAAGATCTTCAAGAGACAAAGGTTGTTCACGAGTTCTGATAGAAGTACAGAAAGCATTATATTCTATAGATAAGCCATTAAGAGTGTAGATCAACATGTCTTCATCTGCTACACACATAGAAGCAGCTGCAAGTTTGTCACGAAGTTCTTTGAGTTTTTTGCACATAGATGTCTATAGAATCCGATCCTTTTTTGATTGTTTGCAGACTGGATTTGAGCTGAAGAATGTTAGCTATGGTGATAGAAGAAAATCTTCTCTCTAGTGCCATCCAAATGGCATGAGAAGTTGTATAGCCAATAACATGAGTAAGAACAGACGAAGATAGTGTTGCATTGAGTAACATAATAATAATTTGATCTTAAGTAAGCCTAGTCTGATATAGAGGATTCAGATATGTAGTTGGAGCTCCTTCAGAATTTCGAAGAAACTGTTCTGGACAACCAATTGATCCATCAACATAACCTAGGAGAGAATGAGCTCTCAAGATTGCAGAAACTTGATATTTCCATGGGACAAAGTTTGTAGAATCCAGTCGAATTGAGACTAGATTACATATATGTGACAGAAGAAACACTGGAGATTGAGACATTGAAGTGCTCATTGAAGCTGTTGAAGTAGAGTTCGAAGATGTTTGAGGAGAGGTTGAGGAAGAATCAGTCATCGAGACGTTAATCTCTTTTTAGAGTTCTGATACCATGACAGAATCTGTGCAGAGACTCAAGAACTCACAAGAAGAAATGAAAAACAGAAGAATCATGATCATAAAATGTTTTTGGAATTCATTTCCCTTACTTTCATTTGTACAAATTACGAGTGTATTTATAGAACAATTAGACCTCATCATACACCTGTGTGTACTAGCTCAGCATTCATTACCTGTAACAAACTGAACTTAACTAACTGCCTAACAAACTAAGTGCTTGTTTAACTAGTAAAACTACTACATGTGTTATGACCATTCACAATCAATTTGACATTAGTTGTCCTAATCATAAACTAGAATGATCTTTTGAGTAAATTAGCTCCACACATAGGAGAATGCTATCTTTTCTCCTAAAAAGCTTCCCCTTTGAACATGTGCCTGTTAAATAAATGATAATCTTATTGTAATCTACAAAATTAATTTAATTTATTGAATTTATAATATGAATATGATACGATTTAATATTATTTTTGTAATCGTAAATGTTAGACATCTTCACTGAAATTCTATCACTGATCACATCATTGTATCAACAAATTAAATCATTTTTAAGGTCTCATTACACTGCTCTTAAATAAAATCAGAATAATTAATTTTGCTTTGGCAAAATTAATTATATGCAAATTACATATTTCAAGTCAATCATTCTATTATTTTTTTCAAAATTCAAACTTCAGATCTCCAAGTATTAACTGCTCAATGCCTTGATATATGAGTTAATATATAAATTATTTTCTCATTCAACTCAAGCCTTGTTGTCTCAAATATCATGACGGATTCTTTTTTCATTCGCTCTTACTTGTTAGCATTTTTTTCCCAATAATATGTGACTTTTAGACTAGTTTGGATAAGAGACATATAATACCTCTAATATGTTTTTGGAAATAAATTTTGATGCATAAGAGTTGTTATTTAATCATTACTTACGTGAAGATGGTTTGAAATTGGGTAAGCTACATATATATGATGAGCCCGAGGTTAACTGGGCTAGGCCCAATTTAAATAAACTGAGAAAGCCTAAAGAAGAGCCCAATCGTAGCTGGGTCGACCCATCCAAAGAGGAAATCCAAAAAGACATCAAGAGGTCATGAGTAACCAAGAGGCCAGCGCCAAGGATCCCCAAAGGGGGGCGCCGCCCAAGGGTACCCAAAGGGATGCTGCCCATATGGTCTCCAAGGGGCGCCGCCCATGGTCTGGTTCCCTCCCTCTTCTTTGTCCTCCATTTTCTTCTCCTCAATCTTCCTCAGCACCATTGGAATTACTTCGAATCAAGTCCAGTCCACTCCAACTCAAAGCCCAGGCTCAAGATAAAGCCCAATCCAACTTAGGATCATCCTCTGATTGAATAGGAGCACGAGGGAAAGAATCTCGGGATACAGAGATTCAATCCTACTAAAATTGTACTTAACAAAATGGTAGAAACCCCCTTCCTCACGTTACCGCCTCACCGCCTTAGTGAACCTATATAATGTAAGCCCTCTACACATAGGGGGAATGACCTTGAAACCTCACACATATCTCCCTACACATATTGTTCTCTCTCTCTAACCACTGTAATACTCCCAGAGTTGCTCTCCCGGTCACATTATTCATCAATAAAAGACTCTGGCCACCGCTGTCATTCTCGAGAGTGGAGTAGGTCATCTAGATCGAACCACTATAAATCTCTGTGTTGGCTCTTTATTTACCGCTTTATTATTAATTATTTGTTTACTGCTCATACGTTACACCCGTTCATATACTTGACTGTTGATTTTGCGCAATATCAATATGTGCATCATCAATTTGGAGCTATCTGTGGGAACAACTAGTTTTCCTACTCTTTCAATCCATGTCAATCACTACTAGATCAATGAGCCAATAGCCGGGAGACAATAACCCGGCCCACCAGGAGGAGGCTCCGCCTCCCCTCGCACCATCTGAACCCTCCGCTATGGCGACCCTCGTCGTCAGACAATAACTCCTCCAAACCATGCAGCTACTGCTGAACCAAAACCAGCAAATCATCCAGCTGATGCTCGCCTAAGGGAGCGTTGCCCCTCCCCCCGTAGGAGGAGTCCCACTCCCGCCAATGGGAGAGGAGCAACAACCTATCCCTTCTAGGCGCCAGATAGCCCCCTCTATGGGGCCCCTCGCTAGAATACTCTAGGGCCACGCCAGGGCACCCCTCGTCCAGCAGGAATTATGTATAGAGTCTTCCTTACCACCTTGAAGGGGTCTGCCCGCTAGTGGTTCTCCTAGATTAGACCTTTCTCCATCCACTCTTTTGCAGAACTGAGTAGGTCTTTCATCTCCCACTTCATTGGGGGACGCCGACATCAGAAACTAGTGACCCACCTGCTCACCATCAAGCAGAATAGGAATGAAAGCCTCACAGATTACCTTGTCCACTTCAATGAGGAGGTGCTCTAGATTGAGGAGCTTGATGATAAGGTAGCCTTGGCTGCCTTTATCACTAGGCTTCGTACCTCTAGCTTCATGTTCTCCATACTTAGGAAGCCCCCCTCTAGCATGCCCGAGCTGCTATCCAGGGAATATATGAATGTCGAGGACATCACCAAAGCTCGTCGGGATGAGTCCTCTCGAGGAGGAAAAAAAAAGATACCCGTGAAGATAGGAGGGAGACTGAGAATAAGAGGAAAAAAGCTGAGAGAGTCTCTATGAAAGACCGTCTCAGACCACTGCCCCCGAGAGACTGACAGCCTTTCACTCCACTCAATGCCTCAGTGGAGCACATCCTATTTCAAATACAGGATGACCCTACACTCTGTTGGCCCGAAAAGATGAAATCTGACCCAAAGCGCCAAAATCCCAGCAAAAATTGTCGCTTCCATTGCAACCATGGTCATGACACAAACGATCAATTCTAGCTAAAGAAGCAGATTGAAGAGCTCATTCAGCATGGCCAGCTAAAACAGTATGTTGTTGGTCGAGGACCAGCCCCACAACATGAGGAACGAAAACGCCAGCAGCCCCTTAGTGAGATTTAGACCATCGTCGAAGGACTAGGAGAAGGAGGCGACCTCAACTCTACCAGGAAGGCCCACGCCCGAACAGCCAGACAGGAAGAGTCACGTGACTATCGCCCAATGAAGACATCCCGACGTGGGGAAGGGGAGGTTACCACCATCTCTGACAAAGACCTTGAGGGGATCCAGGTCCCGCATGATGACCCTTTGGTTTTGACCTTGATGGTGGCCAACTACCAGATCAAAAGGGTCCTAGTCGATAACAGAAGCTCAGCCAACATCCAGTTTGCCACAGCCTATGACAGCCTTCACCTCGATAGAGAGCGACTACAACCAGTCAGGACTCCCTTGGTTGGCTTCTCAGGAGAGAGAGTCCACCCCTTGGGATCTATCACCCTGCCTGTCACAATAGGAATTTCACCAAGGAGCTCTAATGTTATGATAAATTTTCTTGTACTTGATTGCCCTTCTACATATAACATAATTCTTGGATGACCTGCCCTTAATGCCCTAAGGGCAGTGCCATCAACCTACAACCTTCTCCTTTGTTTCCCAACCTTTAGTGGGATTGGGGAGATAAGAGGAGACCAAGTCTCAGCCAAAAAGTGTTATGCGGCCTCTATGAGGGCCAGAAGACAACAGAAGACTCTCCAAATCGAGGTGCTTGACCCGAGGGACGACAGTACCTTGGAGAGGGGTGAACCTGCAGAAGAGCTTCAGCCCATAGTGGTCGACGACAGTACCTTGAGTTTATTAGGCTTGCTAAATTTCTTATTGGGTTTTGGTATCATAAATTTCTTAATCAATTTGAATGATGCGTTGGGGTTTTTGTTTTTCTCATCTTAATCTTTCTTTTCATTTTTATTGATGCTAAGTTGGTATACAAATTTTTTTCTAGCAATACCCTTGAGTTTTAATTTTTTGGTCCCAAATTCATATTACCATTTCTTAATCATGAACCCAATTGACCAAATAGATATGTGCTTGCAAGTCTTTAGAATGCACTGTGTTTATTCAAATATTTGCTTAATGAAAAATAAAGTGATGCCTTTTTCCTCCCAATTGTGCGATGTGGTATTATGGTGGTTATGACAATTGTTTATGAATGTTGTGTTGACGTCTCAAGGTAATTGTAACTCCCATGACTGTTTATGGGGAGAAAGAGAAGAATAAGTCATAGAAATGGAGGCCATTGGGAAGGGAACCCACATATGATGTATAGCTTCATTTGTAGAGAGATCTATTGACAGTGATAGACAATATATTAATAGCTATATGTCCTTGCTTGACGATTGTTTGCTCATATTAGTCTAATGCACTCCTCATGAAATGATTTTCTACTGAATTGGTTGATCTGTAAATTGTAAGGATGCCATCATTAGCCCAAAAAAAAGAATCAAAAGTAGCTAGGAGAGAGGATGCAAAAAAGTTGATTTTGATTAGCGTTGTTAAATTACATACATTGGAGCATAGATTTAGAAGTATAGATTGATTTGACTCTTTTTTTCCAGAGAGGAAGGTCTACATAGGCTCCTCACTCTCCCAGGAGCAAGCATCCGCCTTGGTAGACTTCCTCAGGCGGAACATAGATGTCTTTGCCTTGTCCCACGAAGACTTGGAGGGCATCGACCCCGAGATGGCCTCTCACAGACTCAATGTTGACCCCAGATACAAACCTGTCCGCCAGAAGTTGAGAAATGTAAGTACTGAGAGAGGGCAAGCCATGGAGAAGGAGGTAGACAAGCTGCTGACGAATAGGTCAATGAGGGAGGTAGCCTACCTAGACTGGCTATCCAATATGGTGATGGTAACAAAGGCCAATGGGAAGTGGCGCCTCTGCGTGGACTTCACAGTGCTCAACAAAGCCTATTCCAAAGACAACTATGATTTCCCACGCATCGACCTCCTTATTGACGCCACTACTAGACACGAGCTCCTAAGTTTTCTAAATGCCTACTTCGGGTACAATCAGATTAGCATGTTCCCTCCAGATCAAGAGAAGACATCATTCATCACCTCGAGAGGCACTTATTGTTACAGGGTGATGCCTTTCGGACTCAAGAATGCCGGAGCCACATATCAGCGTCTCGTCAACAAGATGTTTGAGGCTCAGATTGGAAAGACAATGGAAGTCTATGCAGGTGACATGTTAGTGAAGAGTGTAGGAACCGCAGATCATGTAACACACCTACGGGAGACCTTCGATGTGTTGAGAGCCTACAGGATAAAGTTGAATCCTGAAAAGTGCATCTTTGGTGTCAATTTAGGAAAGTTCCTAGGCTTCATGGTCCATAAAAAGNATAGATATGTGCTTGCAAGTCTTTAGAATGCACTGTGTTTATTCAAATATTTGCTTAATGAAAAATAAAGTGATGCCTTTTTCCTCCCAATTGTGCGATGTGGTATTATGGTGGTTATGACAATTGTTTATGAATGTTGTGTTGACGTCTCAAGGTAATTGTAACTCCCATGACTGTTTATGGGGAGAAAGAGAAGAATAAGTCATAGAAATGGAGGCCATTGGGAAGGGAACCCACATATGATGTATAGCTTCATTTGTAGAGAGATCTATTGACAGTGATAGACAATATATTAATAGCTATATGTCCTTGCTTGACGATTGTTTGCTCATATTAGTCTAATGCACTCCTCATGAAATGATTTTCTACTGAATTGGTTGATCTGTAAATTGTAAGGATGCCATCATTAGCCCAAAAAAAAGAATCAAAAGTAGCTAGGAGAGAGGATGCAAAAAAGTTGATTTTGATTAGCGTTGTTAAATTACATACATTGGAGCATAGATTTAGAAGTATAGATTGATTTGACTCTTTTTTTCCAGAGAGGAAGGTCTACATAGGCTCCTCACTCTCCCAGGAGCAAGCATCCGCCTTGGTAGACTTCCTCAGGCGGAACATAGATGTCTTTGCCTTGTCCCACGAAGACTTGGAGGGCATCGACCCCGAGATGGCCTCTCACAGACTCAATGTTGACCCCAGATACAAACCTGTCCGCCAGAAGTTGAGAAATGTAAGTACTGAGAGAGGGCAAGCCATGGAGAAGGAGGTAGACAAGCTGCTGACGAATAGGTCAATGAGGGAGGTAGCCTACCTAGACTGGCTATCCAATATGGTGATGGTAACAAAGGCCAATGGGAAGTGGCGCCTCTGCGTGGACTTCACAGTGCTCAACAAAGCCTATTCCAAAGACAACTATGATTTCCCACGCATCGACCTCCTTATTGACGCCACTACTAGACACGAGCTCCTAAGTTTTCTAAATGCCTACTTCGGGTACAATCAGATTAGCATGTTCCCTCCAGATCAAGAGAAGACATCATTCATCACCTCGAGAGGCACTTATTGTTACAGGGTGATGCCTTTCGGACTCAAGAATGCCGGAGCCACATATCAGCGTCTCGTCAACAAGATGTTTGAGGCTCAGATTGGAAAGACAATGGAAGTCTATGCAGGTGACATGTTAGTGAAGAGTGTAGGAACCGCAGATCATGTAACACACCTACGGGAGACCTTCGATGTGTTGAGAGCCTACAGGATAAAGTTGAATCCTGAAAAGTGCATCTTTGGTGTCAATTTAGGAAAGTTCCTAGGCTTCATGGTCCATAAAAAGGGTATTAAAGCCAACTCGGATAAGATCAGAGTTGTCTTAGACATGAACTCCCCTACCTCAACAAAGGAAGTCTAGCACCTTAACGGGAGAATAGTCGCCCTCAATAGGTTTGTCTCTAAATCAGTGGATAAATGTCTACCCTTTTTTAAGATCCTCCGTAGGTCTTTCTAGTGGAGCCCAGATACAGAGGAGGCCTTCCAGAAGCTCAAGGCCTACCTCGCCAAACCACCATTTCTCTCTCATGCTATACCAGAAGAGACACTTTACCTTCACCTCTCCTCTTCACCCTGTGCCATGAGCTCTGTCCTTATCAAAGAAGATGGAGGCATCTAGAAGCCTCGTATACTATGTAAGCAAAGCCTATCGAGGGGTAGAGGTGAGGTACTTAGAGCTCAAAAAATTGGATCTCGCCATCGTTACTACTGCCAAACATCTACGCCACTACTTTCAGAGTCATACTATCGTGATTGTCATAGATCAACCACTCAATAGAATATTGGGGAATCCTGACGTCTCTGGTAGACTACTCAAGTGGGCTGTTGAATTGAGCGAATTCGATGTGCAGTACTAGCCGAGGGTTACTATTCAAGCGCAAGCTCTTCCAAACTTCGTAGCAGAGTCCACACCATTACAGGAGTCACAATAGGAGGTACTAGGCACCCCTACGCCCACATGCTCAGTACACGCTGACTCCATCCACCAAGAGATTGGACCAGACGCTGCTCAACTTGACGAACCCGTAAAGGAATAGGAGGCAGAGCCACAGGCTGGGCAATCCTGGGCACCCCCCATTTGGCTTGGGGAGTCGCCCACTTGGCCTAGGGTGCCACCCCCTATGCTTGGGGCACCGCCCACCATACCCAGGGTGCTACCCTCACTGCCTCCATCCAGGACTACTCTCCAGGACTTTCCTAGCCACCCGGTGTTGCCTACCTCTTCGACACTAGCATCGCCCACTAAGTCAGCTCCCACTCCATCAACCACTGTACCACGTTGGAGACTTTATATGGATGGGTCCTCCACCAACGAGGGTGGTGGAGTTGGACTAATGCTGATTAGCCCACTATGGCACTCCACTAAAGTACGATGTCTCCCTCCACTGCACCACTTCAAACAATCAAGCTGAATATGAGGCTCTCATATCAGGTTTGAAATTAGCGTTGGAGATGGAAACCCTCAACTTGACATCCTACAGTGACTCGCAGCTATAGTTAACCAGGTGAGAGGGGACTTCGAAGCGAAGGAGGAAAAGATGCAAGAGTACCTCTTAGTGGTCTAAGCCCTACTCACAAATTTTGCCTGCTTCGAGATCCACCATATGCCTCGAAAGGAGAATGCTATGGCAGACACCCTCGCCAAGTTTGCCTCTGCCAACATTCTCACGGGCCCAACGCTGACAGGTCACCAATTCGAGCCTAGCACCACCAAGCCAAAGGAGGACAAGGTCCACTGCGTATCCTCGGAGTCCAATTGGATGACTCCTATCTTAGCTTACCTAGAGAAGGGTGCTCTCTCAGATAGCCCAGTGGAAGCCAGAAGATTGAGAATGAGAGCGTCTAGGTATGTCATCCTATAGAACACCCTCTACAAAAAAAAAGGTAATTATCTCCCACTACTTTGTTGTCTCACCCCCGAAGAAGCTCAATATGCCATGAGGGAAATCCATGAGAGGGTATGTAGAAATCATTCAGGAGGGCGTGCATTGGCCCATAAAGTAATTAGACAGGGATACTATTGGCCTACTATGATCCGAGACACCCGAGACTTTGTCAAGAGATGTAACAAGTGCCAGCATTTTGTGACTATGCCTAAGCAGCCACTTGAGGAGCTTACCACCATCCAGAGCCCATGACCTTTCTCCATATGGGGGATCAACATCTTAGGGCAAGCAAAGGTCACTGTTAGGACAATACTCCGTAACTTGAAAGCCAGATTGGAGACCACAAAAAGGAAGTGGGTAGATGAACTCCTAGGAGTTCTATGGGCCTATCGGACAACACCAAGAATTCCTACGGGCGAGACCCCTTTCTCTCTAGCATATAGGACAGAGGCAGTGATACCTATTGAAATCGAGGTACACTCCCTTAGGGTTTAGCACCGTGACCCTACCACTAATGAAGAAGGCCTCCGCATCAACCTCGACTTGGTGGAGGAGGAGAGGGAGATAGCCATGCTCAGGAATGCAGAGTACAAGCANAGGGGTAGAGGTGAGGTACTTAGAGCTCAAAAAATTGGATCTCGCCATCGTTACTACTGCCAAACATCTACGCCACTACTTTCAGAGTCATACTATCGTGATTGTCATAGATCAACCACTCAATAGAATATTGGGGAATCCTGACGTCTCTGGTAGACTACTCAAGTGGGCTGTTGAATTGAGCGAATTCGATGTGCAGTACTAGCCGAGGGTTACTATTCAAGCGCAAGCTCTTCCAAACTTCGTAGCAGAGTCCACACCATTACAGGAGTCACAATAGGAGGTACTAGGCACCCCTACGCCCACATGCTCAGTACACGCTGACTCCATCCACCAAGAGATTGGACCAGACGCTGCTCAACTTGACGAACCCGTAAAGGAATAGGAGGCAGAGCCACAGGCTGGGCAATCCTGGGCACCCCCCATTTGGCTTGGGGAGTCGCCCACTTGGCCTAGGGTGCCACCCCCTATGCTTGGGGCACCGCCCACCATACCCAGGGTGCTACCCTCACTGCCTCCATCCAGGACTACTCTCCAGGACTTTCCTAGCCACCCGGTGTTGCCTACCTCTTCGACACTAGCATCGCCCACTAAGTCAGCTCCCACTCCATCAACCACTGTACCACGTTGGAGACTTTATATGGATGGGTCCTCCACCAACGAGGGTGGTGGAGTTGGACTAATGCTGATTAGCCCACTATGGCACTCCACTAAAGTACGATGTCTCCCTCCACTGCACCACTTCAAACAATCAAGCTGAATATGAGGCTCTCATATCAGGTTTGAAATTAGCGTTGGAGATGGAAACCCTCAACTTGACATCCTACAGTGACTCGCAGCTATAGTTAACCAGGTGAGAGGGGACTTCGAAGCGAAGGAGGAAAAGATGCAAGAGTACCTCTTAGTGGTCTAAGCCCTACTCACAAATTTTGCCTGCTTCGAGATCCACCATATGCCTCGAAAGGAGAATGCTATGGCAGACACCCTCGCCAAGTTTGCCTCTGCCAACATTCTCACGGGCCCAACGCTGACAGGTCACCAATTCGAGCCTAGCACCACCAAGCCAAAGGAGGACAAGGTCCACTGCGTATCCTCGGAGTCCAATTGGATGACTCCTATCTTAGCTTACCTAGAGAAGGGTGCTCTCTCAGATAGCCCAGTGGAAGCCAGAAGATTGAGAATGAGAGCGTCTAGGTATGTCATCCTATAGAACACCCTCTACAAAAAAAAAGGTAATTATCTCCCACTACTTTGTTGTCTCACCCCCGAAGAAGCTCAATATGCCATGAGGGAAATCCATGAGAGGGTATGTAGAAATCATTCAGGAGGGCGTGCATTGGCCCATAAAGTAATTAGACAGGGATACTATTGGCCTACTATGATCCGAGACACCCGAGACTTTGTCAAGAGATGTAACAAGTGCCAGCATTTTGTGACTATGCCTAAGCAGCCACTTGAGGAGCTTACCACCATCCAGAGCCCATGACCTTTCTCCATATGGGGGATCAACATCTTAGGGCAAGCAAAGGTCACTGTTAGGACAATACTCCGTAACTTGAAAGCCAGATTGGAGACCACAAAAAGGAAGTGGGTAGATGAACTCCTAGGAGTTCTATGGGCCTATCGGACAACACCAAGAATTCCTACGGGCGAGACCCCTTTCTCTCTAGCATATAGGACAGAGGCAGTGATACCTATTGAAATCGAGGTACACTCCCTTAGGGTTTAGCACCGTGACCCTACCACTAATGAAGAAGGCCTCCGCATCAACCTCGACTTGGTGGAGGAGGAGAGGGAGATAGCCATGCTCAGGAATGCAGAGTACAAGCATCGCATGACCAAGTACTACAACTCGAGGGTGAAGCCTCGTGCTTTCTTACCTGGGGACCTAGTCCTCAAAAAGGTTATCCCGTCTACCAAAGACTCTTGGGAAAGAAAACTAGGACCCAATTGGGAAGGACCTTACACGGTCACAGAGATGGTAAGGCTGGGTACCTATAGAATCCAAAATTTTAAAGGAGAGGTCCTGGCCCATCCATGGAATGCCGAGCATCTAAAGAAATATTACCAGTAGCTGGGGGCAGTGAGTTAGCTTGGTGGTCACTATTTATATTGTTTACCTTTTTATTTTGGTCAATTTTCTGTCTTGATCAGTTTTTCTTCAAATATTTACTCTGAATTATGGAATAAAATTTCTCAATACTTTTTCAAAAAATTGCATTTCATTCAAGTCCATGAACTTTTTACAATAAGATAGACATAGTCTGTCAACAAAACAAAAAATACAAAGGCACCACACTCCTAGTAACACTCACTACCTCCACTCACATAGTCGCCCTCATCATCAATCTTAGGGGCTTCATAAGGCTTAAAGCCAGAGAAATAATAGGCAGGGAATGCTGATGAGACCTTCCTCTTGAGCTCGTCGTAGCTGTCAACGAAGGCACCGCCCCTGGCCCTCTTAGCAGCACCCCTCTGAGCCTCTACCCTGGTAGCTCTCTCAAGTGCTACACGAAAGTCAGTCTCAAGCTGAGAAGCCCTCTCGTGCGCTAGCCTTAACTACTCAGCGGCATCCTCTTGTGCCTGCCGTGCAAGCTCTATGGCATCCTCTCGTGTCTGCCACTCAAGCCTAAGCTACTCCTCTGCAGCCTCACGTGTCTACCTCTCCATTACCTGGCCACTAACTGCCTTCCTGATCTTCAGGGTGTTATTAAACAAGTAGGGCAAGGCAGCAACCACCTATAGGCATTCGAAGATGAAAGTACAAGGAAAGTCAGGAACTAAGCCAAAGTATGACAAAGAAAGTCAGATGCAAAGCAAGGAGTGTGAGGTATACCAAAGTGAAGCCCTCGACAGTGGCATTAGCCACGCCCTCTGGACCTCAAGAGGCAATTTCTTGGGCTTCCGTACCAGTCACGAAATCACAGTCTCTCCCTAGCCAGCCTCATATCTCGCAACATAGACACTGGGACATCATTCAAACGGGGACAGCTTGGCAGACCCTAAGTCCTGGCGGGAAACGGCGTCGGAGCCTCAACCTCCACAGTAGCGCTAAGACCACCTCTAGAGAGTAAGGAGCCATCAATCGGAGAAAAATGAGGTGCAGTATCGAGCCCTACCTCTATGAGTCCACCCTGACCAGTGGGCCCTAGCTGAGAAGAACTGGGGGCATTAGTCCTCACTCTCTTGGAAAAAGGAGGAGAAGACGCCCCCTAGAAGTGCATATCAACTCCACTATCGACCTATCTATAGGAACACCTACAAAATCAATGTAAGATAAAAAGCCTACAACATTATGTTTTCAAGAGGACTACTAAAGAGGTCAGGTACCTTTCTTCCTCGGCCTTGAAAGAGTCGTGGAAATACCATCAGCCAACATAATCTCGGAGAACTCCTTCGTTGGATTGTTACAAATCATCTGGAGCATTCTCTCTTGGTCCACAGATAGAGTCGGCGAAGCTACAAGAAGACAGTTGCATTATAAGAACAAATACTTGATTATTAAGACAAAAGTTAAAGGTAAAATTTTCACCCAGCTTGGTTTTTGGAAATGTATCCCATTGGGTAGGCACCACGTCGTGGTCGGACTCGGAAGCCCACTCGCCTCCGGCAAAGAAGAATTTTCTCTTCCACTTGTGAAGATTGCATGTAAGCCCAGTAATGAATTTGTTTGATCTTGGGGCGAAGTGATACCACCCCTGGTGTGGAGCGGGATTCTCCAACAGCGTATATGTAGCCAGGAATTCTTCGAATGGTGGGGGGACAGTAGCAGCGTGCACCAATCGCCACAATGCAAAAAACTCTGAAATCACCCTCCAACCATTGGGAGTTAGTCTCCTAAGAACCAGTGACAAGTGCCTTAGAACCCGACATATAGGCCTGAGAATAGGGAATTGCAGACCTGCCTCCACCATGCCCTCGTAAAAAACAATCTCATCCAAAAAGTTACAGCACATAGACTCGTCGGCCTCAGCACGACGGCAAGTCACGCAGGGTGGAATACGATATGAAGACACTATGGAAACAATATCTTCATCACAGTCAAGAGAGCTGAATATAGAGGCTACCATACAGCCGCTGCCTCCATGAGTACTCGGACCTCCCACGAGGTCCCCAACAATCTCCTGATCTTCTAAATGAGCACCCACCAAAAAAAAAAAAAAGAAGTCAATTCATTACTAAAGGAAGTACCCATGACTACGAAGGAGTAAAGAGAACACCGGGAAACATACCTCGAGAGCTAGTCTTGTCCAAATCATCGATCGACTGTTTCCTAGCCTCACGAGGAGAAGACTGAACCACGCTTGGAGTGCCACCTGGGGTGCCTGAAATGCCGCCTGGGGCGCCGCTCAGTGCACCATGGGCATTGCTTGAGGTGCCTAAGGCGCCGCCCAACCCAGCATAGGCACCCCCTGTATCTTTTGAAGACCCTTTTTGCTTCTCACCTACGTCTTGGGTCCCTCTTGATACACTTAAAGGGTTGACTAAAGCCTCCTTGCTCGTACCCAATCGAGCACCAAGAATTCCAAAGGGCCTCTCTCCTCTTGTCGGGACCTCATGAAGACCGCCACGAAGAGGAGAACCCAAGTGACTAAGGTCCGAAGGGGGGTCACCCAAGTCCCTAGCGCCTCCCAGGGCTTGGGCACTACCCATAGGGGTCCCCAATGTCATTCCTCCTCTCTGTTCTTTGCCAAGGCCATGAACTCCTCTGCCTGCATCACGCCCCCGAGGCGTGGGCACTGCCCCTATCACCTCCTCTCTGCTCCTTTATTCCATGGTCCAAGATTTGGGCGCCATCAACAAATGAACAAGGGACGTCACTTGCAAAAGTAGAGGCATGGGCGCCGCCCTCACCACCATGGGCACCGCCCACCGTGTCACCCTCATGGGCGCCACCTATGGGATCAAGGCCACGAGCTCTTCTTTGCTACATCCCATGAATTTTTGAGCTCCTAGTTTCCATGAGTGTTGAAAGAGAGAAAATCAAAGGGGAGAAATGGTGATGAACAGTGAGGAATTAAGAAATGGTGATGAACAGTGAACTTTTGAAAGGCCTTTAAATAAGGAAGGAATGACTTCTTGAGGAAGCTTGCTGACTTAGGTTCTTGGAGAAGCTCAATGAAGAAGCTTATTGAAGAAGCTTGGAGGGATACCCTTTAAGAAAAGCCTCCAAAAGTGAGAAAGAATGAGGAAGGTGAGAACAGTGACCTCTATTTATAGATGAAAAAGCAATGCGAAAAAAAAATTTTCAATATTGAAAAGTTCAACGAGTCCTGAGGATGAAAAGGTACTATGGGGAGCAAGAAAAAATCCTACTTGCCCAAATGAAGATGAAGCACACACCCTCAATCCCTTCCTCTCACTAAAGGTCAGAGGCTTGGGGCATGGGGGGCAAATGATGAGCCGGAGGTTAACTGGGCTATGCCCAATTTAAATAAACCGAGAAAGCCCACATAAGAGCCCAATTGGAGCTGGGTCGACCCGTCAAAAGGAAATCTAAAAAGATATCAAGAGGTCATGAGTAACCAAGAGGCCAGCGCCAAGGTTCCCCAAAGGGGGGCGCCGCCTATATGGTCTCCAAGGGGCGCCGCCCATGGGCTGACTCCTTGCCTCTTCTTCGTCCTCCGTTTTCTCCTCATCAGTCTTCCTCAGAACCATTGGAATTACTTTGACTCAAATTCAGTCCACTCCAACTCAAAGTCAAGCTCAGGATTAAGCCCAATCCAACTCAGGATCATCCTCTGACTGAATAGGAGCATGAGGAAAAGAATATCGGGATACGGAGATCCAATCCTACTAAAATTGTACTTACTAAAATGGTAGAAACCCCATTTCTCACATCACCGCCTCACCGCCTTAGTGAACCTATATAATGTAAGCCCTCTACACATAGGGGGCATGACCTTGAAACCTCACACATATCTCCCTACACACATTGTTCTTTGTCTCTAAGCACTGTAATACTCCCAGAGTTGCGCTCCCGGTCACATTATTCATCAATAAAATACTCCGGCCACCGCTGCCATTTTCGAGAGTGGAGTAGGTCATCCGGACTAAACCACTATAAATCTTTGTGTTGGTTCCTTATTTACAACTTTATTATTAATTGTTTGTTTACTGCTCATAAGCTGCACCTATTAATATACTTGACTGTTGATTTTGCGCAATACCAATATGTGCATCATCAATATATATATAACATTCGAGTTGAAACTCTTTTTTTATACCTTTTTTTCGTGTTTGTGGTTGGATAGACTTCAAAGGACTGTTTGGTAAGGGGGTATAAGAGGGCTTGACAAAATGAGTTTGGGAAAAATAGTCAAAAGCTCCCCCAAATCCCATGTTTGTATGAAGTCGCGGGGTTTTCAAACCTGGTCCGAAGCTAGCCCGAAGATTAAACTCATGATCATGAGTTTCGTAAAACCTAGGGAAAAGTGGGTTTGCGAAGATAAGTAAGGGGTTAAGAATTCAAAAGACAATTATACCCTTTAACATGTGTATGAATTGAATTGATTATGAGTAAAATAGTCATTTATAGGATAAATAGTTATTAATAATTTTGATATATCTGTGAGTCTTATATTTGTATGTGTTACATACCAAACATGAGTATGAACCGAATTGAAAGTTGAATCTCATATTTGCAAAAAAGAGTTTAGATTTAGAAAGATTTAGAGAAGTCAATCTAAACCCCTCCCCAAAATTCATCCAAACAAAGCTCAAGATTTTCAATTAAGAAAGCATACATGACATCCAATTTATAAAAGGCCAAATGAGAAGTCTAAAAATTTTCAGGGGTGGCAACTTGAGAGAGGCAACTTGAGAGGGGTTATTGATCGAGTCGAGCACGTCAAATTTGAGTATATTTAAATTCAATTCAATACCGAACTCAACTGCTTATTTTTTTATCATGTTAATCATTACTGCTAAATTTTCAAGCGTTGTGAGCGGATCCCAATGGGTTATATATTCATTATAGGACAACTTTAATTTTAATGATGAACGATTAAATTTGATCGAAATTGATATGTTTGATACCAAAAAACTATAAGTGACATTAGGTGTCTCTAGGGGTGTCCATGACCAGGTTACCCACGGTCCTATTACTCAATCCGAAAAAATAGGTTCGAAATCCTATAGGCCTAATAGTTGACCTGCCCGAGTCCGAACTCAATATTCTTAAAAAGAAGGCTTGAGTTTGCTTTCAAACTCATTATCCAGCCCGAAGCCCAGCCCAAGAGTCCGCCTGCCAAGCCCAACCCGCCTAGCCCACCCGTCTTTTATTTGAAAAAAAGTTATACTTTTAAACCATTAAATTTGAATTTTTGAAATAAGTCTCTCAGTGTTGGAATTTGAAGTTTTAAAAATTTAAATACTATAAATAATGTATTATTTTATTTTCATGTATTAAACATACAAGTTTTAAAGGGTAGAGTAATCAAACGATAGATAAGTGAGTAGGTGTTAACCTAATTGAGATGTATTCATTCTATTGGATATAGTTCATCTCCTAATTAAAGATAAAATTATTCATTATTTTATTTTTATCTATTTTGACTATATTTTTGATTCAAAAATATAATTTACATAAATATTAAGTTATAAAAATATTTATTATTTTTAAATAAAGTTATATATAAAAAAACCCACGAGCAGACCCATTCAATAGGTTCACGGGTTAGTCTGCGGGTAGTCTATCCCTACCCGAAGCCCAACTCGACCCACCCAATAACTCACTTGGATAAGAGTTTAGACCTACACTACCCAGACTTGACTCGAAAAAATCTCGCAGACTTAGTTTGGTCTGGCCCATGGACACCCCAAGGTGTCTCGTCATGCTTTGGTGAAGTGTGTTGCACAACTGTTTCAAGTGTGTCGTGGGATTGCGACTTAGATATAACCATGAATTCAAAAAGTATATGTTTGTCTTCTGCTTTTTTTTTTTCTCTAAAACATTTGTTTTTTGTTTTTTTGGGGGAAAGAGGGAAAGAGAACTTGAATTCTTGATCTTAATACAAAACAAAGAGTATCATTGGACCAAAGACTCACTGATATATGTTTATCTTTCACGTGAGCTCTCGCACATTATTTGAGAGTAACACGTGCTGCACATAGTCAATAAAAGTTGACACTCGTCACTTTGTCATATTTTTTAAAATATAAATAAATAATTTGTGTGTTTGACATGACAATTTTTATTAGGATTTTTTAGTGGCCGGTCTTCTGTGATAGAATTTTGGGCAATAAGGATAATGAGTGAACTGTTGGATCATTAAGGACAAAGTACAAGAAAAATACATAATTAGCTTTCTTAATATGGTTTACCACTATTTTCAAAATTTCGGTGGAATTTCTGATTCAACAACATAAATTTTCAATTGAACCCTAAAATTACGCTTAGAATTCAAAAAATAAAAATAAAAACAATTAAACCACCATTTGAAACTAAGAAATCAAAATCATTGCCAAACCATTTCAATTAAGAAGGTAAAATCTCAAAAATTCATAAAAAAATTATTCATTGACAAACCATCTCAAAACAACATATATCCCGTGAAAGGGTTGTCACTACAATAAATATCTTCATGAAGAAGGCAGAATTTTTGAATGAAATTGAAGCTGGTACTTTGCCGGTAACAAACAAGTCGGGTTTTATGTTTATAGGGTTTTCATATTTTTCAAAAAAAATAAAAAATCTCAAATTTGACACTAATTTTAATCCTTCTAATTATCTAGGGTTTCATGCCAAAGACATTAACTTTAAAAGCATGAATTTCGTTAAAAGTTTACAAAGAATATTGGTTTAATATGTAAGAAAATGTAATAAATCTTCGAAGTAATATTGTACTTGCGTTAGGTACCTTGTTCGTGATGCAGGTGTTAGAACGAAAATATCAAGAATTATTGACAGCGCGTATGTATCGAATACCAAATTTTCTTTTAAAATCATACAAAGCGGAATTAGAGTTTATTTTTGAGATGGCTCTTGATTGATCTCATCTCAGTACGAACGCAAAACCCAACAACGAAAACAAAAGTCGGCTCAACGAACCTCGTGGTCTTTTGTCGTACATCCCCCAACATCAGAGTCCAGATGCAATATGAGCTGGCAGAACCTCTGAACTTCTGCTATCCCTTTCAGCCTCTCTGAAAAACGTGAGTAAAGAATAAATGCTGATTTAGAGAGTCTAGACGTCTATATATAGGCTACGACAGAAACTATNGAGAACTTGAATTCTTGATCTTAATACAAAACAAAGAGTATCATTGGACCAAAGACTCACTGATATATGTTTATCTTTCACGTGAGCTCTCGCACATTATTTGAGAGTAACACGTGCTGCACATAGTCAATAAAAGTTGACACTCGTCACTTTGTCATATTTTTTAAAATATAAATAAATAATTTGTGTGTTTGACATGACAATTTTTATTAGGATTTTTTAGTGGCCGGTCTTCTGTGATAGAATTTTGGGCAATAAGGATAATGAGTGAACTGTTGGATCATTAAGGACAAAGTACAAGAAAAATACATAATTAGCTTTCTTAATATGGTTTACCACTATTTTCAAAATTTCGGTGGAATTTCTGATTCAACAACATAAATTTTCAATTGAACCCTAAAATTACGCTTAGAATTCAAAAAATAAAAATAAAAACAATTAAACCACCATTTGAAACTAAGAAATCAAAATCATTGCCAAACCATTTCAATTAAGAAGGTAAAATCTCAAAAATTCATAAAAAAATTATTCATTGACAAACCATCTCAAAACAACATATATCCCGTGAAAGGGTTGTCACTACAATAAATATCTTCATGAAGAAGGCAGAATTTTTGAATGAAATTGAAGCTGGTACTTTGCCGGTAACAAACAAGTCGGGTTTTATGTTTATAGGGTTTTCATATTTTTCAAAAAAAATAAAAAATCTCAAATTTGACACTAATTTTAATCCTTCTAATTATCTAGGGTTTCATGCCAAAGACATTAACTTTAAAAGCATGAATTTCGTTAAAAGTTTACAAAGAATATTGGTTTAATATGTAAGAAAATGTAATAAATCTTCGAAGTAATATTGTACTTGCGTTAGGTACCTTGTTCGTGATGCAGGTGTTAGAACGAAAATATCAAGAATTATTGACAGCGCGTATGTATCGAATACCAAATTTTCTTTTAAAATCATACAAAGCGGAATTAGAGTTTATTTTTGAGATGGCTCTTGATTGATCTCATCTCAGTACGAACGCAAAACCCAACAACGAAAACAAAAGTCGGCTCAACGAACCTCGTGGTCTTTTGTCGTACATCCCCCAACATCAGAGTCCAGATGCAATATGAGCTGGCAGAACCTCTGAACTTCTGCTATCCCTTTCAGCCTCTCTGAAAAACGTGAGTAAAGAATAAATGCTGATTTAGAGAGTCTAGACGTCTATATATAGGCTACGACAGAAACTATAAGGAGAAATAAAGATCGAGCTTCCAATGAGTCTATGATTCCTATGTTCAATTCAGAAAAAACATTCTACAGTTCATTAATAATAAGTCAGTCTACTAAAAACTTATTATTGATCTCTTGAACCTTGTATCAAAATTATATTCGAGCTCGTTATTATTATATACTTATTAATCTCCTCACGTTTAAGATTAAAAATGTCTATCAATTAAATAAATTACTGACAATTATATTTAATGGATTTCTTTTATTCCTTGAAACCTTACCACTCAACTTATTTGTCATGTCGGATAATTAAATCCACTTGCAAAGTTTGATATGGACAAAATTTATGAGCTTCCTCAAGGGACATCACCAATCCATTTAAATTATAGGACGTGGTTCCTTTAATAATTAATTTTTACCATACAAATAACACTGTCTCTCAATTCACCGAACTTCTTAACTCAATATGAATCTGACTTTTTAATGAATTAAAGTGACAAACATTATATGCACGTGAAAATTAAATATTTTGGGATTAAGAGCATAAGCAATCATAATAATCATGAGATATTTATTATCTTTTTGAGTCAGTAAAAGATAATAACCTCAACATGAGTTTGTTCAATACACAAAGTGTACTATTGCAATAATTCAAGACATCAAACAGTCTCCTACAGTCAAGACAGACTATGTCAGAATTTTACACTACAATCATACTAATAGTATGTCCAATTCCATCTAGGATTGTGAACCTATTCTCATATTATATAAGGATTCGATAATCTTGTATTCTGTGTATAAATCGAACGCTATACACCAGATTATTTATAATGTAAAATATAAAATACGCATGCATACCATATATTAAATATAATACAAACATTTTGCCCATATAAATTCTCAATAAAATAGAAATAACAAACTTCTATTAATTAATAAAACGAGTTTGACTACAAAAAATAAGTTTTTAGTATACTAATCTATCAGTAGGAACATGTATGAATCTTTTGTTTTTTGTTTGTTGATGGCTTATTACGAAATAAATTTGTGAAATCGTGTTATTGTAAAGATGTTTTCTAGAATTTGGTGAACGTATTAGACCAAAGATAAATCAAATGACATCAATTACTTTGTTGTTACTATGAATTTTAACTGTCACTATGAATATTTGTCATGCGTGATGTAATGACATACTACCACTGACACACAGTAGTTCTTTGATATTAATACAAAAAATGCATTATGTAAATTTTATGCTCTGGATGCTATAACAAACTGAATTTTTTATTTGTCTATGTGATATAAGTGTCTATTTTTTTTTTTGGACTTTTTGCATTTATTACGACTGTCACTGTAAGGACTGCCAAGGAGAAAAATGTGTGTGAAAAACTTTTTAAGTCTGTCACTATGATATTGTGTTTAATTAAAACATAAAAAATTAATTATGTGAATTTTATTTTTTTGTTTGGCTTTTATAAACAAATATTTTAATGTGTCACTGTGATATAATATTTTCTCTCTTTTTTTAAAATATTTTTTTTTGTATTTACAACCTATGTTAGTGTGACATTTATTCATAATTAAACAATTGATATTATGATGTCAGAGAAAATGAAAGGACAAAAAATCCGTAAAAATCAAGATCTAAGATAAAATATAGAACTGTGGAAGTTGTTATACATAACTATGAGGTTGAAACTTCAACTAAGAAGAAGCATCGTGCACAAGTGAAAAAGACTGTATAAAAAAAGTGTGTATCAAACGAAGTTCACCACAAAGGACAAACATATTTTTCAAATCAACATCACCGTGCAACACACATCTATAGTGTCCAGGTCTACTATATGATAAATTCAAACATCTTACATCTAAAGTTTTCAGATATTGATGATACTAGCCAACATAGTCAGATAATTTGAATTAATCAATGTTCTCATCACATTAGTTTTTTCATCATTTCTGCACAAAAGAAGTATTGAATCCTCCATTGAATACTCTGAGATAAATAATAATGAAAAGCATATATATTAACTACACTTACAATACTACAAAACAAATGAACAATGTAAAGTCATATGCCATAAATCTAATAAAAATAATGGATAAAATGCACCAAAGACACCTCTTAATTTACTAATATTCACAGTGACAGTCACAAGAAATGACAAATAACCAAAGGAATACTGTAACTATGTTGCATTTAATGTTTGAAATGCAGCTAAACATATTAATATCAATGGGATTTATATACTGTAAAGACTTATTAATGTTGAGTTTAATTTGTTTGTTGTTGAAAAATATCATAGTAACAGTGTACAAAACAACAAATAAACACACACTAACACAACTAATACCATAGCGTAACCTATTTACATAACTAATAACAACATGAAAGTCAATTACAACAATACATTTTCATGAACAAGCCAAAGTGATAGGTCATAAACAACAAGGTCTCATTCTAAGTCCCAAAACATAATTTAACAATGGAACTAAGAATTAAAACAAACGAAAAACTAAACTAAACAAATTCCTAATTAACTATATTTATGTAGCTGAAATAAAAAAAAACATATGCTAAATTCGAAAAACCAAACTACAATTATGGTAAATAAACACAGTAACAAAAATGAACACATGATCACAATAAAAATAAAGTATCTTTCTTCAAATAATATACATATACCTGAATACTGATTCAAAGCATTTTTGAAGAACATTAAGCAAAAACACATGCATTAACCATACCAGTATATGAAATTCAAACTAAATTTAAAGAAAATCTATGATGAATAACAATAACAAACTACCGAAAAAAACAAATCATCTCTTTACAAGCTACAAATTTTAACAAAGAATTAAGCTGATTGAGCTACAAACAAGACAAAGAACTTTGTTAATGGAGTTACGTTGAGTAAATGGAAACCAATATATGAAACATTTATGATTTAACGAAATATGAAATTTTAACAAATACCAATGGAACAGTGTCGGTATTAGCTCCTAATTAAATGCTAATGATTTGAAGGATAAAAGATAAATTAAAAAAAGTGTGTAAGCTAAGAACCTATTTACCAAAAAGACTTCAGCAAATGTCCTTACACGCATAATAGATTTTTCCATGTCCTTATTGCTAAAAAATATGGGAAAATAGGATTGGCTTCCAATTTTCACTTTTTATTAAGTATGCACACTACATGACACTACTACGTCGTGTGTAAAAAATTTCTCCATGAATTAGGGTCAGTTGGCTTATCAATAACAAGCTCACTACTACAACAATTTAATATTTGGACAATTGTGAGAAGGTATTTTCTAAACTACTTAATTATGACAATATACCTTGATTTAAATTTTTTGTGCATAAGTACTCTTTACTGGAAATGTATTTTATCTAGATACACATTGGTAGTTTTTAAAATTTCTTCTGTACCAAAATACCATTTTCCATAACTCTTAGACTGTTTAGTTTGACAATTCTTTTTTTTTTTTTGGGATTTGTTTTATTATATTAAGGGTTTCCTATTTTAATACATCAACTTATTTGAATTTTAAATGAAAACCATATTATTATACTATATTTGATACCAGCCTTCAAAAAACTTTTTAATTAAATAAGCTTGCTACCAAGTGCGAACGGAGTTGCTTCATCAACGAACGAAAAAATGGTGGTTGTGTTCAATTTGTGATCAATGATCATCACCAGATTCGAAACAGAGAAAAGAAATTTGAGAAGAGAGAGAGAGAGGCAGGGTACTTCTGGAGAGTGATCGAGGTTGGGGTCTTTCATTGCAGGTCCTACTACTACATTGTTTCTAGGTTTATATTTCCTTTACAAGGATAATAAGGTTGCCCATGAATCCATCTCTCAGCAGGAAGGAACCATGCGTTGAATTTCTTCAATTTATTTTTTAATGTCACAGTATGTCAAGCATAACATTTACCCCTAATGTATGACTGAGGAAATGTAATTGGACATTTATTTGTTACAATGTGACAAATAAATTATTGACCATTGCGTTGTTACGCCGTAGTGTAACAATGTCATTCCTTAAAAAGGACTATTTGTTGTTATACAGGTGAAAGATGTTTTTGTCCTTATCATTTTCGGTTGTTTGTGTTTTTGATTTGATTGAAATCTCATGAATTTTATTGAATTTTTTGTTGTAGATTTTGTTTAAATTTTAAAACTTATATTTTTAGTGATATATTAGTTGTCGGATTTAATGCGATTGGTGCATGACTTCCTATTGTTTCCAAATGGGGATTAGTTACCCATGTTTTGCTGAATTTAATGGGATTAGTTGCCCATATTTTTAGTGATATATTAATTGCCGGTTAGTATTACTTTGTGGGTATTTTTTTCATTCACAAAAATAAGGGACTCACATACAAAACTTTTTTTAATAAGCACTTTTACACAATTAAATGCTATATTGAGTATTGACCTTCAAAAAATCCTTTAATCTTCACATGAGCTTGGGCCACCATTTTTTTCGGAGTATTGCGAAGGAGTACACCAAATAATACTTATTGGCCTTAAAGTGCATAGCTCATAATGCTAAGTCATTCAGTCTTTACTTTTCTAACTTTATTGTGTTCAGGTACACATTTCGAGTTTTTAAAATTATTCTTTGACATATTTGCTCTCCACTTAAATCATGCATATTAGATTTGGCAGTAATGTTTTTTTTGAATTTGTTATATTATATTAAATATTTCCTAATTTTATGGATGAATTATATTTTCAGAAGATCAACCATCTAACGTTTATTCTTTATATCATCATCCATTTTGAATTTTTAAATATATTTTAAATATCTTTGCCATCAAGTATATCTTATTTCTTCTTCTCCAACCAATTAACCTTAGGTGATCGTCTTTACTCTTCTCTAACCAATTTTCATTTTTATTCTTCTTCTCCAATGCTCATCCATTATCTGGTTTGAAATTATGCTTTCATTCATTTTTTTATTCTTTTGTTTGTTTTTTTTTTGTTCATTTTTTATTCTTTTGTTTGGTTTTGTTTGATTTACCATTTAAAACACACAAAAACAAAAACCCACAATCTACATGTGAAGTCGTAGTGCTGAGCTCGTATTTTTTTTCGATGTAATTTTTTTTTGGCCATGTCTACGGCCGAAATATATATTTGCCATCATCAAATTCTAAAGACACAAATTGAGGAAGTGTACTATCTACAGTGTATCAACAAGGTTTACATTCAAAATGTGTCAACAAAGAATACATTCAAAGTGTGTCAACAAAGTGTAACACCAGAGAGTGTCACCAAAGTGTACATCCATAGTATGTCTATAAACTGTTTACTGTAACAATGTCAGAACTAGATAGACTTACCATTTTTTATTTTATATATTCATATGTGAAAATAATAAAAATATTCTGACAACAAAGGGCTGCCCAAGCACAACACATCTTTATGGAAAACAACATATAATGATAGAGACTCAAAATGTATGATGCGTGACTCTAAAGAGTGGCAATAATAAAAAATAAAGCAATATGACAATAAAGCGTGACTCCAAAATGTACACACAGGATTCATTCAACTATTTTACTACAAAAAATTGACTTCTTAGGAAGTCATAGTGCTAAAAGAGTTGCAAGTGTGGTAATAAAGTGCTACATAATGTAAATGCTGAATTTTTTAACATCTAGATTCATAATTTGAAATACATGTGATTTACCATTTAAAAAAGAAAAAGAAAAAAGCACAATCTACATGTGAAGTAATAGTGCTGAACTTGTATTTGTTTTCGATGTCATTTTTTTTTTTTTTGGCCATGTCTGAGGTAGGAAAAATATATCCACCATCATCAAATTCTAAAGACACAAATTGCGGAAGTGTACCATCTAAAGAGTATCAACAAAGTGTGTAACTTGAGCAAAACAACATTTCATGACAACAACATAGAATGATATTGGATCAATATATAGGATGTGTGACTATAAATTGTGTCAACAAAGTATTCATTGAAGATGTAGCCATAAAAATGAATACTTTTTAGAGGATAGATAGTGTGGTATTACTGTGTTACTTACGAATGTTTGTTCTTCCCAAATTTTAGGATTTTCTCATATTAGAGCTCTCTCTCTCTCTCTCTCTCTCTCTCTCATAAATACACACACACACACATACCCAATAGTTATGAATTAACACTAAATGAGGAAGTGGGTTACTGAGAATATTTATGTTGCCATGAATAAAGAGGATGTGATTATGATTATGAGTTACTTAATCTAGTTAGGTAATTGTAGCATTGTTCTGAAGGGTAGTGAGGCCTTTTTTTCTCACTTGTGAATTTCTTTTCAAAATAGTTTTCTGGATAGACTTAAACAATAATAAGTCTAAATAAATGTACCTAACTCCGAAGGACCCTTTTTTTGGGGAAAATTTATAGGTCGGTCCATATTTTAGGATTTATTGGGTTTTAAGTCCATTCTCAAAATTACGTTGGGTTAAAGACATCTGTATAGCAATTATTCAAAATACCCCTAACTTCTTAAAGTTCTTACCAAACTAAAGCAAACTTTTTAAATCTGAACAAATCTGTAACACTAAATACAACAAAAAAATTCAACAGAAATCAGTAAGAATTGATTCAAATCACCATTCAAAAAATTATTTATTCAAAACACAACTCAAAAAGCATAAAAGATTTGGATCAAAATGAGTGCTTTAAAAACCAAATTGCTCTCAAATTTCAAAAACCAAATTGCCGATCCTCTTGGGCTCGAAGGAGCTCGCGTTTCAAGTTTTTGAACGCGTCCTTGAAGTACTCCTCTTGAATGTTGATGTCATGCCCCAATTTTCACAATAGATATGAGCTAAACTACAAATCATCAACCATGAAAGCATAACTAAAATAAACCAATCAATTAAGAAGGCCATCCAAAATCCACTATCTAACTGAACAAAATCCCAAATCAAACATAACTAACTCCTTTACGTTATATACAAAACAAGAATAATTATCTTCCAACTAACGAATTAAAGAAACATTCATGAACATTGTCCAATCATCAAAATTCAGAAACTTAAAACTAGAAGACACTCTCTAGGCCTCGACTTCCAGATCTACAACTTGATCTCCTGCCACATCAAAATCAACATATTCACCTATGTCAAGGTCACTGTCTACAACGAAATTTGAAAAATGTAAGGAAGGGGTGAGCAAAAAAGCTCAATGGAGAAATTCTCCCAAACCTAAACATGGTTTATAAAAGTACAAAATAGGTAGTTCATGGTTTGAACAAAATAACATATACAACTTTAAAGTAACACTAGTGACATATATGATCTAAAGTTTATGATAATTAAACAGTAAAGTCATAATCGGAGGGGAATCATTCAAACAATAACCATGTATAACGATAATATCTCATGTATATAAGTTGAATCAACAAGAATATATCTGGTTCACAAAATTCCACGTTCTTAATAATAACATGCCACACCCCATCCCGAAAAGGTCAACCCTACCTCCCCCAGAATAGGATATGAATAAACATGTCTTATTTTCTATTTATTAGGATTTAAGACAAAATAATTAAACTCATACAAGAGCAATTATATTCATCCACATGAACCAAAAACCTGATATGAGCATGTAAACATAGTGCAACATTCCTCAAGTCATTAAGGCATCACATCCTAAAAACATCCTAAGATCTCTGTACAAAGATAATTTTATTCCTTAACCCAAACAAGAAATGTGATATCAACATATAAACATACACTATACAAGACATTAGAGTATCTCACTCTCAGAACATCCCAACAAAACCCTGTACAATATAATACATGACGTAATATACAAGTGACAACTAACTCCTCCTATACTAAGATCGACTACACAATGGACCGTAGTCTATTCCAAATATCTGAAATGAAACATCTGTTAGGGGTAAGTAATCGAAATACTCAGTAAGTATATTCGAAACATATATAAAAAAAACACATAAACACAAAATAGTTACAAAACAAGTTTCACATGATAAAAGTAAAAAACCAAATTTGACTACCCAATACTGTCTGGGAGTCTCAGCGACAAGTAATGACTACTTGTTTCTACCCAGGAGTCTTGGCATCTATATCGCTATCCGATTATGCCAAGGACAACAATTAGCATTGGAGAGTACATAACAACCACAAGAAGTGCTTGAA
Organism: Ilex paraguariensis; assembly: GCA_963454935.2. Taxonomy (NCBI): domain Eukaryota; kingdom Viridiplantae; phylum Streptophyta; class Magnoliopsida; order Aquifoliales; family Aquifoliaceae; genus Ilex; species Ilex paraguariensis. The sequence continues at coordinate 281,278 of CAUOFW020000981.1, forward strand.
CCCATAACCAAACATGAATTCACAAAATCATAATTCACAAACCACATTCCAACAATTTACACATAAGTATAACTAACAAACAACCAATCAAGTTTTCAATCAATATGAATTAATATACTCACCTTGTGATCAACACTAAACTCAAAATTACTCCCCAAATTAAACCCTAGGTAAAGTCGGCGTTGCCGCCATTGCCTCCGCACCTATCACACGTCGTCATAAGTTACACATGAGTATGACCCCAAATGCATTGTGTGATAAATGCACATGTATGGATGGTAGATCATGCTTGAATAAGTACATTCCACTCGCCTATCCAAGTGACATAATATAAACCAATACCTCAAGATATGTTACACAACAACCACATTAATTTTTATATTGACAATCACTGGTTAAATAGATTGTGCTACAAACTTCTAGTCAAAATTTTCCACATTCCTGAAATTACCCAATAAATCCAATTTCATCATAAAGTAGATTTCTCAAACTTTGCAATCAGAGATCATGAGCTAGAATCGGAGTTTCATGTGAAGAATTATGGTCATTTGTTTTGAAAAGCACTAAGCTGAGTTGTTTTCCATCAGTCACAAATTTTCACTTGACTTTAAACAGGTGTCCATTTTCACACAAAAAGAATTAAGTGTTGTACCTTATATGATTAGAAAGATCTAAAAGTCTAGGTTGTAAAAAAACGGTGAGGCAATTCAAATTTTTTAAAGAGAGAAATCACAATTTTCCCTCAGATTGTAAAACAGGGCTGTCTAATCAAAAAAAATCTGCAACTTTGGTTTGGCTACTTGTATTATTAGACTCTTAAAACTACAATTCCAACAAGTCAAACGTAATGCTAACTTCTAGCATGCAGTACTTGTGTTCAGAAATTAAAGGGAAATTTGCAACTTCAATGGGAATATGAACTTAACCTAGGCTTAAAGTTCCAGTTTACTTGAAAAGACTTAAATTCCAGAAACTTACCTTTGATAAAAGAAAACTCCATAACTATTCATCCAACCTTTTCGATTAGGGTTCAAATTTTTTTTTCCCGGAAGGTAAATGTATATATTGAAACATGGGAAAATACAAGGTATGCTCAAGCAAGCAAGGACATACCAAGAAACATGGAAATACCAAACAAAGAATTCAAGTGGAAGTGAGACAGACTAAACTCACTTCCAAATGAATTCCAAAAGGAGAAACATCATATGAAGTTTATACAAAACATTCTTGAACAAGATTCCATTGAACGGCCAGCTGCAAATTAGACTCAGAAGATCTAAACTTGAGGGAAGCCATTTTGCTTATGATAGCCAATTGGATGACCTTTGAAGCAGTGCTAGTGTCCTTACTTTTGGACCTGAATATACTATTAATTCTCGCCATCCATTTGTGATAAACAAAAGTAGCAAGACTCAGTCTAAGTAGGACATCAACCATGGATTTTCCTTTACAGTTTGCTGTAGCCCAATCTACCAACTCACCATAGGGTTTAGATTGTAGAGTGACTCCAGATATGCAAGAACAGAACTCCATACTCTAGACTGCTCTGCAGCTTCACAAAGTGTACATTGGGGGCCCTTGTGAGCAGCATAAGATTGGGTTTTGTCTAAGGTGTTCAACTTGCATCCAACGACAAGCAGTAGGATGAAGTTATATCTAGGAACATATTTGATATTCCAAACCAGCTTGTTCCAGTTAACACCTGAGCCCCTTCTCCTAATAACTCCATTTGCAGCAGGAAACCATATAAGTTGGAATAAGGTAGTCATTTGGAAGGCTCCAGACTTGTGCCAAGTGCTGGTTCTGAGGAGAGTTTTGGAACTTCGTAGAAGCCAGCCTGTCTCTCATAGTTAGCCTCATACTCCTAAGTAAGGAATTAACATCCATGAACTGGTTGGTAAAGATCTTGTTATTCCTCTCTCACCAAATACTGTACACAGTTATGGAACAACTAACTTTAATTTAATGTTAAAAACTAACTTTAATTTAAATAAATGGTACAAGAATTCTTACCCAAAGAAACTGATCCTCTACAATTCTCCACGAAGTGTTTGCTTTAATCTAGAAGATAAGAAAATACTTTCACTCTATGCCGCTTTGAATCAAAAAGTTAAAGCACGTTAGAAGTCTACCAGCCAGGCACCTAAAGTGCAGCATCGATACCCATGGAGAAAAAGGCCAAAAAGCAAGTCTCAAGGTATAAATCCACCACCAGTTTCATGTGGGAGAGCTAGTATACAATAGAGCTTACAGTTATCGTCTATCTTCGCTCGATAACCAAACCGTTAGTCTTAACTCCTTGAATCAGTCAGAAAACAAGTAAATCCATCAATTTGTAGTGAAATATTCTCATCAACTCGTAGAATAGTCTAATAGTGGGTAAGTAGAGTCTGTGCTTTGGTGGGCACCGGGTACACAGCAAGAAGTAGCTCCAACAACCCAATTCTAGGCGCACAAAATCAACTCAAGAAGAACACAACTCTAACTAGGAAAGCAAGAATCTCAATTGAAAGAGAGGGCGGTTATAGTTATTCTTAGAAGTGACGTTAACTTTCTCTAAGACTATTTAATATTTTTTGTTGTTTTTATTTAACATAATCCCTTCTGCTTTACTATACTATAAGTTAACCTCGATACTTATTATTAACAATTACACTTTCGACCCTTAAAATATATGCAATATTATGCAATGCATGTTCGGGTCTAACATAATATCGCGCAGGGCAATAAAGTTTAGAAAGTGCACGTACTGATGCATCAGAATTGACAGAACTTTCCTAGGATTATGGTATACTAACCTGTAGTCTCGATCCGTCTTGAACAAATAGTTGTTTAGAACTCTACAAGGAACCAGCTCCACTAAGAGTGATAAGAACATTTGAACCTCTTCAGGTAATAAATACGTCTAAACACTCTACGATATAATTTCGCATGCAACCCAAGTTCCTCAATTCTTACACGAGAGATGCAAATTCATAAAATCCACATTTGCCAAAATCCGTAATTCCACAATTCTCAAACTGAAGATTAATTAATTCAAAACATGCAAGAGAACGCAGAGAAAAATACTCAAGTTGTCCATATTCAAATCTAGAGTTTTTTTGAAGAATATATAATTTAGATGTAAATCATGTAACTTTTTCAAGAAACGAGTCATCATATATATTTGAATAGAATTAAAACATATATATATAATCAATTTCTCAATTAATAAATTTGAGAAAGAACACCTACCTTGATTGGCAGTTAATTGATCCTGTAGTATTTTGATGTGGTTCTTATGCGTTAATCATTCAAGATGTCGCTCATTTTCTTTCTCCCAACTCTCCTTAACTACATAGGGTTGACAAAAAGCTTAAATAGCCCTAAAATATGTCTATAAGGTATTTATAGGGTGAAAGATAGTTTAGGCGGCACAGATTTGATCGCTAAGAAAATTGCGTGTCCGTTCGAACAGAGACTTATGCATTCGAATAGAGCCAAGTCTGTTTGAATGGACTTTGCTTCTAGTATCTCCTATTCTACTTGCGTTCGAATAGAAATATTTACATTCAACTGTACCCCAATCTTATATACTGTATCTAAATATTACAACCTAATTTTGACCTAATTAGATATCAATTCACAAAAATTCCATGAAATATATTTTTAAAACTCTTGAAGTCTAGTTTCTAATTCCACAATAATTAGTTCAATATAATATTGGAGTAAAAATTAATGGTCAAAATATTGAGGTTGTGCCAAATTCCTTCCTACCCAAATTCTCTCCAAAATGCATTTTAACTCCGAAATGCTTCCAAACTTCTTACACGCTTCATATCACCCTATCCCAAGGTTTATTGACCTTCCGCTTTCGATGGAACCTTATTTTGACCTAAAAATATTTAAAAACTTACCTATCTATCCTTCTTAAGTTTAAACGTCTCCGAAATTAAATTTGATATGAAAGTTAATATGCGCGAAACTCAAATTTTACGATCAATCTGTCAACAATGATTCAAATTTTCTACTATTATTTTATTTATCTTAGGAGAACTCTTAAGATAATATTGTCCTTATCTTATTATAGTGTGGGGTCTTATAGTCGATGAACTTGAGCTAGGGTTAGAAGAATTTGAGGCGTCGGAGGTCAAGAAAGGTTGGTCGGTGTGTGGGTGCTATATCGAGTATGGTATTGAAGGTGGACGGTCAAATGTTGATGATTATGGTCCGCCAGAATTGGAGCATTTGGTGATGCTAGGGTTTCTATAGGATCCAAAAAATTAATGTAATGAAGAAGAGTTGCCAAGATTCATAAACGTTGAAAAGGATAAAATAGTAATTAAAAAAAAGAAAGTTGACTTAAACCCATAAAAATTACCAACATGGTTTAATTAAGGCCAAATAAGTTTAAGTGTCGTACTTAAATCCTTAAAAGTATCCCGTATTAGACTGACCTCCAATTTTGTTGTTGTTGTTGTTGTTGATATCTCAATTATCCTGTGCATCCATTGGATTATTGCTAACCCTATCCAAACTTTGGACCCCTCCTAGTCTGTGGCCATCCCAAATAATCTGTTGTTAGATTGAGTAATGCTATTGAGATCAAATTTATTGACCTAATTTGTTGATTGAATTCACTATAACCCTTGAGTTGACTGTGAACCCTATCAAATATTAGAACTTGGTGTTAATGTAATGGTTACAATGAAACCATATCATTAGGTTAGATTTTATGCGAGCTACTTTTCAAAATTCAATCGAATTAGACTGATGATATCTCAAACAAGCCCTAGCTGTTAGCTCAGGTCAGGAAAGACACGGGGAACTCAGAAAACCAGAGGTAGAGCTCCCATTAGGGAGATCGTAAAAGAACTGACCAGGAAACAGTTGGATGACTGCGAAAATTGAGCACAATGCATGAAACTCTCAACCAACCAAGATTCTCTCTTAAAATCAAGGAGGAACCCATGACTAATTGACAAAGATCTCAGCTGAAATCCCACAGAATAGGGAGCAACCTTATAAATACTATGTAACGCCTCATCGAGAGGAAAGGACCCTAGAAGAACCCTAATTAGATCATGCATTGTATTGTAATACATTCAAGTAGTCAATAGAGAAAAAATGAGCAAGAACCTCCATTAGAAAGTGGATTAACCGAGCTCCAAAGCCGGTAAATCACTATATTCCTACTGTGTAAATTTTCCTATCCCCAAAGAAACACCTCATCACTGTCATTATGAAATTGGCAGCCTAAATTCACCTTTGGTCCCACGCACTTTGTTCACCCACATTAGTCTGCACCATCAGTTTGGCGCCGTCTCTGGGAACGACTGTTCCTGTTACAAATAAGCTGATCTCTAAGTGACTGATGGTATCAACACGAAACATGAGCAGAAGCCAAACAAATCCACCTCGGATACAGGATCAACAGGGAGCCACCAATGGCAGACAGCCCGAGAACGTCCCAAAAATTGATCCTCCCATAGGAAATTTTCCCACAAATAATGAGATGGAGACCCTTCGCCTCATCAATCAGCACTTGATAAAGCAAAACGAATAGCTCTTGAAGCTCTTATAGCACCCATAGGAGGCACGTCCGGCCCAAGAAGATCAGAACAGTCCCCGTTACAGGGATCAACAACATTCAAAGAAGACAACGAAGGAGGGGAGAACAGCCAGACCTTGGGGCAGGTTCCCCAACTACCCCCTAGGAATGGCCACAATGAGGAGATACAAAGTCAAAACCATGAAGGTGAAAAGAATGATGTCTTCCCTTATCTACAGGAGATAAGGGAACAATATTTGGAGCAACGCTTCAAGGGCATCCAACCGGAGCTCAGCCACATGAAGGAAGCAGTCAGAAGTAAAGCTCTAGTTACAATGGATGCCTTGGTGCAGCAGACTGAATCTCCATTCACACTTGGGGTGTTGCATTTTTCCCTCCCACCAAAGTTCAGGATGCCACAGATAGAGTCCTTTGATGGAACCAGGGACCCCATGGACCACCTCAATACTTATAAGAACCAGATGGAGTTGCACGGGTACCAGGACCCCATACGTTGTCAAGCCTTTGCCATAACTTTGAAGGGTTCAGCCTTGGCGTGGGTTAACTGGCTCCCCCCGGCCTCAATCTCTTCCTTCAAAGAACTTTTCATTTCCTTCATATCCCACTTCATAGGGGGCTCGGACCTATAGAAAGTTGAGTTATCACCTTTTGAATGTGAAACAAGGATCTCAAGAAAATATCAGGTCTTATATCCAAAGATTTAATTCAAAATCGTTAAAGGTGGATGTCCCAGATGAAAAGTTTGCCATCACTGTCTTCATAACTTGTCTAGGGGTGCAATCTAAAGATTTGATGTTTTCCATATCAAAAAATTCCCAAGCAAGCATGGTAGAGGTACTTGCCAAAAACAGAGAAATACATAAATGGCGAAGAAGCTCTTTTTTCTAAGGTAGGGAGCTCTTCTGCACATAGAGATAAGGGAAAGGAATAGAAAAAGAGGAACCGAAGTCCCAGGAGAGAGAGGGAAAGAAACAGATCTCCAAGGTGAGATAGATTTCCCAAAAGAGATAAAGAATGATCCCCAAAAAGAAGGGGGAGCGTTAGGGACCGCTTAGGACCCCCACAACCTGAACTACAGTCGAGCTATGCACCTCAACAATACACCCCTCTCACTGCAACAGTATCCCAGATCCTATAGGAGGTGCAAAATGAGAAATTCCTAAGGTGGCCTCCACGAATGAAGGCAAATCCAACTAAAAAAGACCTTACAAAGTATTGCGAGTATCACAAGGATCATGGTCATCACACCGACGAATGCATTAAGCTAAAGAAGGAGATCGAGTTCTTAATCTAGAAGGAGCAGTTACGACGATTTGTTGCCCATGACAACCAGAACAGGGCTCCACTACCACCAGCACCTCAGTAACAAGCCCCTACATAGCACCAACAACCCTTAGGGGAGATCAAAGTGATATATGGAGGATTTGCTGGCGGTGGAGAATCTAGTGCAGCCAGGAAAACACACCTGCGCAGGATCAGAGCTGGCGAAGCGTTGGAAGTGCACACCGTGTCCAAAATACCTCAGCTGAGCACAACCATCACTTTTTAGGATTCAGACTTGGAAGGCTGCCAGCATCCCCATGATGACCCATTGGTGGTAAGGGCCATTATGGCTAACCAAACGGTTCATCAAGTTCTAATTGACAATGGGAGCTCGGCCGACATCATTTTCGCCTCTACCTTTGACAAAATGGGTATAGGAAGGGAGAAGCTTGAGCCATTGAGTGCTCACTTAATGGGATTCTTAGGGGAGAGGGTGCTACCCCTGGGATCCATCTAACTCGCGCTCACTATGGGGGACCCTCCTTGTCAAGCCACCACCAGTGTGAAATTCCTGGTGGTTAACGCCCCTTCTGTGTACAATATGCTACTTGGGAGACCATCCCTCAACACAATGAAGGTTATCCCTCAACATATCACTTGGTCATAAAATTTCCTACAAAAATAGAATTGAAATGGTTCGAGGAGACCAGCGAATAGCCAGGCAGTGCTACATAGCCTCGGTGAAGTAGAAAGAGGTTGCAAATATCCAGCTATATGAGCTTGACATAAAGGACGAGCTGGACACTAGGCTCATGCTGTTAGAAGAGCTAGAGCATGAACATATTATTTTCATTGGATCTAAGTTGAGCAGAGAAATGAAAGACCTACTCACTCATTTCCTGAGGAAGAACATGAGGGTGTTTGCTTTGAAGCAAGAGGACATGGAAAGCATTGACCCCTCAGTCATCACACACAAGCTAAGCGTGAATCCCATTTGCAAACTTGTTAAACAGAAACAGAGAAGTTTTGCTCCAAAACGCCAGAAGACAATTAATGAGGAGGTCAGTAAACTCCTCCACGCCAAAGCCATTAGAGAGGTGGACTACCCTACCTAGTTGGCGAATATGGTGCTGGTCAAGAAGACCAATGGAAAATGGCAGCTCTGCATTGATTTCACTGATCTCAATCGAGCATGCCCCAATGACAGTTTTTCCTTACCTCGAATCAACTTGATCGTGGATGCAACTGTTGGTCATGAGCTCCTCAGCTTCATGGATGCTTTCTCAGGTTATAATCAAATTAGAATGGACCCAGCGAACCAAGAGAAGACATCATTTGTGACTGAACAGGGAACTTACTACTACTAGGTCATGCCTTTTGGATTGAAGAATGCTGGAGCCACCTATCAGAGCCTAGTGAATAGAATGTTCCAGAAGCAAATTAGGACATCCATGGAGGTCTATATCGACGACATGTTGGTGAAATCATTGAAGGCAGAGCTGCACATCGAGCACCTAGCAGAATTATTCCAAATCCTCAAGAAGTACAAGATGAAACTCAACCCTGTAATGTGCGCCTTTGGGGTATCAGTAAGGAAGTTTCTGGGATTCATAGTCAACAGTAGAGGGATCGAGGCTAACCCAGAAAAGGTTAAGGCAGTTCTGGATATGCGACCACTGTCCAACATCAGGGAGATCCAATGCCTGACAGGAAGGATAGTCACATTGAGTCGTTTTGTATCTAAATCAAGTGACAAGTGCCAACCTTTCTTTCACGTCTTGAAAAAGGTATTTCAGTGGGACACCCGGTGTGAGGAAGCGTTCAGAGCACTGAAGGAGTACCTAAGCTCTCCCTTTGTCCTGGTAAGCCCCTTAGAAGGGGAAGTTCTTACTCTTTATTTATCTATCTCAAATTTCTCAACTGACGCTGCACTAGTTAGGGAACGAGACAGAGTTCAGTAACCAGTTTACTACTGTAGCAGAGCTCCGAAGGGGGCAAAAGAGAGATATCCAAAGATTGAAAAGGTAGTTTTGGCCCAGGTGACTACGGCTAGGAGACTTAGACCATATTTTCAGGCTCATATTATCGAGGTTCCAACAGATCAGTCAATGAAGCAGGTGCTGCATAAGCCAGAGTCTTCAGGAAGGCTAGTTAAGTGGGTAATAAAGCTCAGTGAATTTGATATTAGGTATAAGCCAAGGACTGCAATTAAAGGGCAAATCTTGGCAGATTTCAGTGCAGAATTCACCATAGTAACACCCGCAAAAGCCACACTGCTAATACCTGACCTTCCTGTATGAAAACTTTCGGTAGACGGAGCTACCAATACCCAAGGAAGCGGCGCAGGATTGATCCTGACCTCTCCAGATGGAATAGACGTGGAATACGCCCTCAGGTTTGGATTTAAGGCTTCAAACAACAGAATATGAAGCTGTCATTGCTGGACTCAACCTTGCTCATTCAATGAAGGCAGAGTAACTAGAGATCAACAGCGATTCTCAGCTTGTCGTGAAACAGATAGGGAGCCATATAAGGCTAAAGGTGAGAAAATGGTTCTCTACCTCAGAAAGGTATAGGAATTGATCGAGAAGTTTGTGCAAGTTAAGTTCAAGCACGTTCCTAGAGCCAAAAATTTGAGAGCAAACGCCTCAGCAAGGTTGGCAATAGTTTCGTAGGAGAATTTGGATAGGTTAATTCCAGTGAAGCATTTAGCAGAATCATCTGTATGCATTGAAGATGAAGAAGTTCTGCCTGTGCAAGCACCACCGAGCTGGATGGACCCCATCAGAGGGTATCTTCAAAATGGGACTTTGTCGGAAGATTCCAAAGAAGCTGCGAAGCTAAGGGTCAGGTCAACCAGATTTTCTATTTGGCAGGAAAACCTGTACAAACGAGGATTTTCGACACCTCTACTCAAATGTGTGGGAGATGAAGATGTTAATTACATACTTAGAGAGATTCATTAAGGAGTCTACAACAATCACATCGGAGCTCGGGCCCTAACAGGAAAAGCATTGAGGCAGGGGTATTACTGGCCCACTATACTCAAAGATGCAACAGATCTGGTCAAGAGATGTATGCTTGCCAAGTACATGCCAACATTCTCCACTGCCCACCAGAGCTCCTAACATCGGTAGTGAGCCCCTGGCCTTTTCAACAATGGGGTTTAGATATACTTGGTCCCCTCCCTAGGGGGGTTGGACAATGCAAGTTCGCCATTATTGGGGTGGACTACTTCACCAAATGGGCAGAGGCAGAGCCTTTGGCAACAATCATGGAACAAAAAGTCCAAAACTTTGTCTAAAATTCGATAATCTGCAGGTTTGGGATTCCAAGGGCAGTTGTTTCAGACAATGAGAAGTAGTTCGATAACCCTAAGTTCAACAAGTTTTGTGCCGAGCTGGGGATAAAAAATTTCTTTTCGGCCCCAGCTCATCCTCAATCCAACGGGTAGGCAGAGGTCACCATTCGAACAATAAAGACCACCCTGAAAACTAAACTGGAAGCACTGAAAGAAAAATGGGTGGAGCAGTTCCCTGAGGTGTTATGGGCTTACAAAACCACAGCCAAGACCGCCACTCGGGAAACTCCATTTTCTTTGGCTATCAGAACTGAAGCAGTGGCTCCCGTGGAGATAAGGCTCCCATCCCCCAGAACTGAGTTTAACGACGCAAGGTATAATGATGAGGCACTGCTACTCAACCTCGATCTATTGGATAAGAAGAGAGACGAGGCCTTACAGCGCATAAAGCATTATCAGAGGAAGATAGTCAGGTACTACTATAAGAAAGTAAACCACATGAGTAACAAGGTAGGGGATCTAGTGCTTCAAAAGTTACTGCTTTCGAGGAAGAACCCTTCCCATGGGAAACTAGGCCCAAACAGGGAAGGTCCTTATATCATATCAAGGGTTATCAGGCCCGAAAACTATGAGCTACAAACTGAGGAAGGAAAAATCCTGTCTTATTCTTAATGTAGAACACCTTAAGAGGTTTTTTCAGTAAGTTTTTCTGTAATAGAATCCTTCTTTCAATCAAACTGAGAACTTTTGACCCTCCCTTGTATGTGCCTGTAAAAAAACGCTTCCAACTTAAAGATGAGCTCTTTAGCTCAAAAAACTGAGATGAGCTCTCCAGCTCATAAAATAAAGATGAGCTCTTTAGTTCATAAAATAAAAATGAGCTCTCCAGCTCATAAAATTAAGATTAGTTTTTCAGCTCATAAAAACAAAGATAAGCTCTTCAACTCATGAGATTAAGATGAGTTTTTCAGCTTATCAGATTAAGATGAGCTTTCCAGCTCATAAAACCAAGATGAGCTCGCCAGCTCATAAAACCAAGATGAGCTCTCCAACTCATAAAACAAAGATGAGCTCTCCACCTTTTAAAATTAAGATGAGTTTTTCAGCTCATAAAATTAGGATGAGCTCTTCAGCTCATAGAATAAAGATGAGTCACTCAGCTCATAAAATAAAAAGAGCTCTATAGCTCATGATGAACTCTTCAGTTCATAAATAGAGCTTTGTAGCTCACTATGAACAGTTCAGTTCATAAAAAGAGCTCTATAGCTCAGGATGAACTCTTCAGTTCATAAAAAGAACTCTATAGCTCATAGCTTACCCTACCAGTTCACTCAAAAGGGTCCTGAAGCCCGAGAATAGAGACATATAACTAGATTCAAGATTACAAGTTCAAAAGTCCACAGAAGAATCAATAACCATCAAATAAGAACAAATGCTCATATATCTAGCAGCAGTACGAAGGCAAAAAAGATTACAAGAGATATTCTCAGTCCTTATTCGCCCTTTAAGCATCTCTGGAGCTCTGCAACTTTCTCCTTCTGGCGGGCATTTTCTTCTTTTAGCTCATCCCTTTCCTTCTGTACTTCTGTCAAAAGATTTACAAGTTTCTGCCCAGATGAGGAGAATAGTATGACAACCAGAGAAGATTCAGATGAAGAAGAGGAGTCACTGGTACGACCACTTTTACGTTTCCCAGAGGCAGTACCAACGACTTCAACCCAAGTAACATAAAATAAGCAATTGACCCATCCCTTAGGAGGAGAAGGAAGGTCAAACACTAGACGCCGTAACTTGAAATGCCTCCACTGAAAACAGACAAAGCACGGGACCTCATACTCCTCGACGTCGAAAAAGTAGAAGAATTCTCCTACAGTGGAAAATTTGCCATCACCACACAAGCGGCAAAACAAAAAGAAACTGATCATGATGGTCCACCCCTTGGGAGAGAGACGAGAAGGGCATAACCCAAAATAAGTCAAGATGTAACCAACAACGAGATGAATGGGGAGACACAGCCCCATGTTTAAAGCCCCCATCAAAAAATTAAGTTTCCCCTCGAGGGAGATAATTGCAGGGCTAGTCAGAAAATGGGGCTCACAAAGCTAGTTCCACATCAAGAAATAACTTCTTTTTTATCCCGACTAAGTCTAAGGATGACAATGACGAAGGCACCAAGTAACGGGTCTGTCACTCCCACTCAATTCTGCAGCAGCTTCGTTCCCTGAATAGGGGGGAGATTGGGACAACCATTGGAGTTGCAGGAAGGCAAAGAGGAGACGTAGGAATAAGATAACAAAGATGAAAAGCTTTTGGAGGGAATGAATGTCCACAGAATCAAGAAGTCAAGATATTAAAGAATCAAGAAGCACGCCGAACCCAAAGACGGTGGACCTTTGGGTTTCTAAATTAAAGCAGCGGATATGTTTAAGGAAGGCAATAAAATATGAACAATACATGAGGTGTAAATGACAAATTCAACCAATCATGAGCCATTAAATAGCCAAGTAAGGCATAATACAGCCTTGGACAAGCCAAAGAGGTCAGAATCTTTCCTCGGTTATGACGAGGTTCAATAATTTAAATAGTTGGACCACATCCCGAAAGAGACTTCTTAGATTTTTTTTGGTTGACTAAAAGGGGAACTTTATTCCTAAAGCACAACAAGGCTTCGTGAGTATAAGCAGCTGCTAGAACCATATCTCCAGCAAAGCTAGCAAATGCACTAGAAGCAACCATACCCTAGTCTTTACACCCAGCAACAAGGAGAAACCTTCCAAGAATGAAACCAGATTTCTAGGGTTCAATAAGCTCTGCAAACCCTAATGGAGTTCTTGGAGGTCTGCACCAAGGGTTTTCAAGCTCCGGAAAAGTAAGAGCTCAGTCAGGAGTATACATGGCAGCTCTGAGCCTCGTTGCCTCAAGGAGATCTAAATGACTCCTCGAGGCAAGGGGCAGGGGGGAAAGAAGGGGAAAGAGGAACATAAGAAGTTATGTAACTTAGCAAAAATAAGACAATAAACAAGCCCTAAGGAAATAGGGGCTTCTTGGTAGAGGTTCGTACAAGGGCAGCATCTAGGAGCGCTCAAAGAAAGAGACTTCTTGTGGTGAGGTTAGATTAGCAAAAGGAAATAATAGCCTCAACATTTTTCCAATACTCCTCATCCACCTCAAGCATTTTCAGCACTCAATGAGCTAAGGCAGAGCTCAACCCCTGACTGTGGAGGTAAGATGCCTTTCCAGAGAGGTCAACTCCTATGATTGTGTGGACCTTCTGATACATCTCCTCGAAAAAGCCTTATGTAGACCTCGGGTTAGACTTCCAGAAAGGCTCATCATCCAACAAAGTTCTCATGTATGTAGCAACATGGCCCCTATAGATGTACTTGTGATGGACCTCAGCATCAAGTTGCTTACTATCTTTCCCAAATCCAGTAAACCTCTTGTTACTGTGAGGAATGTCAAGTCCACCATCCAATGCTCCCTTTGGGGTTGAGGTCTACTCGTATCTCTGCATAAGTTTTCTGATCTTTGAGTTCCAAATGTGTACCAGTATCACCATTATAACTCAGACAGGCTAAAAGAATGGTGTGCAGCTTTTCAAAACAAGAATTATATTTCAAAGCATGAAATTGGAGCTTACATTCAAAAATACTGGACATTGGCACCAGCAGTTCAGAAAAGATCATGAATCAGATGTACAAAAATAGAAATTATGATCCAAGAATTCGAGTTGTTCAAAACAAAATCAGAAAGTATAGCCTAAGATCCTAAGTTTCTGAAGACGAAGTAAGTGAATGGTCTTGCGGATCAGCAGATGAAGTTTCAGTAACAGGGACAGAGCCCAACAGCTCAGAAGATAATGGCCCCGATGGCAGAGGAGTAGAATTCTCAGGGTTGCTGGTCCCAGGAGCCTCCACTCTAGCTATTGGTGAATCTTGGGCAAGGGCCTCAGTCACGAGGTCAACAGAGAGGGAAGTATTAATAAGAGTAGTTGTAGGAGAGGACATTTCAGTGCCTTTTGGAGCCCCAGCAGAAACGACAGGAGCCAAAGGGTTATCATCACCCTCTGAGTCAGTCTCCTCCAATTCATCCTCAGTAGGGATAGCAAAGTCAAAGTCGAGGTCTGTATAGGCCTTCTCCACTCTACGCTGAAAGGCCAGTCATTCTGAGGCCCACTTGGTGGTGACATCATCCTTCAGCTCGGCTATTATGTCATCTCTCTCCTTGACAGTTGTCTTCTGTACCTCGAGCTCACCACATAAGCTCTCGTTCGCCTCAATCAGGGTAACATACTCCTTTTTAAGGCTTTCGAGGGAACTCCGAGCATCGAAGGCTTCCTGGCTAGCTTTGGTCCAGGCATTGATTTTGTATAGCAGCTCTTCCCTGGTTATTCTCTGCTCATCCTTGATCTTCTTCTCTCTTTCCTCAGCCCTATCCTTAGCAGCTTGAAGGCCTTCATAGTCAGAGGCCTGCTTCTTCATTTGCTCCTCGAGCTTTTGCACTTGAGCTCTGAGGCTCTCATTATCAAAGGTCAGCTCAGCGACCTTAAACTCGTATGTCTTCAAAGCTTAGGTAAAGTCCTCCGAAGATCGGACCTTGCCCATCAAGTTCTTCAAATGAAGAGCCATTTATGGACAAAAAAGGAAACAGATATAGATTAGCATAATACAACCGCACCGAGCAAAGAGCGAGTGTAAAAATACTTACAGTGGCTGCTCTTTGGAAAGCTGAGCAAAAAGAGGTCTCAGGAGGCATGGTAGAGGCCCTCTGAATATCGGATTCAGGAAGAATGGATGAAATAGCCCTAGCAGCCAACTCAGCGTTGTCGAAGAATGAGTCTTCATCAGTCTCCTAGCCCTCCCTCTTTTCGACTTTGGGACTTCGGAGAGGCAGCTGGAATGTTTGCTCAGATGGTCCAGGGGGTGCAGAGTCTGGCTGAATTTCAGTAACCAGCCCCAAGGCTCCCTCAACCTCAGAAGAGGTGGGGGGAAGCTAGCCCTGGCTCAGAAGCCTTTTTGGGGGCAAACTAGGCCCCTTGAAAAGGAGAAGGGGTCAGGGATTGAGATGAGGGAGTTTGTTCTCCTTTGCTCAAGGCAGGAGAAAAGGGCACTCCCAGCTTCTGCACTTTAGCCCTGTCAACGAGGCTGCCTCCAAAGCTAGTCTCAGCCTTTCATTTGTCACTTTTTCTATTCTTCTACAGTAGCTCAACCTTAGCCTGGAGTTCCTCAGGAGTAGATTTCATTACGGAGGAGCCTGGGAGATTTGAACCAAACAAGCTAAACAGGAGAGAGAAAAAAGAAGGGAAGGCAAGGGAACCAACTCAGAAAGTATTACCTTATATGTCCTCAAGTCTAACAACTGAGATAGGGAGCGGAGCTTCTATCAATACCTTAGGAGGACTGAATCCCTGTGTTACTAAGACCAAGGGTTTGATGAGCTCGGAGTACTTCTCTGGATTACACTTCTCCAACTTTCGCTTCACCCTCTCGTCCTCAGCACTAAGCTCTAGTCGAATGCCTGAAAAACAATACAAGGAGAACAAAGGTCAAAAAGACAACTCGATAATTTCTAAACCAGAGCTCAATCAGTTCGAGTAAGGGCTCACCTTAGTTATCAGGGGCGGACCAAGTTTTAGGAATACCTAGAATATCAGTGTTGTCAGCAGAGTTGTACTCCACGTTGGTGCCCCCAATGAAAAAGATTTATTTTTTCCAACCCTTATGGGAGCTCAAAAGGTGAGTAATAATCTACCTAGCCGTGGTACTCTTTGAGATATATAAGAAACCCTCTAATGAGGTGAGCTTGACATTAAAAAGATCCACAAGCAAGGAAAGGTTGGGGACCCCGAGCCCATGTATCTTAAATAAAACAAGAAAACCCACAAGTACACCCCAGAAATTAGTGAGAGCTGAGCAGGACAGACGTTGAAGTGTTGCAAAATACTCTTGATGAAAGGATGCATAGGGAAGCGAAAGCCATGCTTAAAAGCGGCCACAAAGAAACATACTTTCTTATGAACTAGGGCAACATATAGGGTGTATTTATCTGAGCACCAGGGCTGGACACCAGGAGAAAAATCGTAACGAGCACTAAGAATTTTCACAAGAGGAAAGTCAACTTCACTGGGACCTACGAGCTCAGCATGCCTAAAGGCAACCCCTGTGCCCGCTACGCTGTCAGAGACTCCTACCCCACTCCCCTTGCCCTTACCTTTGTTAGGATTAGGGGGCACAAAAAAAGATGATGGGGGTGATTCCTCAGTATTTTTCTCGGCATCCACAACATCTATATCAGGGAAATTGTCGATTTTCTCACCCATATCCCCTAAATCAATGTCCTCTTCGGCAGACCTTTCCCCCAAGAGAGAAGCAAAGGAGCGAGTAGCTCTGAAAGGAGGAGACATGACTGGACAAGAGAAAGGCAAATTGAAAGAACGGTAAAGAGGAGGAATACTAATTAAGCACTCCCTGATAACCCTAGGGTCAACGCAGTAGCTTCTAACAGCAAGGATTCGCACGATAGAAGACCACTTCACGAAGTGGGGGAGAGGAGACAAACAGTAATTTCGATTCCAAGAGTAAAAGAATCGAAAAGCCTAGAAATGCAGTGGTCACCTCAAATTCGAGGGATCCAGTACGAGAAAAGGTGAAAAAGGGATAAAAAGACGTACCTAGGTAAGAAAGAGCAATGAACAATAGCCTAGAGCGAAATGGAAGAAAGAGGGCAATGCAAATCTTCAAATCGAACCCACAAAACTCGATCTTGAACGAGGAATCAGAGAACTTCAAACCAAAAAAGTCAGAAAATCACAAGAAGAGAGAAGCAGCAAGGAAGTTGAACAATGGAATAGGGCGGTTCAGATAGCCGTTTGAGCATTTAAAGCTTGAGAGACGTGAGCTAGAGCGTGCGTGGGAAATGAGGAAGCCATGAATGCTGAAAACTGTCAAAAAGGCCTCACTCACGTTCAAGCCAAGTTCAGCCATGTGCAGATCCAGCTTGGTTTAAAAAAAAAAATAGCTCAACCCCTGCCCAAGCCTGCTTGAACCAAGGGTTGGGGGGCAACTGATGATACCTCAAACAAACCCTAGCTATGAGGTCAGATCAGGAGATCAGGAAAGACACGGAAAACTCAAAGAACCAGGGGTAGAGCTCCCCTTGGGGAGATCGTACCAGAACCGACCAGGAAACAGCTGGATGACTGAGAAAATTGAGCCCAATGCATGAAACTCTCAACCAACCAAAATTCTCTCCTAAAATCAAGGAGGATTCCATGAATAATTGGCAAAGATCTAGACTGAAATCCCACAGAATAGGGAGCAGTCTTATAAATACTATGTAATGCCTCATCGAGAGGATAGGACCCTAGAAGAACCCTAATTAGATCATGCATTGTATTGTAATACATTCAAGCAATCAATAGAGAAAAAAAGGAGCAAGAGTCTCTATTAGAGAGTGGATTAACCGAGCTCCAGAGCCGTTGAACCACTATATTCCTACTGTGCAAATTCCTCTATCCCCTAAGAAACACCTCATCACTGTCATTATGAAGTTGGCAACCTAAATTAACCTTTGGTCTCACGCACTCTGTTCACCCAGATTAGTCTGCACCATTATAGACAATCTTTAATACATAGCTATTTTGGTCATACAATATTTATATTTTACATAGTAATTTATTTTTTCCTTTCTTTATTTGAAATTAAATTTCAAAGTGAATTAAAAAAATAAGGGGGAGAAGAAAGAAGTATGTATAGATTAGGAGCAAAACTATTGGGACCAAATCAGAAAACTAATTCAATGCAGCGAATTTTTTTTTTTTTGGAGGGGGATGGGGGAGGGGAGCTTGAACCCTTGACCTTAAGAAAGTAAAACCTTTGCAATGTAAAGAGTATCATTATACTAAAAACTCATTGGTTCAATGCATCGAATTAGGTCCAAATAATATTTTTCATATAGTAAAATGGTTGTTTAACATTATGAAGTATATTGGTTGAGTTGTTTGATATTGAGAGCTGTACAAAGAAGAATAAAAAAAATTGAGGAAGAAAACTTTTTTGGTATAAATTTTTTGGGATATTGCTAAAGGCTTGACAACCTTCTTCGATCATGATAGGGTTCAGTTCAATGACGTTTAAATTTCAATCTTACAAAACACTTTTTTCTTTCTGAATAAACAAATGTAGATTAGGTAAAAGTAAAGACCTCCTAGCACATGGTGCCAAAAGGATTTGATTTTTATGCCCAGATTGACTTTGAATGCACCATACAGCTCATGTCATTCATCAGCATAGCCAGGATAATCTTCGTACACATTGTTCATACTACGATCAACAACACAAATTTCTCAATCATGAAGGATCAGCTAAATGAATGTCAGATCGTGTAAATCTCAGCTAAATTAAACAAGATAATTTATCCTATTTTGCAACTTCTACTAAGATAATGTAGTTTTAAACTTATTTATTAATGTATGGTTTTTTTTTTTTTTTTGAATTCGTGTTTCGAAAACATGCTTTCAAGTTAAAATGAAAGTGTCAATTAAAGTGAATTTTTGAAACACAAATTTTAGGGTAAAAGCTTATCTTTGAAACACGTTTCTAATAAAAGAATAATGTGGAAATTGCGGCATAGTATTAAAAAAAAAAAAAATGTTTTTTATACTTAATTTAGTAATTTTATTTAGTGACATAATGAATCAGAGTTATTGAATTAATGGTTGGTCTCAATTAAAAATGGGGTTCAATATCAATTTAATGACAAAAAATAATAAATTCATCAAAAAAATTGAACGAAAGGGTAAATATGTGTAAAAGTCTTTGTTGAAAAATAAACATTATATATTTATATAATAAAATAGGAGTGTGTTTGAATTTTGTCTCAGTCATATTTTTCGCCTAAAAACCATCACCAATCACTTACTTCATCCATCATTTTTTTGTCAGATTCAAACGTCAAATCGCATCACTTATTTCTATCATATGTTTAATCATTTATATATTTTTTTCCTAAAAAAATCAAATTATTTATTTTTATCATATATTTAATCATTTAATATTTAATTAATTTATAATTAATATATTTTTAAAAAAATTAATATAATAGAATTAATTTTTTAAATAATTAAATTTTATATTTTATTGTGCCTTGGGCACCATCACGAGTAGTGTTAAATAATTCAGAACCAGTTAGACAAATCGGACCGATGTTTCCGTGTATCCTTATACAACCATAAAAAGAAACAAACTGCAAAACTACCTCCTTCAATTCGTCACGTCAAACGTCATGCAAGAACCAAACCTCAAATCTTTATATAAGCCTCCAATCTCCTCACTACATCGTACAAGTGACTAGGAATACACAAAAACAAAAGTAACACAAGCTTTCACTTTAGAGTACACCTTTCCCGGACTGCATGGGAAAGCCTCGTATCCTACTCGTCACCTTTCCCGGACAGGGCCACATTAATCCATCGCTGCAATTCGTCAAGCGCATTGCGGCAATGGGTGTTGATGTCACCTTTGTAACCAGTGTCTCCGCAGTTCGCCGCATGGCCAAAGCCACTCCAATGCAGCAGGGAGGATTAACCGTCGCTTCCTTCTCCGATGGTTATGACAATGGGTGGACAGGTATTGACGATGTCGAACACTTCATGTCTGAGCTAAGGACACGTGGTTCCCAAGCGGTGGCAGAACTCATCACAACCGGTGCCGCCAACGGTCACCCGTTTACCCATGTGGTCTACACCACCCTTCTCCCTTGGGTTGGACAGGTGGCTCGTCGCCATCACGTTTCAGCCACACTTCTTTGGATTCAACCAGCCACCGTTTTTGATATTTACTACTATTACTTCAATGGGCATGCTGACACCATTAAAAATAATAGCAATGACCCCTCATTTTCCATTGAATTACCAGGGCTGCCACCTCTTTCTGGCTTTGACCTTCCCTCTTTTTGGCTCCATTCAAATTCAAATGTATATAATTTTGCACTCCCATCATTTAAGGAGCATCTAGAGGTACTTGATGAAGAAACAAACCCTAAAATTCTTGTGAACAGCTTTGATGGTTTGGAAATGGAGGCCCTACGAGCTATTGAGAAATACAACTTAAAGGCAATAGGACCATTAATCCCATCAGCTTTCTTGGATGGAAAAGATCCATCTGACACTTCCTTCGGAGGCGATCTCTTTCAAAAATCAAGAGATTATGTCGAATGGTTGAACTCAAAACCCGAATCATCTGTGGTTTATGTATCATTTGGAAGCATATCTGTGTTATCAAAGCAACAAATGGAAGAGATTGCTTTTGGGTTGCTAGAAAGCCATCAACCATTTTTGTGGGTGATTAGAGCATCGGTTAATGGTGAAAAAGAAGAAGAAAAGTTGAGTCGTCGGGAAGAACTACAACAACAGGGGATGATAGTGCCATGGTGTTCTCAAGTGGAGGTTCTTGCGCACCCATCCGTGGGATGCTTCGTGACGCATTGCGGGTGGAATTCTACGGTGGAGAGCTTGGTTTCCGGGGTGCCGGTGGTGGCGTTTCCGCAGTGGACAGATCAGACTACAAATGCAAAGCTCATCGAAGATGTTTGGAAGACAGGGGTGAGGGTGGCGGCGAGTGGAGGCATAGTCGGAGGTGAGGAGATCAAGAGGTGCTTAGAGCTTTTGATGGGCAGCGGAGATGAAAGCAAAAAGATGAGAGAGAATGCTAAAAAATGGAAGGATTTGGCGAGAGAAGCTGTGAAGGAAGGTGGGTCCTCGTACATGAATCTTAAGGCTTTTGTGGAAGAGATTGGAGATGGCAGTCCTTAAAAATTCTTCAGAAAATGCCATATGTCAAGTTTCGAACATGTTCTTTTCTTTTCTTTTCTTTTTTTTTTTTTTGAATGGGGGTGTTATGTTGAGTAATGCTGTATTATCAATCAAACAAAACAATGCAATATGGACATAATTTGGGCATGTAATAATTATGATCATTTGATTATTAGCAATATTGAATACATTCTATTATTGCTAATTTAATTTAAGAGCAATGTCGGATATAATCTAAAAATATAATGATTGTGGTCATTTAATTATTAATGAGTTTCAAGAGTCCTAATGTATTAAATCCTTAAATTATGTCTCAATGAAATTACTCTTAGTTCAATAATCACAATGCATTAGGGTTAAAATTTTAGATTAATTACTTACCATATTAACTGTCACATCATTTAATTATAATTTTGTTATTTTTATTTATTGCTGATGTAGTATTATTCTTTGTAATTTGGCTCATATCTATTTACTATAATAAATGGGTCAATATGTTGTTGTCATTTTTTATTGTAATTCTCCTCTCTTTCTGATTTGAACAAAGAAGAGAGCAAATCGTGTACATACATCTCAACCTTTATTGATTTGAAACACTAACAATCAGAGTCACTTAGAAGGGCATGAATAGGTCTTCTAACACCCACTGATAAAAACAATACCAATTAAAAATTGTAGGTAGGCCCTTAAAAAATAATCTAGTACACAACGGAACCCCACCAAAAAACTTTGAGTACAATAAGTAAAGCAACAAAGAACGTCGCACAACAATTGAAAGAAACTGCGGCAATATTCTCGAAAGCTAAAGATATCGTTCTCTTACAAGGACTTTGATGCCTATGGCAATCAAGTGTAAGCCACGTAAAAGATATTGTGATTAACCGAATGCCCTTAGTTTGTCAGTAATTACGTAGCAGTTATGAGTTCAAATAATGTGTAATTGAAACAATTCTAAGTCTGCTTTCTCCTTTGTGCACAACAAATCTATTCAACAGATCATTCTGGTTTAGGACAAATACAGTGTCAAGTTACTTTTGACTGAGTCCATTTTTGGGTTAGGCTCCCCTCCAATTTTCAAGTAATTAGAGAAAAAAAATATTCCTTGCACTTAAAATATTGATTTGATCAATCACCACTGTTGAATAAGTAGTGGGTCACAATAAATACTAATCTCATAGTTAAATCAATGATGGTGATTAATCAAGTTAACAAATCAAGTCAGAATTTTAAGTTTATGTAACATTACTCATTAGAGAATCTTCCAATTCCTTGTGAATAGTCAAAATTTGTTCGAATTAGTAAATTCTGTTTATTTTAAATTTAATACTTTTTAAATAAAATAAGATTTGTTGATATTGATAAATCTTGATCATTGAAAAAGAATTACATGATTCTTCAATTATTTAACAGAGAGATTGGGAAGAGATGGTTGTATGTGATTGGCTATAATTGTAGCCTTTGTGTGTTTGTGATAGATAAAACAAAAATAATGTAACTTAGTCTTTTGGAATAATTTTTCATACATGTGTTCCATATTTTCAACATACATATAACTTTGCCACACTTTTATTCCCCCTATAAAATCAAATTGGAAGTAGGTGACAAATGCTGATAAAGAGCATATATATCAGTGTGTAGCCGTGAGTACATATAATTTCATATTGTTATGTATAACGTGAATGGTAGGTATTGAATTGAGTTAGTATATAGATATTGCCGTCGACCCCAAAGATCCGACAGACCAAAGGGTGATTGATGATACAATTAAAACTTGCTTGAAGACTTATTGGCATAACCTGCATTCCCACTACAAGTCTTTCAATACAGCGGAAGAGGCGTGCCAGCAGCCATTTGAGGGTGTCACGTTAGAGGACTGGGCCACACTATGCGACCGTTTTGGATAAGAGAGTTTTCAGGTATAAAGTTGTGATTAAAGAAAGTAATGGAGATAATTCGGGAACTTTAATTAGTTTTGAATATATTTAAATAAATTAACCATTGTTTTTATAGAAACAGAGTAAAATTAATTCGAGAAATCAAGCATGCCTGAAAATGAATCATGTAGCAGGGTCGAAATTCTTTGTTCAACTTCGTTATGAGAAACAGTTATTGTTTTTAATTCCTAATTTATCAAACTGTATGTGAGATACAATTCCATGTTAACCCATTTTGCAGCAAGATCCTTTTTTTTTGGGAGGGGGAGGGGGAAGTGGAAAGAATATAGACACTTGAACCCTTGATCTCAAGAAGACAAAATTTTTATAAGACAAGAAGTACCAAAGTGTATGATGATGCAGATTTGTATGAAGGGACACATTATCGACAAAAGACTGGAGAGTGGGTTGACCCAGAGTGTCCTGATATTTGGGCGATTGAATTTTTTTTTTGGTATATATTCTTTTACAGAGTCAGATGAATGAAATACGATCTCAACCCACTTCAAATTGTAGGCCAAGACGTCTTAGTGACGTTAGTGGTATGGTTCTTGGGTCGAAGTTGGGATATACCTGTGGGTATTATGCAGGGGTTAGATCGGGCCTGTACAATCCTGTAGAGGTGGAGGCAGCTACAAAGGGGGCTGAGATAGCTATGAGAGAAGCCAATGAGTTGAAGGTGCAAATGTAGTTTGTTGAGGAGAATATGAGGGCACTAGAGCAACATTGGGAGGAGGACAATATATATATATATATATATATATTTTTTTTTTTTTGTTTATTGGGGAGAAGGAGAGGGAAGGGAGAAGAGGGTTTGAACTCTAACCTCAAGAAGACAAAGTTTTCAAATGGTAACGAATACCATTGAACCAAAGGTCCATTGATAGATGTATGCAATACATGGCTTTGTTAAGTGCTTTCAAGTATTTGGTAGCACTACAACTCCGCCTTCACCTTCATATAAATGGTAAGCATTTAATTTACTTACATGTTTTCTTTTAATTATCATAGCATTAGATTTTGGGTAAAAATGGTCCGACCATAGCAATAAAATTATTGTAGCCTTCAAATTGCAGGAGCTTGTGTTGATATTGGTATGTGTTTGCAATGATGACAGATATTGTTAGTGTAAAAATATCAGTCACTATATTAGTTTTTGACCTTGTCTGTCGTTTAGGTGTTTGGAAAATTAAACATGAAAAAGTTAATGTTAATTTCGTAAAAAGAGTTGAATTAGCAATATTGTTTTCACTAAACCCTAGGATTCGAACAATTTTAATTTAACATGGAGGTAATTTTTTTTATTTTTTACGATTATGGAATTTTGAAAATGTACATGAGTGTTATGGTTATATTTGCTCTATCTTAACTTAAAATTATGCTAAGTTCATTGGGGCAAATGGAGGTTGTTGGTTTAGTGTTTAATCTGTTCAAAAATTAGTGGATGTATCGTTTGATGTTTTATATTGTTTTCTATTGAATTTAGTTGTTGGGTAGTTGTTTGTTTTGTGAATCTATCTTATTTTTCGATGAAAAAAGAGTAGGTTTTAAATATTGCCAAAACTAACAATTTTTTTTTTTTTTTTTTTTTTTTTTATGTTGGTTTGTTATCTGTTAACATGTAATTTGCTTTAACCATTATTGCCAAAACTAACAATAATTTATGCAACTAAGCTTATTTGTGATATTAAGTTGGTTTTTGTTTGAAATTTATGTCAAATGATTAAGATTTGGATTCATTACTTTTGTTTTGTTTCCCTTTCAGATTTGCTGAAGCCTCCTATCAAAGCATGAAACAAGTTGCAGAAGAGAATGAAAAAGTGGAGGAGTCAATAACTGCAGGTCAAAGACTATTGGTGGTGGCTGATTCTCTAAGGGTTACTAGATCAAAATCTAAGTTAAACTTTAAGATGACAAAGGAGAAAAAGCCTTATGGGTTTAGGAGGTATTAGATTGCATCAAAAAAAGTAATGGTGTTACAAAGGTAGAAGCTTTGTTTTATCATATGCCAATAAAGATGGGGTCTAGAGATAGTTTAGAACTCTACTAGCATTAGAGTAATTATTTATTTAATGTTGCATTATTTTGTGACAATTAGTGACAAAAATTTGGTTATTAAATACCAATTTTGTGTAACAAAAAATTTGTTAATGAATAACAAATGGTCGATGAAATTTTTTTCGTCATTAAAAGTATTTTTTTGTAGCAAAAAATAATTGTTGGTGAATAGCAAATTAGTGACAAATTTTTATCATTAACCAACAATTTTGTTCGAAAAAAACAAATCGTTGTTGAATGTTAACCTTTAGTGTCGAATGATATCGTCACGAAAATCTAAGTATTAACGACAAAAATTTAATTTCGTCATTAAATACTTTTCTAAATCTTATACGCCCACCAACTATTGGACAATTTTTTTGGTGGAGGTTGACTTTTGGTGACAAAATGTTAACATTAGATGATGAATTTTTTAGTCACTAAAACACTGATTTCTTGTAGTGTTCCTTAATTCCAATCCATTTTCCACAGAGTTATTCATTAATGAGTGGTGTTACAAAACTTAAATAAAACCCAAAAAGTTGTAACCTAAATGCATATCATTCATTGAATGAGTGGTTCTCATCAACTTTTTCAGTGGGATCCACTCATCCAATTGATGATATGCATTTGAATTTTAATTTTTGGGTTCCATTTGAGTTATATAGCATTTATCTATTTTAATTACTACAACCATTAAGAACTTTTTTTTTTCGGTAAGATGAATTATATTTATCAAAAAGGATCCATATGCAAAAGGTCTTCTCCAATTATTTTTGACATCCAAAGGACAAAAAGAAAGAAAGAAGGGCAAAGGGATGGTCTTCTAGACAAAGAAGTGGCATCACAATAGCAAAAGTCCATAAGAGGAATTCTCCAACCACCAATCTATGAGCAAGCACCCAACAACCAGAGCAAAACAGATCCCCAGCTCCTCAAAAGAGGTCAAGCAGAAAGCATGCATGGTCTAAACCGTTACGAATTTGATGTTTTATAATCTACAGTATTCTTGTTATACTTATAATATTCTGTATAAAATTTTGTTTGTGTTTATTGCAATAAAATTCTATTTATGTGTTCACTGCAATATTTGTTTTCAATCAGGCATACAATTGAACAGTTATCTAGAGCAGAAGTAATCCACTTTTAACTTTTAGTCATTGTGTATTGTAAAAAAAAATAAAAAGTAAAAAGTAATGCTATTCAGATCTAAAAATTCGACCTTATTTGTTAACTAAATGATATAGTTTCATCAGAGCATTGGATGAAATTTAACATTGTCACTAATATGTTTGGTGACAATATCAAACTTTCGTCCTAATCAGGGTAAAGTTCTATTGCCACTAACTTATTGGATGTAATGACATTGTTTTGATTGTTACTAACAAAATTTGTTTACTTTGAGTAACCACCTTTATAATCATCACTAAAAACTTGTTCAGTGACCATATTTTGTGTTGTCACTATAAAATTTTATAAGCATTTTTCTGACAAATTTTATACAAGAACAATTTGTAAATCTTTTTGACCTCCGAATTTTGATATCCTATTTTCACAATTGTTGTAGAGTTCAACAAGTAATTTGATCCTTAAAGTACAAATTTTTTGTCAATTTAGTTCTCATTATATCAATTTTATAAATTTAGTCTCTAAAATATTCAATTCGTGTTACTTTAATCCCTACATAGACGGATGGTTAAGTTTTGAATATAATGATCACATGTTAGGCACGTGATATTGTCTAAACAAATTTCACGTGGTCTCTTCCGTCAAAAATTTTTCGAATTATCTGATTAGGGACTAAAGTGATACAAATTGAATACTTTATTAAATTAATAAAATTAATATAATGAAGATTAAATTGACAAAAAATATATATTTTAACGACTAAAAGTGCATTAACCGAAACTTTTCTAAAAGTTGTCACTAAAAGACTCTATAGTTAGTGGTCGTACCTGAAAGATAAAATTTGCAACAACCTTCGTAAATCCTATATAAAATTGACTTATAAATAAAATAATTTAATCTTTCAATATCATTCGAAACAAATCAAAATTCAATAATAGTTTGATTATTAAATCAAAAATTTATGCAATTACCATAAAATTTTAAACAATCTGATGAATACTTCAGAAAAAAAAAAAAATAAAAAAAGTTTCATCGAGCAACAAAATAAAAAATTAACAATAAACTGTTTATCTTTGTTCCTTCCATCACCACGAGAAGATCTAAAGAAAATTTCATGAGGGGAAAAAAATGTACTTAGTGCTCTGGATTAATTATGGCCCTTTGAACATGATATTCTATCCTCATAAAAATGTCGCGGAGATAACCACTTTACTAAAAATTAAACACCATAATAACTGTCACATCTCTTTAATTATAACTCTTTAATTATAAATCACAAGAAGTAGTAAAAGTTTGGGCAAAAATGTCTCATAGAAACCTAGACTTGGTAATGTTTAGATATTATTTTCAAACTACTTTTCACTCTGTGCAACATAAGAAACAAAACTCCAACACTTATTATCAAGAGTTTAGAATGAGTGAAAACCAACCAAATGGTCATTCTAATTCATGATAACAATGTATTGCATTTTACACTCTTAGAAAATGTATTGTAGCACTTTTAGTATTTTTAAGGGACGTTTAACACGAAAGACTATAGATGACCGTACTTCAAGAATACTCAATTTCCACTATATATCATGAGGCTCATTTCATCAACTACTCCCCATTGTCCACAAGCACAACAATCATTATATGATTAAAAGAAAAAAAAATAAATCACCAAGAAGTATGAATCCTATGAAAAAAAATCACTATGCCCAAAAAACATAAATGTTTTGCTCTAAATGATTGCATCAGCTAAATAAAAGCTACTCTTCCAAAAACATTAGTTAGCGAAGGAGTTGTCAAAATTTGAATTCATAAAAATCTAAATTTACAATTCATTCATATTACCACATGGGCTACTTACCCTTTAGGGTTAATTCATATATTCATATTATGCACTAACTTGAATTATATTTTGGACAAAGTTATTTTTTCACAAACAAATTCAATTAGAAAATGGTTTATAATTTAGTCAAACGTACGCTATAAATTTTGTTGTCATTCTAAGGTCATCTCCACTCTTTATTCAAAAGTGAACTCGAATTTAATTTTGAATAAAAAATGCCAAAAAGCTCTCTACAACATTTGACCAAAATTTATATCAAAACAAGGAAACCTTTTTCTTGACCTAAATTGAGGTAGAATTAAACATTTTAGTCAAAATATTCTTCTCTTTGTCTTATGTGAAAAAGCGTTCCAAGCCAAAACTTCATCAGCATTACCAAAACCTATTCAGCTTCGTCAAATTTCATCAACCTCATCAAAAAAGAGGGAAAGAAATCTAGGAGGGGAGGAAAAACAAGAGGGAAAGAATAGAGAAAAGAGAAAAGGGAAAAATTTAAAGAAATGAGTTTTTGAGACAATATGAATTTTTTTTGAAAATATTTGAATTTAAATTTGGTTTTATCCGTTGGAGGGATCCATACCAAATTAAATTTTTTACTCATTTTTTTTTTCTTAAATTTGAGTTTGAGTTTGAGTTTGAGTCAATACTGAAAATGCCCTAATGTGTTGTAGTGTTGTTAGAAATCACATGTCCACTTTTTCTTTCTCCTTTAATGTTAACTAAACAATTAGTATATTTAGTCGCAAGGCATGCTCAATATAGAAGAAAGTCAAGCAACTGCTTAGGGCCCCAAAAAAGAGAGGCTTCAAAATTTTGTTATTGCCCTTATTCTGTTGCTTGAATTTGGCCCAAGTACTTTTAGGATTCAAAGCCCAAACAACTACAAATTCTAAAAAGATTTCTTGTCGATTGGTACCCTGTATACAGGACTTGTTTGCATAAAAAAAAATTTAAATTATTTTCTGGAGAAGTTCTTTTCTATTTTTTTTTGTTCCAAAAACATGTGATTCATAGCTCAATAATTTTGTGATTGGTTATTTTTAATAATCTAATTAATTTTGATGTTGCTTGTTGTAGGTTTGTTGGCAAAAACTTGAAAAAAAATAAAGGCATTGTAAAATTGTTGTGGACTTCAGATATGATGTGAAGTTTAATTGCACATTGTTTAGTTATTGAGAACTAATATAACTACGAAAAGAAAGGGAATTGATAGAAAAAAAATGTCATTATGACTATCTTTGTTGTTGTATTTGGCACTTCTGTAATCGAATATATGTATGTGTAATATGTACAGACATATATCGAAAGAAATTATTGGGATATATAAAGAAATCCCCAGTTTAGTCCTTGACTAATAATGTTGATATGTGTACTAATGGTTGTGTGTAATTGTATATTATCTTTATAAGTCTAATTATTGTTGTGTTATAGAAAATGATTTAAATATTCAAGTACTTCATAAGGTATATCCGAATTTATGGTGTGCATATGTGTGTCAAAAACTGATATAAGGTTGAGCTTACTTTTTTTGAATATTTTTACAATTATTGATTTGATATTTAGTTCAAGTTTTGTTGGAGGCTAAATTTTTGTGGTACAAAGAACAAACAATCTTTTTCAAATTGAAAACTTTAATATGAAATAATCCACGTGCAACGCACATATATATCAACTAGTTAATTAATGTGTTATCATTTTCCCTTCAAAAACAAACTACAAAATTATATTTCAAAAAAATTTCATGAATACTATGCGAATATCGAGCTTGAAGTTTGGGCAAATATGATACCCACTTGGAGATGTGCCTCTAAGATTTATCACGAGTTTTGTCTTAAATATACTCTTTCTTGGCAAGGACTTATTCCAAGGCCAACCATAGTCTCTCTAATATAAATATAGACACTTCCTTTTGAGAGAAAATAATTCTAAATCCCATTTTCTACATTTTTCTTTATTTTTTTCTGAGATCAGCCCATCACCGGTGAATAGTTTCCTTGTACTTTTTAACCTAGAGTTATTGATTTGTAATTGTTTGTTTAGATATTATATTTATATAATTATTTTCTTGAATTTAATATTAAATCTTTATTTTTTCGAGATTGATTGAATGCTTTAGCAAAGTTTTATACTCTGTAAAATTATTTGATTGTTTATTAATAAGATCAAGTTCTTGGTATCTTCAATGTTTATAATTCCCTTCAAATTTTTTAAAATTAGTTCTTTAAATTCTATTTTCATATCAATTAAACCAATTGTGTTTTGAAACTATATTTTGCGATTGATTACAATATTAATTTGAAAATCAACTGAGATAATTATGAATTGCATAACTATAATTATCCAATGAATATGAACAGATCTAGATTCCAAAGTTAAAGGGTCATTTTTCAATACATTATTTTCTTTAAATTTTAGTTGCAATTATATTTCAAACCAATATAATCTTTTTGAGAAATTTGGTTCTTCTTTTACCTTCACCTCTAAATTTTCTTTAATCTCTATGGTTCGACCACAAAATTAGCGAGAAATTATTAGTTGTTGACCACCTAGACTTGGATGTTACTCTTTGAGGATCAAGCATATCCTATATGAGGAAAATACAAACTCGTCAAGCGACAAGTTTTAGAGCCTAATAGACAGGCTTAATGTGTTGTGATCATTATATTAGAGGTGGATTCCAACATTGAATTAAATCTATTATTAGTGGTAAGATATATTTGGTAAAGGTTGTACTATTACAAGTTTTATACAGCACATTACTTATGTATATCCATTTATGACCAAAATTACAAGCATGACCCCGCCCAAAACAAATGAAAAGGAAAAAAAAAAAAAGATACTTATCCATAAAACATATGCTAGACCAACAAAAATTTACTCCATATCAATACCAATGCCTTATTTAGATTGTCTAGAATTGGCCTTTGTGAATAAATTTTACTGACTGCCACCTCGAATCTCATCCACAAAAGCCTTAAGATTCATGTCCGAGGATCCACCTTCCTTCACAGCTTCCCTCGCCAAATCCTTCCATTTCTTAGCATTCTCTCTCATCTCTTCGCCTCTATCTCCGCTTCCTATCACCAGCTCTAAGCACCTCTTGATTTCACCACCTCCGACGACTCCTCCACTCTCAGTCACCCTCTCCCCAGTCTTCCAAACGTCTTTGATGAGCTTTGCATTGGTCGTCTGATCGGTCCACTGCGGAAACGCCACCACTGGCACCCCAGAAACCAAGCTCTCCACTGTCGAATTCCACCCGCAATGTGTCACAAAACACCCCACCGATGGGTGCGAAAGAACCTCCACTTGAGAACACCATGGCACTATCATCCCCTGTTTTTCTAGTTCTTCACTGCGACTCAACTTTTCTTCTTCTTTCTCCCCATTACCAGTTCCTCTAATCACCCACAAAAATGGCCGATGGCTTTCTAGCAATCCGAACGCAAGCTCTTCCATTTGTTGCTTTGATAACACGGATATGCTTCCAAACGATACGTAAACCACAGAAGATTTGGGTTTTGAGTTCAACCATTCCACATAATCTCTTGATTTTTGAAAGAGATCGCCTCCAAAGGACGTATCAGATGGATCTTTTCCATCCAAGAAAGCTGATGGTATTAGTGGTCCTATTGCCTTTAAGTTATACTTCTCAATAGCTCTTAGGGCCTCAGTTTCCAAAGCATCAAAGGTGTTTAGGAGTATTTTTGGGTTTGTTTCTACATCAAGTAGCTCAAAATGCCCGATTAACGCTGGGAGTGCAAAATTGTATATGTTCGAATTTGAAGAGTGAAAAAAAGAGGGAAGGTCACAAATAGCAAAAGGTGGCAGCCCTGGTAATTCAATGGAAAATGAGGGGTCACTGCTATTATTTTTAATGGTCTCAGCGTACCCATCGAAGTAATAGTAATAAATATCGAACAGGGTGGCTGGTTGAATCCAAAGAAGTGTGGCGGCGACATGAAGGCGACGCGCCACCTGTCCTACCCATGGAATAAGGGTGGTGTAGATCATATGGGTAAACGGGTGGCCTTCCGCAGCACCGGCGGTGATGAGTTCTTCCACCGCTTGGGAACCAAGTCTTGTAAGCTCAGATAGGAAGCGTTCGTCACTAGTTGACCACCCATTGTCATAACCATCAGAGAAGGAGGCGAAGGTTAATCCTTCTGGTGGTGGAGTGGTTTTGGCCATGTGGCTAATGGCAGAGACGCTGGTTAAGAAGGTGACTTTGACACTCATTCGGACAAGGCGCTTGGCGAATTGCAATGATGGGTTAATGTGACCTTGTGCCGGAAAGGTGACAAGTAAGATGCGACACTCCTCCATATAGACTACACTTGAATTTTTTGCCTTTTTGGGTGCAATGATCTATGTGAAAGCTTGTGTAAATTGTGTTTGTGCGGCAGAAATCACTTGAGAGCTATATATAAGGATTTGAGCTTAAGAATTTGAGGTAAAATTTCTTTTTTTCATTAATTTTTTTGACGAGTCATGTATAATGTATTGAACTGAGAATCATTATATAAAAGTTAGTTACTCACTCATTAATGATAAATAATTTATCAAAAACATAATAAAAATATAAAAAATGCTAAACAAACTTAAAAACTTGACACGATAAATCACTACCGTTAAATAAATAGTAAGTCTTAATAAATATTAAAGCTCATATTTAAATCAATGACAAATACAATAGCTGCATTATGAGATCAATTTTTTAAGTTTGTACGACGTTTGAGGTGACGAATTGGAGGAAGTTGGATCCCATTTTGCATCTCTTTATTTTTTTAGAATTAGTGTCGGAATCATAGGTCCCCATGGTACTGAATTTTTTAAAAGATAAGTTAATGCTACTGAACTATCAGATGTTATCGTGCACGAAACTTGTCGTGGATAATGCTGATGAATAGCATGATGTTTGTGGTGCATACATGATTAATCTGGGTGTAAACATCAAATCCTTTTGGCACCATGTTGCTAGGTAGCCTTCACCGATTGCAAGCCCTATATCTAGGCGACTAAGTCCGCGGGCTAAGAGCATTCCTAACCAACTCCCCATTTTCTCTTGTAGCTATTTTAATTAGTTAAACACAAAAATTTTTAAAAAAAAAAACTCTCCAAATGGGGAGAGTCATTTAACCTCTTTAAATTCTCTCTCTCTCTCTCTCTCTCTCTATATATATATATATATATATATACATATATATATATATATATATATATATATATATATATTGTATTCCCTTTAAATTATTAAAAATTAATAAAAGTTGAATGAAGTAGTTAGTTAAAGTAGAGGGTGTGATTAGAGTGAATTTGTAAAAGTGCTTAGTTAAAGTAGAAAATGTAAGATGTTCTAAATCGCTAAATAAATAAAAAAATTTGAAGCCTAAATGAAGATTTGAAAATTGCTTTAAAAAAGGGTAAATTACACTCACATGCTTTGTTGTTTTTGACATTTTCACTGCACCCCTGTTGTTTACGCAATTACACTGACCTCCCCTAAGATATGACAAATTATAACAGAAGCCCTTTCAAGCTACAGACCAAAGGTCTGTCATGAAGTAAACAATTTTTTTTACTTAAACTTCCTATTTTGCTCTTAACTTAAAAAATAGATACACAGCAAATATGTTATAAACATTCCACAACAGCAAATATTCTTATTCACAAAAACATAAAATACTTTTAGTAACATAGAACCAACATTGAATCACACCTAAAGAAAATCGATTCAAAAACTAAATCAAGAATGTACAAATAATTTCATTAAATTTTAACAACAAAGTAAAACATCACATCTAACTTTTAGACCAAAGCAATCAATGAATACATAACATTGGACTTCAAGAACTGTAGAACCATTACTCATCTCCGTAGTGTTTAAATACATGTAAAAACATCACTAAATTAATACCGATCCCCTTGATATTCGCAACAAAAATGGTGCATCTGGGTCACAGAATGACTTACTACTATACTACTAGCATTGTCATCACTAGCCCGGGGTTCAGGCAAAAAAAACAAAGCATTGCCATCAATATTCAACAATACGAGCATGAATTTTACAGCCAAGTTGTAAAAAAATAAATTTCAACACCCACTCTGCAAATATTCACCACTAGTATACTTCAACTTGGTAGCATTCACCAGCAACAGCAAAGGGTTTCTGTTACAATCTGTCACATCTCAGGGGAGGTCAGTGTAATTGTGTAAACAACAAGGGGTGCAATGAAAATATCAAAAACAACAAGGATCGTCAATGTAATTTACCCTAAAAAAAATTTGGACCGATCAATTTCAATTAAATTTGAGGCCTTTTTATTTGGGTTAGATATTTTAATTAATTGTTTTTTTTACAAAGCACAATGACTAAAAGTCAAAAGTGGACCACTGCTGCTCTATATCACTGTTCAATTGTATGCTTGATTGAAAGCAATTATTGCAGCAAACACATAAACATAATTTTATAGCAATAAACATATAAATAGAATTTTATTGCAGTAAACATATAAAAAAAAATTATACATAATATTATGAATATAACAAGAATACTTCAGATTGTAAACACCAAGTTCTTAATAGTTGCAATAATTAAAATAATTTGTAATGCTAATAATACTAATTAGAAACACAATTAGTAATTAATAAAAAATGTCTTAAGATTGTTGGGAGAATGTATTGTAGAAGTACAATACTTATTGAAATTTTTTATTTATATCGTGCAATTAAGAACAAAATAGTAACACTAAATGCTAGATCCCATGTTGCATCTCTTTATTTTTTTTAGAATTAGAGTCGTAAACATTGGTCTCACAGGTCCCCATGGTACTGAATTTTTTAAAAGATAAGTTAATGTGGTACTGAACTATCAGATGTTAACGTGCATGAAACTTGCCTTGGAAAAAGCTGTGAATAGCATGATGTTTGAGGTGCATACATGATTAATTTGGGTGTAAACATCAAATCCATTTGGCACCATGTCCAGCGGCTAAGTCCTCAAATAAATAAATAAATTTGAGGCCCAAATGAAGTTTTAAAGATGAGTAATGTTCCGTATACTTAAAAATTAGACTTTAATAATATATTTAATAATTATAACTATTAAATAGGTAGTGAATTTCAATTAGAGATGACAATCTTAACTCATTACTCATTAATCCGTCCAACTCGTTCATAAATTAATGAGTTGAGTACTTATATTAATTAATATGAATTCTAAATAGGTTGAGTAATATCATTCATTTTACTTAAGTGGGTTAATATGGATTACAAGTAGGTACTTATTGAGTTGAGTATTTATTTTTTTATTAAATAACAAAAGTAATAAAATTAAATAAATATATTTGATGATGCACAAAAATGGTTTTGCACACCACCCGTCAAGTGTAGATAATAAATGCAATGAAATCAATGAAAGAATTAAAGAAGACACAATTTATAGTGGTTCGGTCAATTCGACTTACGTCCACTCTTTAATGGTTTCAGTTGCCGGGTATTTTATTGATTCAAAGGTATGGAGAATGGAGATACAAACTTTGAGAGAGAGAATGGAGAATCAAAGAAAAATAGTAATCTCCGGTAGTCGGTTCGTCCTCTGTATGTTTCTGGTGGGATGTGTTGTCCTTTTTCTACCAGCTTGGAGCTATTTTATAACAGCTAAGAGATCATTCTTGTGAAGATCATGACATATCCTCAAGACTTCTTTATCGCAGCTAAGAGATCATTCTTGTGGAGATCATGACATATCCTCAAGGCTTCTTTATCGCAGCTAAGAGGTTATCTTTGGTGGAGATCCCGACTTATCCTCAACGGAAGGAAGAGGTTGGGGAGCTCTTCATGAAACGTGGTCAAAGATTGGACCGTTTCCTTCCTTCGGTGGTGCGGATAAGCTTCCCGTGCTCTCCTCTTGGTGACGTGCTAAGCAAGAAGTCTAACCGGCCTTGGTCCGTCTTGGACTTAGTGGATTTGGACCATTTCCATTGGTAGTGTAGATAAGCTTCCCGTGCTTTCCTCTTGATGACGTGCTAAGCAAGAAGTCTAACCGGCCTTGGACTGTCTTGAACTTGGTGGATTCACAATGAGGTTGGGCTCCTCAACCGGGATTGGACCTTAATACATAAATTGGACTATTTGGGCTTAACCCATCAATATTAATATACCAAAAAATACACACACATTATTACACCAAAAAATACACACATATATACTAATACAACAAAACATACAGACATTAGTACACCAAAAACACACTAATATACCACCCATGACCTACATGTCAACCCCATGACCCCACGGGTCGACCCCACGACTTGACCCACAAACCATGGGTTTACCCACGACCCCTATGGGTTGACCTATAGCCTACAATCATCCTGACCTATTATTTGTGTATTTTTTTTATTAAATATATTTTAGTTTTTGTGTTCTCATATGTGTGTGTATTTTTGGTGTATTAATGTGTATTTTAGTGTGCATATTTTTAGTGTATTAGTTTTTGTGTGTGTGTATGTTTGTATTTTGGTGTACTACTAATGTGTATGTGTATGTGTTTTGATGTATTAATGTGTCTATTAAGAATTTTAATTATTTTATCGGTTAATCGGTTTAACTCAATCCGTTATAAACCCAACTCATTATAACCAATTTACTACATGAGTTAAAAATGGATTGAATTTATTTTAACTCAATTCAATTTAACTCAATCCATAAGCAACCCAACTCATTCATGTGCCACCTCTAGTCTCAATAAATATTGAGACCCACAATAAAATTAATTGTTATAATTATCAAATTTATTTTTTAAATCCATGTAGCATTACTCTTTAAAAATTTCTCAAAATAAATTTTGGAACCCTCAATTCAACCTGTTATGTAATTATTAAGAATTGTAATTTTCTTTCTTAAACAAAAAAATCCGTCAGTAATGATGATTGAGGGGTACTAATTAATATCAATACATTTCAACAGTAAAATTTTTTTGGGCTGAAAATAAATTTTAAATGGCTAAAACATACGTTTTAGTGACGAAAGTTTATAATATTAGTGGGGACAAAGTTTGTTGTCATTGGGAGTGATTCATTCATGATATAGAATCATTACTAAAGACCTAAATTATTTGTGATAACTTGTATAACTTGTAACTATTAACTTTTAATAATACATCTATAGTGACAATTTGATAGCGATATTTTTTCAACACTAAACTCTTTTGTGATTAAATTTTAGAGTTTTATTGCCACTAAAGCTGTTGTTTCTTGTATCTATCATCGTTCTTTGTCTTTCATGATTTTTTTGAATGATTCTTTATTCGTTTTTTGATTAATTTTTTTGTGTGTATGAAATTATTTTGAGAGTTTTATATTTTTTAAGATCCTACAATAGTTATTAGATTGGCAAGGGATCCTGCAATTAATCCAGTGAAAATGATTGATTAAATTAATAAATTAAATTAATAGATTAGGTCTAAATAGCATTGCTCATAATTTATATATATACATTTGTTTAATATGATAATATTAATCTTTGGTTTTCCGACATGGCCTTCTTCGATTGACAAAATTCAATGACATTAAAAAATAAGTTTTACAAAATATTTTTTTAGGAGTATTACATCTAGATTTATGAGGTTTGTCACTTAATCACTCAGATTCCCTAACATTTAAAATATTACACACAGACTCCCTAAGGTTTGTACGAGCGTAATACTTAGATCTATGCCATCAATGTTCGGTAATATATCCATTAGTAAATTACACTCAAGCTCTCTAAAGTTTGTTGATGTATAATACCTAGACCCCTCAAATTTAAAATGTTATATTTAGATCAAAAATATTTCAATCAAAGATAGAATATCAAATATTTTAAATTTTATAATCAAAATTCATGTTCTATTGTATCATTTATTGAAATAAAATCATAAATACAAATCTCATTTTTTTTATTAAAATCAGAATTAATATATTATCTATTGGAATAAAACTAAAAAATTAAAAAGTGGTCTAGGTCATTCCTAATTGAACATGAATTTTACAACCAAAATTTATGTTCTATTATATCATTTATTGAATTAAAATTAAAAATAAAAATCTAATTTTATTTTTAAACAATCATAATTAGTACACAATTATACTATCCATCAGAATATAATAAAAAAAATTAAACAAGGGGTCAAACTATAATGAATATAATATCTTCTAACTTTAATTAGAATAATTTGGAAGTTTAGTTTAATCGTTTAAACGATCAAATTAAATTTCAATAGATAATACAATTATAAATTAATTATAATTTTTTAAGAAAAAAATTTAGATTTTTATTATAATTTTATTTCAGTAAATGTCATAATAGGACATGAATTTTAGTTGTAAAATTTAAATTATTTGATATTCTATTTTTTATTGGAGTATTTTTTATTTAAGTATAACATTTTAAACTTAAAAGGTCTAAATATTACACACCTATAAAATTTAGGGAGTCTGAGTTTAATTTACAAACAAATATACTAATGAACATTAACGGTAGGGGTCTAAATGTTATGTGCGTATAAACATCAGGAGTCTGTGTAATATTTTAAATATCAAGAGATCTGAATTTAATTATCCATAATTTTTTCGTTCATTTTGGTTGTCCAGTGTATCTCAAGAAACAATGGAGAGTACGTAAATAAGGTGAAGTCAGGACAGGCAGACATAAATAGGGCTTTTAGGCAAAAAGATTAAATGAGGCCTTAATATATTATGAAATAGGGTTCTTTGGAAGTCGGTACACCTTATTAGACTTATTTGACAAAAAATACACAGAATAAAATGAGAGTTAAAAAGACATAAATGCTCATTTTAGGGTCATTTAATTCAAAATCTCTTGTCTTTAATGCACCTTGATACATGTGTGTTTGTTAATACATGTAAATATATATATATATATATATATATATGTGTGTGTGTGTGTGTGTGTGTGTGTGTATGCATATGTGTGTATATACATATATATGTATATATGTATGTATATACGAATATATATACTTATTTATATATATACACACACACACACACACACACACACATATATATATATTTGCTGTTAAATCTCTTATTTAAATTTTGAATTATCTTTAATGCACCTTGATTCATGCGTTTTTTTTTTTTGAAAAGTGATTTTGTTTTCAAATTATATTTAATCCATCTTGATTCAAGCGTTTTTTTTTTTTGGAAAATAATTTTATTTTCAAATTAATTTAATATCCGAATAATGTAATAGTATAACAATAACAGTGTAATAATAACAGTTTAACAAATACACTGTAAC
The DNA here is from genome assembly GCA_963454935.2 of Ilex paraguariensis. Taxonomy (NCBI): domain Eukaryota; kingdom Viridiplantae; phylum Streptophyta; class Magnoliopsida; order Aquifoliales; family Aquifoliaceae; genus Ilex; species Ilex paraguariensis. The sequence continues at coordinate 320,443 of CAUOFW020000981.1, forward strand.
AAAAACAATGTTCAATAGTTTTTTGTATATGGTAACAAATTCAAAAACGGAGATAGACTATTTTTAATGAAATTATATGTTTGACAAAATGTAATAGTACAATATTTTGTGTAAATAGTTTGTTACACTATTATTGTTATACTATTACATTGTTAGTGTTACACTATTACACTTTTTTGTAACAGTGTTATTGTTATGCTATTACACTATTCGAATATTAAATTAATTTGAAAATAAAACCGCTTTCTAAAAAAAATGCATAAATCAAGGTGCATTAAAAGATAATTCAAAATTTAGATAAGAGATTTAACAATAAGTATATACATACATACATTCATAAGCATTTATATGTATTAAAATCCTCTCATAAAACTAGGAGATGTTTAATGCACCATTTTTAAAAAAAAAGTGGTGCATTAAATACACATGGATTAATGGAGGGGCAAAAATGTCACAATAAAAATAGATAAATTCAAATTATGTACTTAGATACAAATAAGTATCAAAATTAAGTACTTAATAACCCTATATTTTTTAATGTGTATTTTTTGTCAAATAAGTCTAATTTAGTATACTCCCTTTACAATTTACCCTATGCAATATAATGACATGATTGTGTGCCCGCCCATGCACCAGGTCATTGCCTAGGCCCCAAGTGGGACAAAAATTTTGGGGCCCCAAATTAAAATTTTGTATAATTTTATTAGACTTAATTTTTTGGTTTAATTTGAGATTTTAATCCATTTTGACCATTGAATTAGTAAGAAAAACTACCATTAAATAAGTTTATTAAAAATCAAATAACCATAATTTACTAAGTGTCAAAATTAGGTTCCTAAATTAAATACAAGTAATAGTATTGCAAAATTTTTAGAATTTCCTATAAAAATATTTAGGACCCTAAAGTTTGAGCTTATGTGTTTTATCTTTGTCTAATGTTTATGGTATATGAAAAATATGTGTTATCACCTAATAAAATATTTTTCTATCTTATTATCAAAAAAAAAATTGTGTAAAATTCATTGTCTATCAAATAATAGTTATAAATTATAACTTTATATTTTTTTAGATTAAATTTGAAGTTACTTCAAATTTAGGATAGATTTTTTACTTAATTATTTTTTTAAAGCGTATAAATTTGACTATAGAATATAGTGAGTAGAAGTATCTCACTATCTGAAACTAATTATAACCATAATTTGTCTTGATAAAATTTCTTAGTTAAAACATTTGTTTGATTCTCTACAATATTAAAACATGTTTCACATATTCCAATACCATGTAACTTACACAAATTTTAAATTTTACATTTGTTCTAAAAAAATTTATTTTGTTAATTAGTTTAAAGTTTTATTCTCTTTCTCATTATCTTCAATAGAAAATTAACTTAATTATATTTGGTCGAGAATTTAACTTTTGTTAATTGAATTTTAATGTATAAAACTTGAATTTAAAAATTCAATTAATATTTTTGAATCTCAAAAAAGAAAAAAAATTAAATAATTTAATTGTTGACAATTATTTATATTATTATAAAATATATTAATAGAACCTAATTTAAAATTTTTGCCTAGGCCCGAATATGTTGGGCCGCCCACGTGATTGTCCTATACCATTTGAAAAATATTTTAAAAGACTAAATGAGGCCTTAATATATTATGAAATATAATGACATGATTGTCCTATACCATTTGGAAAATATTTTTTTTATTTGTTGACAGGGGTGCAACTTAGGTGGGTTGGACAGGTTGAGATATCAACTCTTGTCCAACTCTAGGTATGTAATTTTCAACCTTAATCCTAACTCAATCTCAACCCGAGTACTGTCCGAGTTTAATTTGGACGGATTCGGGTTGAATTCGAGTTATTTAATTCACACTGATTTCAGATTAAAAATCGGGTTGGACTTGAGTTACTTAATTTAGGTTAATTTTTTGAAATGTAGATTTGATTTTTTCAAGTATAGATTTGATTTTTTCTAGTGATCTGAGATGAAGGGCGATGCGCAAATGAAAAGAGAAAGAGGAGTGACGAATAGAAGAAGAAGTTTGAGACGACTCAAATGAGTGATGATTGAAAGAGAGAGAAATGATGAGTGAAAGAGAGATTTGAGAGTGATGGAGGCGTAGAGGTGAAGACTTAAAGTGAAGTGAAAGTCTGGACTCTAAAGAGTGAAGATAAATATTAATTCTAGTTAAATATATTTATATATTTATGTATATTCTAGTTCAACTCGATTTAATAATCGGGTTCAACCCTATTTTAATATTCGGGTTGAACCCGACAACCCGAGACTTACCCAAATTCAATTTGGATTGAAGTTTTTTTGCCTAAGTCCAATTCAAGTATTAAAAATTCTAACTCAAGACCTATTTTTTTTTCGGGTTGGGCTTGAGTTAAATTCGGGTTAACCCGCCCAAATTGCACCCTTTTTTGTTGAGAAGCAGGAATAGTAATTAAATCTTTGCACAAAATTTGCATACAAAAAATTCATTAATTGAAATTAAATTTGAAGGCCAAATGTAATTAAATGTTATTAGTTGAATACTTATAGAAAGAGAATTTAAACTTTATTTGTGGTATCTAGTAAGGAATGACAAAAATCAATAGGTCTTTGGTTCAATGATACTCTTTATTTTATGAAAACTTTGTCTCCGTGAAGTCAATGGTTCAAGCCCCCTTCCCTACTTTCCCTCTCAAGAAAAAAAGAGTAAGGAATGACAATGACATGACGTTCTTTGATCATCTCAAAGTTCAATTACATTTAAAATTTTGCCTTAAACAACAATTTTTGCTTTCTGTTTGGTGTTGCAGTAGTGTATGTTAAGAAACAATGGAGCAGGTAAAAGGTGCCAATCACATGGAGCCAAAAGGATTTTATTTTTATGCACCATACAGGTCATTGCTATTCATCAGCACCAAACCACCCTAGAAAAGCTTCATAGATACACGTTAACTCCTGATAGTTCAGTACCATGACTTACCATAAAAAAGAGAAAAATTACACTTAGACCACATGAACTGTAAGTCCCCTAAGCTAGTCACTTTTTTACGATAGTAATTTTATTTAGACCTAATATATTAACTTAATTTATTATAATTATTGAGAATTTAGTGTTAATCTAATGTTTATAATAAAATCACATCATTAAATCAATAAATTAGATTAAATTTTTAACTCTAAGTATAATTACTCCTTTTACATTACACCTTAAATTACCTATTTGAGTTTCACATTGCCAACGATTGTTTAAATAGAGTTTTTGTCCGGTTGAGGAGGGAAATATTACATCTCTTAAATTTGTGGGATCTTCTGTTTTATCCGAGTAATATTATTGAGAACTAAAAAATTGATCTAATTTACTGACATAATAATATATCAAATAATGAAGTCCCAAACAAAGAAGTCCGAGAATATCAGTCACAACAAAAAATACGGAAAGAGAAACTAGTTTAAGTTATGGTGCTCATCTAATTACAAACAATTGATTGAGTAAATTTAAGAAGTTAAGTTATGATAAGTAAATTAATGTAATAATGAACATTCGTAGCATTGCTAACCATACAAATAAATGGGTTGTAATTGTTGGACAAAAACAGTTTTTTGAGTGTAAAAATTGAGTTTTTGGTCGATTTTGAGCCTAGATTAAAATAGGACCCGATTGTTATTTTGAAAAAAATTGCGTGGGTTCATATTATACTCCGTGAGGAGAATAACGTGGTATATTCACTTGCTCAAATTGAGTAAGAAATGAATGAGAAAATAGGCTCCAAAGTGACCCTCTTGACACATGCAAATAAAGGAAATGCAATGTGGGATGTGACACGAATCTTACATTGGTTGAGGAAGAAATTCAACATGAACATATATAGGGCAAGTTTACTCTATGGGATTGGGCCTCAAGGGGTACCACAATTTTATGAGCAGAGCAAGCACCTACATGCCTTCGATTCAACCACACACGCGCGCCGCCCGCCCACCTCACCACGACCCGGCCAGGAACGGGTACGGGTGTGGTTTAGACCAAGTCTTATTTTTTAGAGAAAATTCATTTAATAAATTGGGCGTGAATTTCTTAACCCGAAATTTATTTTTGGTATTCAATTGATCGCACTGGTTCGGATTTGGGCTTTTCCCTAATTCAAAATTTTTTAAGTTCAGTCCGAAAATTTGGAGTGTGTCTGTTCGTATAGAACAGTTAAAACAGTGGTGTCTCCTAAAAGGCAGCTAATATGTCTATTAATACCCAGCCTCATTTCTATTAATAAAAAAAAACAATCAGTCCATTAAGACATTAAACAGTTTGCATTTCAGTATTAAGGCAGTGTATTTAGAGAAAGTGTACAACACAATATTGGTTCGGTGGACGATCAGATTAGAGTGCTACTTCTGTTCGTGAAGATCATTGTATCCTGGGAGACAGACGCTCAATATTCCATAAGCACCATGTGTGGGGGCGAAATCTGTTTTAAAGACATAGTGTCAAACACTAGCCTTGATCTACCCAAAGTTCAATAACAGTTCCTGTTCTATAACTGGATTAGTTTTATATTAGTTTGACAAAAAGTTTATGTGTGACTCTTTACTGTAACTGTTTCATTTTAAGTAACTATTCTATAGTTCACACTTACTGTTTTATTTTATTTTAAGTTTGATAATATCAAAAAATTCAATAAGTAATTTTACAATTTTGGCACACTACAAACAACAATCTTAAGACAGATTTCTGAATTTGTATAATTGCTTATTGTGTTTCTGATATATGTTTTAATTTTCAGACTGTTCTAAAATATTATAAATTGTTAAAACCTGTTTTGTTTACAATTTGTAATATTTTGAAGAGATTTGAAAATTTGTGAAAAATTGCATATTCTATTTTTTTGTGGTTAAATTCAAATAGTTACACCACACTGTTACAGTTACACCAAACATTGACTCTGGTTTAAACCGTTGCACCAAACAGTGACTTTGTTTCTGTGTATGATTTAAACAGTTACATCAAACAGTAACATTGTATCTGTTTTAATAACTTGTTTTAGAAAGTGTTATTGTTTTCTTATTTTGAATAGTTTGTAATATTTGTTTATCAGAAATGGGTGCAAATGATAATATTGTTTCTGCTACTACAAATCATGTTGTGTCTGTGGTGCCTATTTCTGTTCCTACTCATGTGTCTTATAAGGAGAAACCCAAAAAGTTCAATGGAAATGATTTTAAGAGATGACAACAGAAAATGCTGTTTTATCTCACTACGTTGAATCTTGCAAATTTTTTTCGTAAGGATGCTCCTGTTTGTAGTGAGAATGAGACCGACCGCTAAGTTGTTGTTGTGGTAGATGCATGGAAACATTTTGATTTTCTGTGTAAAAACTATATCCTCAATGAATTGGATAACATATTATATAATGTGTATAGTTCAATCAAGACGACAAGAGAGCTGTGGAAATCCTTGGATATAAAATACAAGATGGAGGATGCCGGAATGAAGAAACTCGTTGTGGGCAGATTCCTTGACTACAAAATGGTGGATTCCAAACTATCATAAGTCAAATTCAAGATCTTCAAGTGATACTATATGAGATTCATGCCAAATGGATGGTGCTTAGTGAATCTTTTCAAGTGGCTGTAATTATTGAAAAATTACTGCCAAATCGGAATGAGTTCAAAAATTATTTGAAGCACAAAAACAAAGAAATGAAACTTGAAGATTTGATCATGAGATTGAGGATTGAGAAGAACAATAGAGTCTTTGAAAAGAAATTTGGCAATCATTCCGTGGAGTCAAAAACACATGTGATTGAAGAGGAACATAAAATCAACAAGAAAAGGAAGTATGTTAGCTAGTAAAGGGTCAAGGGTGATGATTCCAAAAGGTTCAAAGGCAATTACTTTGTGTGCAATAAACGGGGGCATCGTGCAAAGGATTGTCGAAGCCATAAAACATAATGGAACCACAAGAGGAAGGCTGCCCAAGCCAATACAACCAAGGTAGAAAAATTTTCTGAAAATATTTCTAACATAAGTTTTTCTGTTATAGTATCCAAAGTGAACTTGATAGGAAATACTAAGGAATGGTGGGTGGACACTGGGGCCACTAGACACATATGTTCGGATAAGAAGATGTTCTCTTCATATGAAGCAATTAATGATAGAGAACAACTCTACATGAAAAATTCTTCTACTTCCAAAGTTGAAGGCAAATGAAATGTTATATTGAAGATGACTTCCGAAAAAGAACTTACTCTCAGTGATGTATTACATGTTCCAGAAATTCAAAAGAATCTTGTGTCTGGATCATTGTTGAGTAAGAAGGATTTTAAGTTAGTTTTTGAGTCCGACACAAAGAACCAAAAAGGATCAGATGATTAACGATTCTTTCTAAAACTACTCCAACTATGAATAGCTATTGTAACAACTGCCTTGAAACCCTCCTATCCTCTGATCATTTTCAGCAAAACCACCTGTAGTAGACCCTTATCCACCCTGCAATCCCAAGCCCTCTGAAAGGCATTCCAACCAATTTGATCACAAAAAAGACAATGCAATATATTCACGAAAATGATGCTATAACTCAATAAAATATGTGAAAAAAGGCAATTTGATCCTATAGTCATCCTTGATGCTTTAACGTGAAAATCCTCCAATCATAAAAGATTTCACACAAAAAATGCACAAAATTTTGGGGAAAAAACAAAACACAACGCAAATCACAAAAAAAAATTGGAAAATTTTTAAATAAAAAGTAAGTAATTGATATAAGTGTGTACTTGAGAAATCCAACTTGCTGTTTGATTCCCTTGAACACACCCAGTAGTAACAAATTCCTTCCTCCTATAAAAAAAATATCGTTTTTTTTTTCATTTAAGCAATTCTACAAACATTTGGAAGACACAAAACCTATAAGAAAATCTAGATAAATATACTTCAAATTGATCAGACGAACAAACTGCCTTCAGGCAGTGCATTTGTGTGCGTGGTCATGTGCGTGAATGTGTGTGTGGTAGTAGCAAAAAGAGGTCGTATGCATGTCTGTGTGCATCTGTGTGTGTGTGTGTGGTAATAGCATAAAGAGATGGGGAGATGGAAGACATACCTGGTGGAGGAGTGGAGGGATAGAGACATCAGCAGCATGCATAGGGCTTAGAGAGAATAGGTAGGGGAGAGGATAGTCATTTACATAGCATGGAGGGAGAGAGAGAGGAAGATTTGGGGGTAAGATATTAGAGCATCAATTGGGGGATTGCATCTGATATGGATAGACATTGCCTATAGAGGAGAGAGAGAGACGTGAGTCAAGAAATGTTGTTGGGAAGGAAAACAAAATTCAGTACTTATTGTAGATTGTTAAATTAAAATTTTTGAGATGAACTGAACCGTTTTTTATGTTGGGATTACGTTGTCCATTGAATGTGTTTATATTTTGCTTGAAAATGATTTACACCTCTCTTTGTCTCCAAAATTCAAACTCAGTTCTACTTTATTTTATGGATGTATATTTATATCTATCTATAATATACTATTATAAAATGTCAACAAAAGTGAAAAATTTTTAATTGACTATTATAGCCATATAAAAAAGATTAAAACCCACTATATCTTTGTATTTAATTATCCAATGTTAATTAAGTATCAAGATGACCCTTCATATACTTCTTTCCCATTTGCTTCTCATCATATGTGAGTTTATAATACATCCATTAATCATACATATTGTAATGGGAATATTTTCATTATTGCAATAATGGTTATGTAAAAAATAAATTAATATTATTATACTATAAAATATGAGCTATTGTTCAAAACTTTTATTTTCTTTTTTGACCCCTCAACAATGCAAATAGGTCATTTTAATCTCTAAATGTAAGTTAATTATTAAAAATATTGTTACTTATTGATATCAAAAAGTCACCCCTCTATCTCCTTCCCTCCCCCCTTTCTCTCAATAAAAAAACCAGTGTGCCAAGATGTTCCTCTTTTAATGGAGAAAATATTTATTAAAATGGTGATACCACACAGTAATGTGATGTGGTATCACCTACCAATAATACTAAAATAAGTAAGCAAATGGACCTCACAAAAATTAGTAACCAATTTGTCATGTTAGCAAATAACTCCATACTCTTCCTCCATGTAATCCCAAATGGGGTTCATCTTGTCTACTTTGTATTTTATTATTAGTTGGTGATACCATATCATCAATGGTGACATCGTATCACTGTTGCATTCGATATTTAATGGTACCGTTGCATTGAATACTTTCTCCGATGCCCGCCCCATCGGCCATCTATCTCTCTACAACACTTTCTACCTATTATTAGTTGTATTAATATAATGGAAAAATTTCATCCACACCTTTTCTATTTAGATCTAAATTCAATGACACGTCCTTTCGATTTTAAAACTTCACTGTACCCCATTCTAATTTATACTTATAAATCAAAGATAGTTTTTTAACGGTAACTTCTGACTTTACCAATACATAAAGTAATGATTTGACTATATATTTTGTGAAAAATGTCAAAACTACCATTTGTTATGTAAATAGATTAAAATGCTCTCAACCCTTTCCTTATTATATATAGGAAAAATATCATCTACACCCCCTATAGTTAAGTCTAAATTCAATGACTCATCTTCCCGATTTTAAAACTTTACTACATACTCTTCTAGCCATACTTTTAAATCAATGACACCTCCTTAATGGTAAATTTTGTCTCTACCAGTAGATAAAGTAATAATTTGACAAAATATTTTGTGAAAATACCAAAATTACTTTTTATTGTGTAAATGGACTAAAATCCCTGCAATCATTTTCCCATTATATATGCCCTAATCAACCAGTAAGCGTGATTTTTATCACTATATTATTCAAATGAATTTGTATTATTTTCAAGCGTTGCATGATAACTTTGTTATAATATTAGTCATCATATTATAACTCATTTGGCTACATAATCGAGTTTTTATAGTTAAAAATAATTTTTCTATAATAAAAATTACAATCGATAAAGTCAATGTCAAAATCCCATTCATTTCTAACTCTTCTACTATCGTCTATCCTCCACAATGTCGCATGACCACTCTTCACACATCATCCTTCATATATAAAATTTAATATTAATTGAATAAATTTGGTCTTAATTTGATAAATTTAAATATTAATTTGGTGTTAATTTGATGAAATTAAATATTAATTCAATGTTGATTTGATAAAATTTAATGTTAATTGAATAAATTGAAATATTTCTTTAATGAAATTGATTGTTCATTTGGTGTTAAATTAAATAACTGACATTAATTTGATAAGGTTAAATGTTAAATTAATAGAATTTAATATTCTATTTAATATATTAAATTTTAATTTAATAAAATTGAATGTCAATTTGGTGTTGATATGATGAAATTAAATAATAATTTAATATAATATTAAATAAATAATATTAATTTGATGAAATAAAATATTAGTTTAATATAACTAAATTCTAATTTGAAAAAACTAAATATCAATTTGTGTTGATTTGATAAGATGTAATGTTAATATAGTTTAAATTAAATAAAGATCATTAATTTGATAAAATTAAATATTAAATAAACCTAAAGGTTAATATAATAGAACTAAAAAAGAGTGCATTGAAATTTCAAAATCGGGAGGTGACATTGTTAAAGATAGGTTTATTTACGGGGGGTGTCGTTGAAGTTATGTCTATGTATAAGGGGTGTGAATAAAATTTACCCTATAAATATTTAAGGGTATTTATATAAATTAACAATCGCCGTTAACACCGTAACCCAACAAGAATTGATAGGGGGTGACAGTGAAATTTTAGAATAGGAAAGAGTGCCATTGAATTTAGACATAAGAAATTTTCCCTAATATCATTTATAACAATTTAATATGTTTTCCACCTTTTCCTTTCCCTAATCCCCACTAAGAGAAACTAGAGAGAAAGACTTTTTTTCATTACCATAGAAACCAGAGAGGCAGTATAATTAGTTAAAATTGTACTGTGAATTTTAATTGGTTCCAAAGCTTGAGAAGATTGTGGTGGTGACCTTCGACAATGGACATGCTACGCTAGATCGGAGAAGGGCAGCAGCTTCGTAGTCACTCTCGGATGAAATGTAAAGTTGTTTTCTCACATCAATTGTGTTTGTTGCTATTTTTATTACATCTATGGTACTTGTGATTCTAGTTTGGAGGATATTAACATCAGATAATTGTATGCTTGATGGTTAAGGACTTCAATCCTTATAAATAAATGAATTTAACCTTATGCTCTATCATGCCTCGTGATGTTGCGTTTCATAATGTTGTGTTACATGCATCAAGTTCTCACAATAGTATTTCCATATGCAAGTTAATTATAGTGTATGGTTTCTTTAGACTTATGATATCTTTTATTATGCAAACAAGTTGTATTATATACTAGATAGTGTATACTCATGTTGTTTTATTTGCGGCTTCATAGGGCAAGAAACTACCAAGGTGTAGATTGGAGTTTCCTTTGGCTGACAACTTTAGTCACTTCATAGGGCAAGAAACTGCCAATGTTACCATCCTTTTAATTTATTTCCACTTCTTAAAATTTTGTAGTTTCGGCTTATCTGAAATTTCTATTTAAGAATGGTCATGGAAGTTGATTCGACACCTTTTTTTTTTCTAATAAAAGGAATACATGCAACATCATACTGCAGATACAAGAGCCCAGAAAACCAATAATCCCAAGTCCACGCACCATCTCCGAAAATGCCTAATTTTTTGAGGAGTGGATGACAGTTTATCAATCAACCTGACTCATTTTGTTAAATGTTTTTGTTATACAATAACTACTTATATCCTCACTCCCTGAATATATGCATCCATTTCTATTGATTTGACAATTTAAAACTGATTAATTGTTAAACCGCTTAATTAGCTTGTAATCGAGGACCTATTATTTTCTAGCTAGAATTTCATAACCACGATTTTACTTTCACTCAAATTATCCCCATTATATTTTCTAATCACCATGATATTTAGGCATTCATTTGCCTTTCCACATTCCAAGGTGTCAACATGCTTTTAGGCCACAAGCAAAAGCCATGAGTCAACAATAGTTAAGATTAGTCCATTCACCCGACCGTGAATGAATTCTTCTCAAGTAATGCCGTTGAATTATTGGAATTGTTCTAATTTTAAGGCCTCAGTTATATTCCACTAAATAAAATCGAAAAGGTGGATGAAAAAGAATAGTGCTGTCTTCATATTATGGAGTTGGAGATGGTCATGGATTCAATAAAAAAATTACTATATAAATTATTAGAGCTAATATCTCGTAAACAAAAAAATTTCAAACGTATTGATGCCCTCGAAGCCTTCCCAGTCTCCCAGCCTCTAAAGTGTTTTGTGTTAATTTTATTTTTTTCGAATGAACCCCAATGCAAACAAAGATTAGTATCCAAAATTTTAAATTCTTGTTACATGACCAAGAACTTATTTTTGTAAAACAAAAACCCACATAAAATATGACCGAGAAGGTCCAAACTCCTAATATTGTTAAAAAATTGAATGTGAAAAGTCTATTTAGTTTATCTAATTTTGGGGTAAAATTAACCCTGCTGTGTCTCATGTGTTGTATCGCAAGTCCACAATACACATGGATGAAAAGCCGAGGAGAGATCATTATGACAACAAAGTTGTTGCATCTATGATCTCTAAGAAGATTCCAAAAAAGGTTCGAGTTCTTGATATAAATTCAAATAAGGTATTTTTTTGTTGGGTTTGGGGGGTCCAGCCCATGTGGGCAGCCCAAACTATAAATCATGGGTCCAAACCCATAGTTGTAAGAGCACAAAAAAAAAAAAAGGGCAAAACAGGGCCGGTAAACAATGAGACTTATTAACTTCAATCCATTTTTGAGGGGGGTTGATGGTGATGGTGATGGTGATGGTGATGGTGATGGTGATGAAAGTTTTCTCTGTGTCTTACTTTTATGATTATTGTTTTTTATTTTATCAGAATTTTATTTAAACTTCGTCCTTGTGGGTTTTTTCTATATGCATGTATATAATCATCTCAATCTATGAAAACTGGTAGACCCACTACCTAATGCTAGCTCTCATATGTGTATCTGGCTAAGAAGGCCTGATTATTATAATTATTGATATTGTAGTTAACTTATAAGATTTTTTTTGTTAACTTAACTAACTAATAAGATAATGATAGTGTCAGTTGCTTAAATCTCATATAACAATAGTGAAAGTTGTTGTAATTCTCAGTAGCAGGTGAGGGTGTTAGTTGGCACCATATTTTTTTACCCATGAAGGAGATGATAATTCTAAATTTGTCATAGCAATCAACTGTTATCAACAAACGATTGTGAACTTGGAGTTACAACTATTCTCTTTGTTTTGTCTGAAGTCCAACTACGGTTACAAGAAATCTTTGTGGCCTAAAACCTTGGCCTCATGGTTTCCGTATCCATGCTCTTGGTGACATAACAAATGGCTGCATGTCAACAGGTTATCTTTATTCTCCATTGTCATCATCATTTTATAGGTATCCATGGAGTATTGGGGGATAGGGAACAAGCAATATGATACTTCACTGAATATGGTGTGGATCGCTTCAATTTGCAGGACCACATTTCAATCCTGCTGGTTAAGTGCATGGTCATTCAGAGGATGAGAATCGTCATGCTGGTTATCTTTGCAATGCTACAGTCAGTGAAGATGGTACATGCTTTTTAATCATGACTAGAAAATTTTCCACCTCACCATATATCTCCTATCAAAAAAAAAATCATAAATACATGTGGATATAGTTGCTTTATGTTAAATATTGTACTTCATTCCTTGTTAATGAGAGAAATTCGTATAGCCATTACTATGTGTCATTGCGATACTTATCACCACTGTTAGTACAATTTTAGTTTTCATGGTTTTTTTTATTGCACATACAGAGTGGCAATGCACAATTAACTTTAATATGTACTATTGTTTGTAGATTCCACTCTCTAGGGTTGTAGTTGTCCATGGTGACCCTGATGATCTAGGAAAGGGTGAGCATCAATTTTTCAATCACTATATTGCTTTTATAGTGGCTTCAAATGTAAACCATTTACCTTACAACAAGGCTAGCTAGACCAAAAAAAAAAAAAACCCATCATGTAACGCATAGTAAATGAGTTATTGGATATTTGTCTCGAATGATTGTTGAGTTGATTGCATGCACTGATCGTTGTTGAAGTTTTTGTTTTTTATAGTAATTCTTTATCTTGTAATTAAGTATTTTATTTTACACTTAATTACTAATTAGACTACATTATACAAGAGTCCCATCAATGACTATGAGGAGAAACTGGCTGTGAATGAATTTCTGGTTGAGAGACAGCTTGAGATCAAGACTTTCATAGTGCTGTAATCCTTACCTTAAGCAAAAAGGTGAGAAGCTCCTCCCATCAAATTGGAATCACTAATCTAATTCTTGTGCCGCTTTCCCAATCCAAATATAGAAAAATGTCTTGTGTTGCATTAAAGAACTCATGCAACATCATGCAAATAAAACTCACATGGGTGGCATTCTCATTAAAAAAAGGGTCACCTTTTAAGGCGGAGTGAATTCAACTCTAGACAAGTTTACAACACAGCTCATCAAATTATTCTATAAGTAAAAAGCTTTAGAAGTCTAGAATAGTTGCTAGTGAATATGATCTCGACAATTAACAATTTCATTTTTTTTCGGAAGGTAAATAAACTATATTGAAACAGGGGATGAACAAGGTGTACCAATACAAGCAAAGGAACACCCAAGGAAACAAAAGGATAATGATGGGACACTTCTAGAAAAGAATGGAGATCTGACACGTGTCCTCGGTCCTGAGGACAACTCCAGGACTCTAAAGAAGACAAATGTCCTCGGCACCGAGGACACCTTCAGCTCTGTAAAGAAGCCATGTGTCCTCGACACTAAGAACACTTTCTACTCTCTGGTGATGACACATGTCCTCGACGTCGAGGACACTTCCATCACTCTAGTCAAGACACATGTCTCCTGCATGATTAGATCCCGAGGACTATTTTTTTGGATACGTCACCATTGCTCCAAGGCAGATTATTGACGGTTGCAGCCTGTTGAAATCAGAGTCAGACAATGGATCATTTACTTGTCTTCCCAATGAATTCAGAATGCTAGAATGGACAAGATCAACAACCAAAGAGAGTTAGACACGTGGCACGATGTACAAGATTGGGGAAAAATTGACAATAATACCCCTATTGGCACACAACCATTCCAGAAGAACATTTGATGATTCTCAGGAGGATGAGACGTTTTTACCATCCAAAAGACTTCAGAGGAAGGGATTGAGTACTTAGGGGGGCAAGCATTTAATGCTTATTGGTCTCCCATGCAAGATGAGAGGCGTTCTTCCCAAGGACTGGGCACCACCGCCCGTTGCCCCCCAAATGGGCCAATGGGGATCTCACCCTAAAGGGACCCACTGGTTAGCAATGATGACCTTCATAGAATGTATAAATAGTATCCAAAAATATGAGGCAAAGGTACGAAACTCAATTCTCATAACATACCCAATATTTTTCGTCCCCTCTTTCTCACAAACTAACTTGACCATCGGAGAGGATATGTCGGAAAACACTCTAGCACCCTTCTAACTCTTCTTTTGAGTGCCAGGAAGCTCCTTCGGCTTGCCAAAATTGATGGAACAGCTGAAAAAGCAATTCATCACCACTCCTTAGACCATTTGTGGCATTCATTCGCCATAAGATCGTCGACTTTCAAGGTAAATACGAGTTCGTCAAGAGAGAGAGTTGTCTTTTTATTTATTGTGCAAAAATCTCCGCGCACAGTTTGGCACTGTTTGTGGAAAATCAACCAAACTTTCCCAAGAACCATGACTATAGTGAATCCTTGTCAAAAAAGGAAGGGTCCTTAGCAAAGGAATGCGAGTTTACAGGCTCTTTTTAAGTTAAGAACGGAGGATCACGTCGATAGTGTTAACAAGGAACTCTCTGTTCATTCCAGAGAAAGGACTCACCAAACTAGTCTGAGTATCGGGGCTAGAAAGGGCACTCCTTTAGCCCGTTAACTTGCTGATGTGATTGAAGAACAGTTAGGAGATCAACTACGACAATTAAAGGAAGACAACATGAACGTTCTAAATCAACTCGATGAATTGGAACTTTCTAATGGGGGATCTCGGGACTCGCAATAGTCATGAGAGCCCTTCGTCAAGGAGGTGGGAGTTGAAGATTTGAGGAACTGCCTTAGTGACGGAGCAGGGAGCTCCATGGCTCCGCCCGAGGGTCAAGGGACAGCTCCTGGAGGTCCCACCCAAGAAAACTAGACCACTGGCTTGGAATGACCTTCGTCGAAAACTGTCTGTGTGAGGGGGCGCAAAGGAGTTGACCCTCTTCGTGCGAAAAGCTAGAATTGGGGGGGGGGGACATTGACCGACACCAAGAAAGTAAAGAAGTTCACCCCAAGCAATGGGGAGACCTCAGGGTACGATTGGATTCCATGAGATGGGATAGGCCTACACTAGAGGATGACATTGATGACGGAACTATTAAGTCTATTCACTAGGAGTATCGTAGAGATGAAGGTACCAAAGAAGTTTGCAGTACCAAGATTTAAAGTTTACGATAGGCGCTCTGACCCAGAAGCTCACCTCAGACAATACAAGCAGATGATGTTTTTATACCACTCAGATCATTGACTGTTGTGTCGGGTGTTCTCAATGAGCATGGGGGACATTGCCATGAAGTGGTTTGAAACTCTTCCACCCAATAACATAAGATCTTGGAAGGAACTGATTAGATAATTTTCGGCCCCGGTTCATCATAGGGAACAAGCGCCCTAAGGATGTTGGGTCGTTGTTGACCCTTAGGTGAAAGGAAATAGAGATGCTCCGCCAGTATGCCACTCATTTCTGGGAAGAAGTAAATGAGGTGAAGATATGTTCTAAAGTCATGGTGACAACCTCCTTTAGACTTGGTCTCTCTTAGCACAGAGAGACCTTAACAAAGAGGACGTCGGTGGGCATGGGAGAGCTAATGGCCTGAATTAATAAGTACTCCTGGATAGAGGATGAAATAGGGGGGCAAAAGGAAGTCTCAGACCTAAAGAAGATGGAAAATGAGAAATATGGGGGCCCTCCCTAGAAAGAATTGGTGCCTGCCTCAGGGATTTCTTTCAAATGGGTTCATACTACGTTTAAAGAACCCATTTATAAACTGATGCACAAGATCAAAAAGGATTCTTTCTTCAAACGACAGCCCAAGATATAAGACAAGCCGCCCACCAGGAACCAGAAAGTGAGGTGTTCGTACCACCAGTACGTGGGACATCTCAACGAAGATTGCAGAGTCTACAAGTTCTTCCTAGAGAAGTTAGTACAAGAAGCACACCTGAAGGAATACATTGAGGAAGCAACGCCAGTGGAGACCCATGGTGCTGGTAATCAAGTTGATGCCCGTGACAATGTCATTGACGTCATCCACGTCTGCCCACTAGAGAGACTGACGATTAATACCCTCAGGTCCGACCTTAAGAGGGTAGTCTTTGCAAGGAATGTGGATGAAGGAGATGGGGGCCGGCCTAGCAAGAGGTCCCAGACGGATGAGGAACGTAACATTTTCTCTAACACCGACCTAGCGAGCATGGTCCTTTCTCATCAGAATGCCTTGATCCTAACTTTGAAAATTGGTGGTTTCATTGTCAAGAGGGTATTGGTGGACACCGGGAGCTCCTCGGAAGTGATGTACCTCGAGGTCTTGAAATGCATGGGCCTTGGTTCCAAAGATCTCACCAAATTTAGAATACCCCTCCTTGGGGTTCAATAGCTCATTTGCCTTACCCTTGGGAAAGATCACGCTGCCGGTTATCACGGGACCCGTTATAATCGACGCAAGGTTTGTGGTGATCAATTATGATTCGCACTACAATATAATTATGGGGTGGACATGGTTACATACACTTGGGACAGTACACTCCACTTATCATTAGAAGTTGAAGTTCCCCACCCCAGAATGATTGGAAATTTATGGGGACCAGGAATCCGCAAAAAGTTGTTTCTATGTAGTAGTGAAGACAGGAGTCGCCTCCAAAAAAAGGGAGCTCGCTCCAGAGGAAGTGATGAATAAATAGAAATTATAGTCTGGGCAACTAGGAGTCGACGAGCTGCGGATTGATCCTGGAAAACGCTCAATGGAGGATCTCTAGAAGGTCCTTCTGGTGGAAAGACACGAAAAGAGGTACTTTCTGGTCGGCTCTTCCATGTCCCCAGCCCAAGAGGAAGAGATGGCTAATTTTCTGAGAGAGAATGTAGATGTGTTTGCATGGGATACCATGGAGATGAAGGGTATAAGTCCCGATGTCATAATCCATAGACTTCATGTTGATCTCGCTCACAAGCCAGTAAAGCAAAAACCACGACATATGATGCCACATCACGACCAAGCGGTGAATGGAGAAGTAGAGAGGCTCCTGGAGGCCAATGCCATCTGAGAGGTGCAATTCCCAGAATGGCTAACAAATATGATTTGTGCAAAGAAGAAGAATGGAAAATGGCACATTTGCGTGGACTTCACTGACTTAAACAAGGCTTGTCCTAAGGATGACTTTCCCCTCCCAAAAGTGGACCAGTTGGTGGATGCCACAATAGGGAACGAATGTATGAGCTTCCTGAATGCCAGGGCTGACTACCGTCAGATTCTCCTCCATCCGCTTGACCAGGAGAAGATTGCCTTCATCACTCCAAGGGGGGTTTATTGTTACATGGTCATGTTATTTGGACTGAAAAATGTAGGAACAATGTACCATAGACTTATGAATCGAATGTTCAAGCGACAATTGGGGAACACCATGGAGGTGTATATTGATGACACGTTGGTTAAGAGTAGGAGAATGGGACGATCACATTACGGACCTGGAAGACACCTTCTCCACTCTCCGAGAGTACGAACTGAAATTGAATGCGACAAAGTGTGTCTTTTGGAGTTGGTTCTAGGAAGTTCCTTGGATACTTAGTACGTCGGCGCGGTGTCGAAACCAACCCAAAGCAGATACAAGCCATCATGGATGTATGAAGCCCCCGGACAGTCCGGGAAGTCTAGAGACTTATAGGAATGTTAGCTGCACTAAATCGCTTCACCTCTTGGTCATCAAACAAGTACAAGCCTTTTTTTGGGGCTATCAGAAGATCCAGGGAAGGACGCTTGGAATTAGGAATGTGAGAACGCACTCGGAGAGATTAAGGAGTAACTTAGGGTCTTTCTAACCCTATCCATCCCAGCGAGGGAGGAGATGTTGTTCTTTTACTTGGCCGTTTCAGAATTCACGGGCAATGGTGTATTGGTCCATGAGCATGAATGCGAACATAAGCTAGTGTACTACGTGAGCAAGACTCTATTGAACGCGAAAACAAGATACTTGCCCCTAGAGAAGCTGGCATTGGCCCTAATCACAGTCGTAAGAAAGCTGAGACATTACTTTCAGGCACCCGATCACTGTCCAGACCGATTAACCCTTGAAAGCAATTCTAAGGAAGGCGGACCTCTCGGGTTGAATAGCCAAATGATTGGTGGACATGGGGGAAGATGATATCCACTACAAGCCTCTAACTTCCGTAAAGGGGCAGGTGCTACCTATAACGCCCCAAAACCCACCTTGGACAACATTACAAACTAAAACCATTCAAAGCATAAGACCACTAAATAATTTATCCATAAAGAAATTTTATTCATCAAATATATCATTTACAATATCATCCCAAAAAAATAGGTCAACCATGACCACTATATCCAAAAGAATTACATTTAATCTTAGCAGTGGAATGAACAAAATACTAGACTATTCATGATCGTAAATAAATTCTCTAGTCTAGGACAAAAATAATCTATAGCTCTAGATATCCACCTCGGGATCCACAAGCCCGTTTAGTGGAGCTTCCCAATTTTTCGGCTCTTCAACCCCGAGCTCTTCCTCTAGACCACAATTTGAAAATATAGTTTGTAAGGGGGTGAGCACGAAGCTCTGTAGCAACATTCTTCCAAACCCGAACAAGATTTAGAAAAGCATATAAAATGGTCGGTCTCATTTTACAAATAGCATATATAACTTTTCAAGAAAACAGACATTTGAACAGATCTCAAGTTTAAGTAACAACAGTAATTTAATGCATACGAAAAACCAACATACGACTAATAATCAAATTCACCATAAATCGTTTCTCCCAAGTTCTTGCGGAATTTCATACTTCCCAAAATTCTTATAGAAACTAGTTATGGTACAATGAACAATAACCCACCCCTGTATTCGTATCTCTGGTATGAAGTAAGACCTCGCATGGATACCATCGAAAATATCATGGCCCACGTACAATCCACATAAATCCTCGCAAAGATGTCCAACCTTTAGGAAGGACGTATGCCAACACTATGATAGTGACGTATCCAACCAAATAGTAGTATACTAACCCCTTTTTTCACGATAACCCGTAAGCGGTAATGGTTTAGTCCTCGCAAGACACTAACCACATTACGAGTGGTAGAAAAAGTTCTCACCAACACGGAGTAAGAAGGCGTCAACATACTCCAAGATACCCGGTCAATAGCAGCCCGTGTTTATCCAACAACCACATAAGAGATACAATATCAACAATTTCCTCAAATATCACACAATTCCATAAATCCCCAATTTTACATGTAGTATTTCAATAGAACACTTGAAGAAAATGCAAGAGATCATCATCAATATTATTTTAGTACTCAGCTCAAAGCACTAAAGTTTTCTAAGTCAAGAATAAAGGATGAATCAAGAAGAAATTCCGTCTCTTTTGGAAACTAGAGTTTTATATCAAGAAAAAGAGATTTCATGAGGATTTAACCCTAACTTGTGTAAAACATGATAATAATTGCAAGAAGACCAATAAAAGATGATTCCATAGCCAGTATATAAGATTTAGAGTCAAAGAATATATATATATTAGCCCTAGCATCAATGGACAAGAATAGAAGAAAAACCCCTACCTTGATTGTTCTTGAAAAGCTAGGTTATGATCCTCTTGAAGTTGAAATCCCCTATGATCTTGTATTTTTCTCTTTCTTTACTCCTCTCTAAGGTCTCCTAGGGTTTTGAGTGTTGAAATGGGACTAAAAAGGGTTGTCCTTAAGTATTTATAGTGAAAGGAAAGCTGGCAATACGCGACTTAAAATTTTCAGATTTTTCGAAGACCTTCCGGAAGGTTTGCCTATTCGGCAAACCTTTTCATTAACCTTCCGGAAGGTTTTGTCTACTGGACAAACATCTTCCTTAACCTTCCGGAAGGTTTGTCTTCTGGACAAACATTTTTATCAACCTTCCGGAAGGTTTGTCATCGACCTTCCGGAAGGTTCGCCTGTTAGACAAACTTTTCCAGAGACCTTCCGGAAGGTTTTGCCTACTAGATAAACCTTTTTCCTTAACCTTCCGGAAGGTTTTTCCTCGACCTTCTAGAAGGTTTTATCTATTTTTCTACAAAAACTCCCATTTTTATTTTCAATCCATTCCAACCCAAGCTTCTTCAACATGCTCTTGTATATCAAAACTAGTTGGTACAAGTCCTATTACAACGATTTCATATATTTGTAATTTAAAACTAAGTTTTAACTACTATTTCCTCGAATTTCCTTATAAACATTTCTAAAAGAAATAATAGTTTTCTAGATAAACCTACATACATATATAAAGATAAAAGGGTGGTGTTTACACTAGCAGATTTTACCAAAGGGGAGCCGCATCTCCCTGAGGTGGAGCCTTCCACGGAAAACCAAGAACTCTCTTGGAGTCTTTGCATGGACGAATCCTCCAATAGTAAGGGTTCTCGGATTAGGGTACTGTTAGTCTCCCTAAAGGGATTAGTCATGAAACAAACCGTTTGGCTAGACTTCAAGACATCCAATAATGAAGCGGAGTATGAGGCCCTTATTTTCGGACTTAAACTTGCCAATGCAGCGGGAACAACATATCTGACTTCCACTATGAATTTGATGTATCTATCTCATAGATGTATAATGTATCTGAATAATTGTGTATATTGTTCTTCGTATGTGATATGTGTTGGAGTTTTAGTATAGTCTAGTTTATTAGGTTTTTTGTTTTCCTTTTTTCCCTTACTATGAATTTTATGTCCTACCTAGAGTAGAGGGATACTCAGGTCATTTTGTACTCTTCATTGGCAATATATATAGGGCTCTATACTCAATTTGGGTATCCCTTTAACTCATAGATATCTCTAGTTGATATTAGAGCAAAACCCTAGTTGTGCATTCGCCCACCCCTAGTCTTCCACCTCTAACCCTAGCCGCCAACCCCAACCCTAACCCTAACCCTAGCCTCCACCACGTTGCAATTGCACAAGCCACCACGCTGCCATTACACAGCCACCAAACAACTAGCACCAACACCCTAGGCCCTTAGTCAACACCTAGGCAATGCCCAGCCTTCACTAGTATAGTGCCTAACCAGCCTAGCCTTCACTCACCCAACCCCCAGCCCGTGCCCACCCAACGCCTAGCAGAGCCCAGCCAACTCCAGGCACCATTCAGGCAGCGCACAACTCACGCCCAAGCAGTCCCAGCGTCAGTTTACCATGCCTTTGTGTTTCGTATTCTTTGTCGCAATGCTGCCATATCTTCGTGCCGCTGACTTTTTTTTCCCCTAGAGTTGAAACATCTATGGATTTTTAATAGGGGTCGAATCCCCTCCTCTGTTGATCTATTTTAGATGTAGTAGATCACTTATATATTTAATAGATTTTTTGACACCGTGACTTGATTATTTGGGAGCTTTCTGGACCTTCTTTATCGGTCTCTACTGTTCGACTGAAAGTATATTGTTCTCCCTCATTTTGTCCTTCTATTTATCTTAGAGTTTTTTCTATCATGATTGCTTAAGTATTGTTGTTGCTATGGCCACTACAGAGGGACTTGAGACCCATACTGTTAGTATTTTCACTTGGAATGTACCGTCTGCTTCTTTCGGGATTACCTCTCCTTCCTTTATGTTTGACAAGTATACAGTACCTACTGGCACAGCTACATTATCAACAATGCCGAGTATGATCTCTCATAAGGTTACGTCACAATTATTGAATGGCCGGAACTTTGTTGAGTAGTCAAGCTTATTCCAACTTTTGTTAAGACATGTTGGGAAGCTTGGTTAGCTAACGGGATCGCACCCAAAGCCAGTTGATGATGACCCTAGATATTCTGCATGCTTCTCTAAGAACTATAATATTCTTGGATGGTTATTTGGCTCGATAAAGCCATCTGTTTGCAAGATTCACCATTTTCATAATTCTGTTCTAAAGCTATGGAGTGCATTATCAGAGATATATTCCCAGTCAGGACGTGGAGTTTGTGTTTGTGAGCTTTCTCAAGAGTTCTCATATACTCGACAAGGAGATATGATGGTTCAAGAATATTATGGTTATTTGAATCAGCGCTAGCTTGAGTATAAGACTCTACGTCCCCTTGCTATTATTCCTAGGATAGAGTCTGAAGGAGCAACATTTATGCATACTCAAGAGTAAGAGGATAGGATTCACAAGTTCCTTATTAGGTTTCGTCATGAGTTTGAGGGGCCTCGTTCCCAAATCTTCTCGATGATGCAATTTTTATTTCTTTATGAGATGTATGGGATGATTGAGCAGCTTGAGTGTCGTGTCTGTATTGCATCACTTCTAGTTGCGACCTTGACTCCTCAGCAGCATGAATGTTGTGTCTGTATTTGGACTAGTGCGGACAGGATGTCCTAGATAAGTGCAGACAAGGCAATTCTCATCAGTGTGATTATTGTGGCCGACCAAGACATCTCAGGTCTGCTTGCTGGAACCTCCATCCGGAGCTTAAGCTGCCTCTTCGAGGCTGTACTACTACTATTGCTAAGGGGCCACCACCTACTACTGCTACTACTTGGCAGAGTGATATAGATGTTATCACTTCCCGATTGGATATAATTATGTCTGTCTTAGCTTCTTAGGGTCCGAGTATTACTACTGTGACTACTATAGGTATATCTTGTGTCTTTCATGTTTGCACTAGTCCTTCTCCCCTTTGGATGATAGACTCAAGTGCAACTGATCATATGATATGTGAGACCCTTCATTTCACCACTTTTGATGAACAATTACACACACAGGTTAGCTAATGGGACACATGCCCCTATTGTTAGTAGGGGTACGATCCGCAGATGACTTTATATTACGTTCAATTTTTCATGTGTCAAAGCTGGCCATGAATCTATTATCTGTAGAAACTCATCTACATAATCAACACGAAATTACAGAAATAGTATGCAAAATTTCCATTCCCAAAAAGTTGCATCTGTCATTGTGTTTTGTGATTTCCAAATGATATACGGAATTAAAGACATGAAACGTTAACGTCAGCTGAATAGCCTAAGCAAAAAGTAAATTTGTAACTGGTAGAATTACACTAATTGTATTTAGTGAACTTATTAACAAAAAAAAAAACAATGTTGTTGTTCTTTATTTTGTTAAACCTACTTTGGTTAATAAAAAGTTTACACCTCATTGACATTTAAAAGTACTATAAATTAATCAAGAATAAATTAGTATAGAACAGACTATATAAAGAGAGTGGATTTTAAAGCCACTAAGAGAGCATTAAAGAGAGAGTGAGGTCCGATTAATGCGTAGAGGGCAGAGAGAGAGAGAGAGAGAGAGACAGAGAGAAAGTGTAGTAACGACTGCAGCATTGGGAGGCAATAAGTTTAGCTTTGAGTTAATTAGGTTTAATAGGCAATTGATTAAGAAGAATAAGCATGCATGACATAGTTGTAGTGTTGGAGGGTAAAAGAGGAAAAAAATTCATATATGCTGATATTTTAAAGTAGTATAGATAAATATAAGTAAATATAAAAAAGGACAATAAAGTCATCAAATTGGATTGAATAAGCCTTGCTTCTGTAGCCTCTGTTTCTTTGCAAAGAGGTCAAATGTATACAACTTTAACCTCGCATTGTAGAGATAATATTTATGTGACTTGACACTAAAGTTATGATAGTACAATTTTATTGTTATGCCAAAACTCACCCTCAACTTATAAGTTAAAATAACGTTCAAGAAATCAGTTCAACCAATATATTGAACTTACTGGTTCAAAAAACACATCAATAAAATTGTTTTTCACAAAATTAGAAGATGGTTAGAACACCATGATAACAAAGCAAACAATCAAGACTGGGCTACATATACCCCAAACCATTAATAGAGCACTCACAAATCTATAATGACAATGTCTTCATCAACGACGTACTAATGAGGGAAAATATCTTGCACAACAACTTCATGCATTGATTGGGCACTCACCTCCTCCTGCTGTTCATAAATTACTAGAATTCCAAACTCTTTTAATCTAAAGCACCCTTTAAAAGATAAAGGGGAACATGTACTCTTAATGTTGAACCCACTTGGAATCTTGTCCCCAAGAAAAAAATAGTCATATACACCACTTTCGTACAATCTCTATGCCAAATAGCGATAACCAATGAAACTATTTATTTTGCGCAATGATTAATTAAACAAACACCCATTTGTCAAAACATAGGAAAATAAGGAAATAAACACACAAAGATGTAATATAGTTCTGCATTATATTATTCTAGTGTGGGAGGGAGGGAGAAAGGGAGAGAGGCACACCTAAATAGGAAGCTTCTTTGGATGAGTACTTGATAGTATGTTGTAGTAGTGTAACTTATCATTTTTCACGGATTCTATGCTCAAGAATCCCCATCTCTTTAACATCTCCATGTCAACACCTTTAACGGATTCTATTTTGAAGCAACCCTTAGCCTCGACTAGATTGTCACAAAACCCGCATATCAAGCTTATTGATTTGCACGAAGTTGGCTCATATGATATCGTTTCTAGGGATGTGCATCCCATTGCACGTAAACATTGGAGCTTGACACTCGGTAAGAGATGCGAGCTTTTTACAAGAGTCTAGCATAAGCCTCTGGAGACTAGCAAGACCTTTGATATTCTCTAGGAGACTGTGAATTTGGTTTGCACTTAGATCCAAGCACTGCAGCAAGGAGAGGTTACTAAAATCCAATGAAAAATCATCATCACATAGATTGCAGCCCGCAAGACTTAATTTTACAAGAGAGCATGGTAAAGAAATCAATAGATTTTTGGAAATTGTTTTGGGCTTTGTTACCCAAGACTGGATCATTGCATGCCATGACTGAAACTCCTTAGCAGTAGAGAATCCTTGATTTATAGCAATTCTATCAACACAAAACACTTTCAAAGAACTCATAGTCGTTAACTCTCTTGGCAACCTGTCAATATTTGAGCAACCGGTGATCATAAGTGTCTCAAGAAATTTTAGCATATAAATGTTTTTGGGAAGCTTATTAAGATTTATGCAATCTTTTACATTCAACATAATGAGCCTTTCTAGCTTCCCAATGAATTCATGAACCTCAACCAAATTTATACAATTTTCAAGAATCAATTCCTCAAGATTGGGTACTCCTGAGAAGTCAGGATTTTTAGTAAGCCCATAAGAATTATTGAGATCAAGTATTTTCTGTATATTAAGAATCTGCCATAAAAAATATGAAAGGGAAGAGTTAATTCTTACACACGCATAATCAAATCACAAGAAAAAAAAGACCATAAAAAGAAGGAATTTAAAACATATGAATTGCCTTGGTTCCTTTCCAAACTTCTTTCAAGCTGCTATAGCTCATGTCAAGAGCAACCAAACTTTCAATAGGAAAATCACTTGGTATTGTTCTTAAAGGAAATCCATGTCAACACTACCATCTTAATCTCTTAGGGAATTTTTCAAAGCATCCAATGATGTGTACATAATTGAGCTGGTGTAGTTTTAGATTGTTCATTTTTGTGAATGCATTAGTTTCTATAAAGTTTGACATGGTTAAATTTTTGGAAGAAATATCAATCAGGTGCCAGGGGAATCGGCTCAAACAATGTCATTTCAATGAATTGTCTAAGTCTGACAATAACAATTTGTCATGAATTTCTTCATAGCTGCATTTTTTTGCATTACTAACACAATCTTCCCATGGCACGCTCATCTTCCTCGAGCATATGCATGTCCAGACTGAGACCTTCAATTTTCTTCGTACCCTAATTTAAGAAGGAATATAAATTCAAATGGAACCAGATAGGTAAAATAAGAAAGAAAAGAATATCAGTAACAAACAAGTATACTATTGACAAAATATACTTGTGCACTTGAGAAACATGTTTCTTACTGATGATGCACAAAAATGGTTTTGCACACCACCTGTCAAGTGTAGATAATAAATGCAGTGAAATTAATGAAAGAATTAAAGAAGACACAATTTATAGTGGTTCGGTCAATTCGACCTACGTCCACTCTTCAATGGCTTCAGTTGCCGGGTATTTTATTGATTCAAAGGTATGGAGAATGGAGATACAAGCTTTGAGAGAAAGAATGGAGAATCAAAGAAAATAGTAATCTCCGGTAGTCGGTTCGTCCTCTGTAAGTCTCTGGTGGAGCGTAACCTCCCTCTCTGGCAGATTGGAGCCATTTTATAGCAGCTAAGAGATCATTCTTATGGAGATCATGACATATCCTCAAGGCTTCTTTATCGCAGCTCAGAGATTATCCTTGGTGGAGATCACGACTTATCCTCAACGGAAGGAAGAGGTTGGGGAACTCTTCATGAAAGGCGGTCAAAGATTGGACCGTTTCCTTTGGTGGTGCAGATAAGCTTCCCGTGCTCTCCTCTTAGTGACATGCTAAGCAAGAAGTCTAACCGGCCTTGGACTGTCTTGGACTTGGTGGATTTGGACCGTTTCCTTTGGTGGTGCAGATAAGCTTCCCGTGCTCTCCTCTTGGTGACGTGCTAAGAAAGAAGTCTAGCCGATTTTGGACTGTCTTGGGCTTGGTGGAATCAAAATGAGGTTAGGCTCCTCAACTGGGGTTGGACTTTAAAACATAAATTGGACTATTTGGGCTTAACCCATCATTTGCCCCCCATGCCCCATGTCCAAGGAGACTTGGAGAAGGAGGCATTGATTACATTTTTTTTTTTTTTAAACTTCAAATCTTTCCCATTTTATTTTGAAGAGGGAGTGGTGGAGGTTGAAGAAATGGAGGAAGCAGACACCATTTTTGAGAACTTGGAGACTAGTTTTGAGCATTCGAATGCTGTCTTGGACAGCTTNTTGCCTGGGGCTGGCCTTGCTGTCCTGGACAGCCCAGGTGCGCTGGGCAGCAGCCTGGCTGCTGCTTCTGCTGTCCCGGGCAGCTCAGCTGTGCTGGGCAGCTTCAATTCTGCTGCGCTGGGCAGCTTTGGAACGCTGGGCAGCAGTATTTTTCCATCAAGGGGCGCTGAAAATCAGTCCAAGGTTCATCAGGGAGAGCTAGGCAGTGGCCTGGGAGCACGGGCTGATCCGATTCTCACTCGAGGTGCTGATTTGGGCGCCTTAGGTGCTGATTTTTGCGCCGAAAATTCTGCTTTGCGCAATTTTGAAGGCCAGGCACCCTTCAAGCTATTGGGCAATTTTGTTTTGACGAGCAACAGCAGTCAGGCACACTTTTAGGCGTTGGGCTAGACATTGCAAGTAGTAAGGAAGCTTTGGGTGCTGCTCTTGATGATCAAGCCCTTCTCCAGGTGCTGGGCGCCTTGGGTGAGCCTGGGGCTGCCTCGGGAGAGCCTGCTTGTGATGACAAAAATAATGTTATTCCAAACATTAAAATATCTCACATAATTACCTGGAGAGGGAAAAGTAGGCTGCTTGCGCAAGAGCAAAGACAGAGTTGGAGAACTGCTCGTGAGAGAGCTACACTTTTTTGAGACCTAGCTTTTGGCAACCCATGAGGGAGCCTTTAAGCTTGAGGTATAAGCTGCCTGTTTGAGAACAGTGCAGAGGCCAAGCTTTTTTGGCATCCCCCAAGAGAGCCGCTAAGCTAGAGATAGACTGCCTGTTTAAGAACAGTGCAGAGGCTAAGTTTTTTTTTTTTTTTTAGCGACCCGTGAGAGAGCCGTTAAACTGGAGATAGGTTGCCTGTTTGAGAACAGTGCAGAGGCCAAGTTTTTTGGCGACCCGTGAGAGAGCCGCTAAACTGGAGATAGGCTGTCTGTTTGAGAACAGTGCAGAGGCCAAGTTTTTTGGCGACCCGTGAGAGAGCCGCTAAACTGGAGATAGACTGCCTGTTTGAGAACAGTACAGAGGCTAAGTTTTTTGGCGACCCGTGAGAGAGCCGCTAAGCTGGAGATAGACTGCCTGTTTGAGAACAGTGCAGAGGCAGGTCAAGTTTCTGGTGATCTGTGAGATGATTCACCTTGCCTAAACTTGTTGATTTCCTCAGCATTCATATATCTTTGAGTTTTTGCCAATAGTTCTGGCATGCTTTTTGGTGGTTGCTTCATTACTGAAAAAAGGAAGCTTGATGAATGGAGGCCACCCAAGAAGGCGGTCATCGTTACCTTGTCGTCGGGTTCATCAACTTGGAGTACCTCCTCGTTAAAACGAGTGAG
>CAUOFW020000981.1:350486-376686 GCA_963454935.2 Ilex paraguariensis
GGAATGCCCTGCACATGATTTCGTCTGGTACGTTGTGCAATTGCATCAAGGTCTTGTAAGTGTCGAGGTGGTCCAGTGGATCCTTTGTTCCATCAAAGGTCTCCACAGATGGCATTTTGAACTTCTGAGGGAGGGGGTAGTTTGCTACATCAGGTTTGAAAGGGGTATCAGTACGCCTTACCAGGTGGTCAACAGTCTCGGGTCCCTGTGCCTTCATGGCGTTGAAGACATCACCGAGTTGATTCTGTACCTCCTTTATCTTCTCGTCCCAATGATTGGGGGCTCCTATGGAATGATCATGGAAGTGGCTTCCATGCCCCATGCTTTGGTTTTCACCCTCATCCTCCTGGAAATAAGGGTCCTCTCCCTGGAAAGCAAGGGGAGGGGGAGGTGCAACTCCCTCATGTTGGGCTTCCCGAAGTGGGGTGCCTAATGGGGCACCCGGGCGTGGAGCAACAGGGCGTGGTGCTCCTTGATGTCCAGGATGTGGAGCTCCTTGGGGTGTTCTATGTTGTGCACCTCTGTGGGGCCCTCCATGTTGTGCACCTCCATGTGGTGCTCCACATCGTGCACCTCCGTGTGGTGCTCCACCTTGGGGTCCTCCATGTTGTGCACCTCCGTGTGGTTTTCCACGTCGTGCACCTCCATGTGGTGCTCCACCTTGGGGTCCTCCATGTTGTGCACCTCCGTGTGGTGCTCCTCCTTGTCCAGCAAGTATGAGTTGCAGTAACTGTTGGTTTTGAGCAACCAGTTGCTGCATGGTCTCCAATATTTGTTGGGGATTCGGGGCTAGAGTATCCGGAACAGGGTTGATAGGCGGGGGAGCAACCTCCTCCTCTCGTGGAGGATTGTCTTCGTGTTGGTTCATGGATCGAGTAGTGATCGCCATTAGTTAATGGATGTAATGTTCAGGAGTGAGAATTTTGTCGATTCCCACAGACGGCGCCAAACTGATGATGCACAAAAATGGTTTTGCACACCACCTGTCAAGTGTAGATAATAAATGCAATGAAATCAATGAAAAAATTAAAGAAGACACAATTTATAGTGGTTCGGTCAATTCGACCTACGTCCACTCTTCAATGGCTTCAGTTGCCGGGTATTTTATTGATTCAAAGGTATGGAGAATAGAGATACAAGCTTTGAGAGAGAGAATGGAGAATCAAAGAAAAAGTAATCTCCGGTAGTCGGTTCGTCCTCTGTAAGTCTCTGGTGGAGCGTGACCTCCCTCTCTGGCAGATTGGAGCCATTTTATAGCAGCTAAGAGATCATTCTTGTGGAGATCATGACATATCCTCAAAGCTTCTTTATCGCAGCTCAGAGATTATCCTTGGTGGAGATCACGACTTATCCTCAACGAAAGGAAGAGGTTGGGGAATTCTTCATGAAAGGCGGTCAAAGATTGGACCGTTTCCTTTGGTGGTGCAGATAAGCTTCCCGTGCTCTCCTCTTGGTGACATGCTAAGCAAGAAGTCTAACCGGCCTTGGACTGTCTTGGACTTGGTGGATTTGGACCGTTTCCTTTGGTGGTGCAGATAAGCTTCCCGTGCTCTCCTCTTGGTGACGTGCTAAGAAAGAAGTCTAGCCGATCTTGGACTGTCTTGGGCTTGGTGGAATCAAAATGAGGTTGGGCTCCTCAACTGGGGTTGGACTTTAACACATAAATTGGACTATTTGGGCTTAACCCATCACTTACTGTTTTTTCTCTCAATACCATAAGTGAATCCTTATAATACCACAATCTACTACGTGTCGTAGAATACAATGTAGTAAAACAATTTCAAGTAGTAGAAAAGCAAAGAATTAAAAATCGAAGAAGATAGATCGCTAGGCAAGGTGCGACACTCTCTATCTTCGAGATAGTAATTTTCCCACTTATGATGCAGATGGACTCTTGGAAATTCTACCCCCATGATACAATGTTTAACTTTAAAATTATCAAAGAATGCACTTCTTAATAATCTTGGAATCAAAACTCAACCCGAATAGAAAATTATAAAATATAGGAGCTTTGAATCAAGAAGAAGAAGAAGAAAGATTAAATCATTTATTATTTGTTCTTACACTTGAACCCTATTTATAGTGTTCTATGCATCTCTTAATGAAGGAATGTAACCTTTCAAATCCATGGCAGAAGAAATCCCTTGAAAGAGTTGCAATAATATAGCCCTTAGAGACTAATTTCAAACAGAATATCTGTCACGTTCGAACGTACTCAACTCTCAATATCTCGATTCTGAGATTTCTGCCAAAATACTGGAAGCAAGTCACGTTGGAACCTGGATTGCGTTCGAATGAACCAAAGTCCTAGTATCTCAGTTTCTGTCAAAAAATGAGATTCTAAAAAAGTACTGAGAGCAAAGCAAGTTCGAACAAGGGTTGCATTTGAACGTCGCCTCCCTCCTTTTATTTCTTCTTCTTCTATATATATATATACAAAATTATAACCTGAAGTTCTCATTATGTAGGCCTCCTCTTTAAGAGGATTCATTGAGATCTTGAGCGGAGGGTAAAGTTTTTCCTCTATTTATAGATGAAGATGAACCTATGAAGAGCCTCCAAGAACCAATGTGGGATTCATGTTTTTGCCCTCCAATTCATATACTCCAAATGTATTGGAGGAAAGTGAAAATTTTCACTTTTTCACCAATCTCAATTTAGAAAGTACTATTGTATTTTATGTATACTATATATATATACTTTTATATATACATATATTTAATATTTATGACAATTTATGCAAATGATATTTTACTAATCAATATATCACTATTAGAAAATAACTATATATATATTTACCACACACACACACATATATATAACAATCCCCCACTTATTTACTAAATATGATAGTAATAACGGGAAAATCAGGTACAATATAATGCACGCCCTAGATGGACGATCCATTGAACCTAGAGTTAAAGATGAACCTATAAACATTAAAGGAACAAGAGAACTATGTCTTGATCTTGTAACATTCAAAGTCTGAGAAACATATTAGCACTATACATAGAGTTAATGATACTCTTGAGGCAACGCGTTATTGGGTCATGCATTCATCCCACTTAGCAAGCACATTAGGGTTTTACCGAAAAACCTGTAAGAAGTAGCCTTACCTCCATACTCACAAACGCAAACTCATCAAGGGTGTTCCACAACCACTCCATCACCCCAAACAAGCTATGAGTTATGTTAAGGACAAAATTCAACCTTCTTGTTGAGGAAAAAAATAGTGCATTAACCAGATATGAGACTTTAGTTGAAATAGACTTACCCCCACTATTCCTAAAATAAACAATGCATTGAAAATGTAACCTCCCGTTAACATTTCTTTGATAATAATTGACTAAATTTCATTTGAACTCTAATTAAGAGGTTTCCAACGTGTTCGCATCAACTTGTTATAGTGGGCTACAGTCAAGATTATCCCTATTGAATCAGTAATAGTCTCATACCTCTCATGGTTTTATTGATCTTCTCATCACATAGTGGTTTTATTAATGGGTCCGCTTTGATTTTATCAGTAAGCAAGTACTCAAGTGTAACTTTACCTTTTTTCACAATCTTCCATATATGATTGTATTTCATAGCAATATGCTTGCTATTATTTGATATTCTCTTATTCTTAGTATTATAAATTGTTGTTTGATTATCACAATACAAAATAACAGGTCCTTTAGTAATATCAATAAAAGGAATACATTTCATAAAATTCTTCATCCATATAATTTATTTACTAGCTAATGACATAGCAATGTATTTAGATTTCATGGATGATAATGCAATGTATGATTGTTTCTTAGAAGACCATGCAACAATAGCACCACCTATAGTGAATAACAAACCACTAGTTGATTTAAAGTTTGTTCTATCAGATGCCCAAATAGCATCACTATAACATTCTAGAACAGAACTTATGCAATGATAATGTAATCCATAATTCATAGTATATTTTAAATATCTCAAAACTCTACTTAGTTCTTTCCAATGTTCAGAACTAGGATTACTAATAAATCTACTCAATATTCCTATAGCACAAGCAATATCAGGTCTTGTATTATTCATAGCATACATCAAACTTCCAATGATTTTAGCATACTCTTCTTGATTTATTGATACCCCTTCATTGGGTACAAGTTTACAGTTAGTATTTAAAGGTGTTTGATTAGTCTTACAATCAAAGTGATTGAATGTCTTTAACACTTTCTCTATACATTGTGATTGGGTTAAGATAAAACCTCCATTGTTGTATATTACCTTAATCCCTAAAATGGTATCCACATGTCCTATATCTTTAATGTCAAACATTTGTGTTAAAAACCTTTTAGTTTATAGAACACACAACTTTCTACTTTTGAGATTTGAAATCCAAAATTCTTAATCTCTTTCTTAAACTTTTCATACCATTGTCTTGGTGCTTGTTTAAGACCATATAAGGATTTATTTAATTTACATACCTTCTCTTCTTTTCCTTTAATTACATAACCTTCAAGTTGCTTTATATAAATCTCTTCATCTAAAGTACCATTAAGAAAAATAGTTTTAACATCCATTTGATGTACTTCTAAATTATAAACAGAAGTAATTGCAAACATTATTCTTATAGATGTATTTTAGTCACCGGTGAAAAGGTCTCTAAATAAACTCTACTTTCTTTTTGACTAAACACTTTAGTGAATAATCTTGCTTTATACTCTTCTATACTTCCATCAGTTTTAAGTTTTTTTCTTAAAACCCATTTACATCCTATAGTTTTAGTATTAGGAGGAAGATTAGTCTATGTTCAAGTGTTATTATCATGAATGGATTTGATTTCATCATCCATATTCTTTTTCCATAAATCGGCATCGGGTAGGGACATGACTTCACTAAAACTTTTAGAATCTTCTTTTATAGAATATGTGAACATACCAGGTCCCAAATCCTTTTCAATCCTCCATCGTTTACTCCTTCTCAATTCACTTGGTTGAACTATTACTTCTCTATTAGTATTATCTCCACTAACTATATCATGAGAATTTTCTTCATTATTTTGAGAGATATCAAATTTATCAAACTCAATCATTAAGTCTTTCTCTAATTCATGTCTATTTGCA
Source organism: Ilex paraguariensis (assembly GCA_963454935.2). Lineage (NCBI taxonomy): Eukaryota > Viridiplantae > Streptophyta > Magnoliopsida > Aquifoliales > Aquifoliaceae > Ilex > Ilex paraguariensis. Next base: position 355,583 of record CAUOFW020000981.1, read on the forward strand.
TCTTTAATAGTAAAGTGTTCAAAATAAATGGCATGAGTAGATTCAAAAACACTATTAGTACTCAAGTTTAAAAATCTAGATGTTTTGCTATGCATAGCATAACCAAAAAATATAGACTTTGTGGTTTTACTTCCTAACTTAGGTCTCTTTTGTGTTGCATCTAACACATAGGCTATACAAACCCCAAACCTTAAAATAATTAATGTTAGGCCTTCGATTTTTTCATAATTCATAAGGAGTTTTATCTTGATCCTTGTGCAAGATTTTATTTGTTATATGACAAGCAGTATATAAGGCTTCACCCCAAAAACTAGTAGACAAATTGGATTGTAATAGCATAGCACTAACCATTTATAATTAAGTCCTATTTTATCATTCGGCCACACCATTTTGAGGGGGAGAATTAGGGCTAACTCTTCTCTAACTATTCCATGCATTTTACATAATTTAATATACTCATTTAGGTGATATTCACCACCTCTATCGGATCTAATCCTTTGAATTCTTTTCCCAAGACTATTTTCAACTTCTTCTTTGAATATTTTAAACTTTTCAAAAGCCTCATCTTTTGTTTTAATCAAACAATACACATAAGTATACTTAGAATAGTCATCAATGAAAGTTATAAAATATCTTTTTCCTCCTTTAGTCAAAAGATCTTTATTACCACATATTTCGTTATGAATTAATTCTAACAACTTAGTAGAGACAGATTTAAATGAATGCTTAATAATATTTGCTTGAGCACAACATTCACAATTTTGAGTAGTTAGAATACGACTATTAGTAGGGACAAAATTATGTGAAATCATGCGATGCATAGTAGTACTACCAATATGTCCTAATCTATAATGTCAAACATCATTATCATGTGAATCAATACTATAAGTAGAAATAGAAACTTCTTTATTCATACTAAGCAAATACATATTGTCTTTGGCATAGCCTTTCCCGAAAAATGATCCTTTCTTTGAAATGATCACTTTTTGGGAATCAAATACAACTCTAAAACTATGATCATCAAGCTTCTTAACCGAGATAAGACTCTTTCTCAATCCCGGAATGTGAAGAACATCCTTGAGAGTAAACACTTTCCCGAAAGTAAGAGGAAGTTTCATAGTTCCTTTTCTCATGATAACACTTGTAGAGGAGTTCCCCATGAACACGACCTTATCGCCAATAATAGCCTCATAAGTCTTGAAGACACTTTTGTGAGGAGTCACATGACAGGTTGCACCCGAATCAACCCACCAACCTTCATCATTACTTATCATAAGAATCTCGGTAAGCATGGCTACCGTATCTTCGCTGTTTTCTACCAAATTGGATTCCTTCTTTTTGTAGCCTTTTTGGTGATGACATTCCTTAGCAAAATGTCCCAATTTGCCACATACGAAATAAGGACCTTTCTTCTTCTTATTAGGAAACTCCTTTTTATTGAAGTTTCCTCTTTTCCTCTTTGAGTTGGAAAAGTTCTTCTTCCCATTATGAGACTTGTTGATTGGTTTAGTAGAGTTTGTAATCGGCCTTTCAACATTATGTACTTTTTTTGTCTTTTCTTGAATTTCAACTTTTTCTCTCAACTTTACTTTATTCTCAATCTAAATGTGTTGAATTAGTTTATCCAAATTCAAATACTTCTTTTTATATCTTAAAAACCCTTGGTAATCCTTCCATGAAGATGAAAATTTATCAATAATTGCAAAAAATTGAAAAGTCTAGAAAAAATGGTTCCTCGGCATCGACACATTCAATTGCAATCTCATTAAGAGCATTCAATTGTTCTATGATAGATTTTGAATCATTCATTTGAAAATCAACATACTTGTTTATAAGAAAAGACTTATTACCAGCATCTTCATTCACATACCTTTGTTGTATCGCATACCATAGTTCACATGTCATAGGATATTTGTGAAACACATTGAACAAAGCATTTGTAAATGCTATATTCCTCTCGTACTTACTGCATGTTAGGTTCCTTTACAGCTCCACCCGTATTATTTGCAAAGCAAGAGAGTAGACCCCAAGTTGTAAGTGATCATCCTACCAAACAATTTGCAGCCCTTATGTCTATGTCAGGTCACTCTAAAGCCTCCCCTAAGCAGAAGAGGAAAGGTATTTGATCCTTCCAATAAACTTGATGACTATAAATTCTTTTTCTTATACTAGTTCCACATGTACTATTGTTGACAGGGCAATGGTGGAGGTTCTCTATGCTTCTGGGGTAGCGTCTTCCCCTCCTCCTAAGAGGGCAAAATCTGATGCCCCCAATGCTTCTCGGCCGAGGTCCAATGGCCAGGCTACTTCCTAGGGGGCGGGATCTAGTGGTGCTCCCCTCCTTCCCAGCTTATGATTCCTTTATGTGCTAGGGCTAGCCCTAGCACTGCTGTAGGAGTTGAGACTCATATGCAATCCTCTACAACAACTAAAGTTCCACGTAACTATCTTGCTTCTAGTAGTGACTCGGTGTCCATGTTGTAGGATGTGAATTTGGCCAAGGAGCGGCTTTGGAACTTTGTGAGAGTTGTGATTATTAGAGAAGTGGGCTCTCGAGGTCCAAAGGGCATCATAGATACCGCGATGGAGGGATTTGTCATTGTATATCCTTTTTTTATTCAACCTTGATTTATGTACTTGCCTCCTTTTTTATGTTCTACCTTTTGGATGCTTGTAGGTGGTGGTTGCCTTTTTTCTGCCTTTTTGCGAGGACAATCAAGCTTGGTGAGGCATCAAAGGCTCTCGTAGAGGAGAGACAGGCACGAGAGGCTACTAAGGAGCATTTGAGGTTGGCTTATGAGAGAGTTGCACATCTTGAGGTCAAGTTTTCGACATCCCATGAAGTTGGAGGCTGCCTGCACGAGAGTAGAGTAAGAGGTACAAGCATCCCGCAAGAGGGCTACAAGAACTAAGGCCGAGCTATGGGTAGCTCGGGAGAGAGCTGTCGTGGCAGAGGCTGACCTGTGAGTAGCTTATGAGAGAGCCACTAGGGCAAAACTCATTCCATTGAGATAAACATGAGGAGGGAGGCTGCTGAGAGGCCGTTGCAAACACTTTTATTGATAGTTATGAGGAGTTTAGGGGGAAGACCTTAGCAGTTTTCCCTGCTATTGTCTTTTCTAGATTCGTCTCATATGATATGAGTCACTAGGGGCAGATGATGATGATGAGAGTGTATCGGGGAACAACAAGTGACGTCAAGAGTATGATGAGTTTTATCTTTTTGTCTACCTTTTTGTTGTTAGGTTATGTTCTGACTTTTGTAAGTTTTTTACAAACTTTAGTGGAATGAAAGATAGTTCTAGACAAAAATAACTCTTGCAAAGTTTATTTCATAATTTAAAGTAACAGATAACAAAAAGAATTGATGAACCAACAAAAGACAAATAAAATGAGAGTCACTAGCTTGTTCCCCATTATTGATAATACCTCTTCTGGTGTTCGGCATTCCATGGATGGGCCAAGGCTTTCCCTTCAACGTTCTAAATTATGTAGGTGCTTGGTCTTATAACTTTTGTCACCATGTAAGGTCCTTCCAAATTTGGGCCTAACTTACCTTCTCGAGAGTCCTTGGTAAATAGGATTACTTTTTTGAGGTCTAGGTCTCCAGGCAAGAAAGAGTGAGGCTTCACTCTCGAGTTGTAGTACTTGGTCATGTGGCGCTTGTATTTCGTATTTCTAAGCATGACTATCTCCCTCTTCTCCTCTACCAAGTCGAGGTTGTTGCGAAAACCTTCTTCATTAGTGGTTGGGCCATGGTTTTGGACCCTAAGGGAGTATACCCTAATCTTGACTGGTATAACTGCGTCTATCACATAGGCTAAGGAGAATGGGGTCTCATCCGTAGGGCTTCTTAGCGTTGTCCAGTAAGCTTATAGTACTCCTGGGAGCTCATCTACCCACAGCCCTTTGGCACTTTCCAGTCTGGTCTTTAGGTTATGGAGGACTATTCTGATGGTGACCTCTACCTACTCATTCGTTTGTGGATAGGTTGGGCTGGAGTAAGGTTACTTGATCTGTAGGTCTGCACAAAATCCATTAAGAAGTTTGTTGTCAAACTACTTAGCATTGTTGCTTACTATTGCATGAGGTACTCCAAAATGGCATACTATGCTTTTCCAGATGAAGTAGTTCACTTTCTGATCCATTATTCTAGCTAAGGACTCTTTTGACCACTTTGTGAAGTAGTCAATGGAAACTACCACAAATTTGCACTGGCCCCGACTCATGTGTAGGGGGCCTAAGATGTTAATCCTTCATGTAGAGAAAGGCCAAGGGCTCATGATGGTAGTGAGTGCTTCTAGTGGTTTCCTAGGCACTGTCGTAAAACATTGGCACTTGTCGCACTTTTTTATAAATTCTCAGGTGTCTTTAATCATGCTAGGCTAGTAGTAGCCTTGCCTCACTGCCTTGTGAGTCACACCCTCCTAAGTGATTTTCACATATTACCTCGTGGATATCTCTCATGGCATAATCGGACTCCTCGGGAGAGGGGCAGTGGAGTAGGGGCAGTAAGTAGCTTCTCTTGTAAAGGGTGTCACACAAGATGACGTACCTAGACACTATCAGTCTCAACTTCTTGGCTTTTACTGGATTCTCTAGGAGAACACCTTCCTCTGGATAGACTCAGATAGGTGATATCTAATTGGTCTCGGAGGATGCACAGTTGACATTGTCTTCCTTTGCTTTGAGCCTATTTGGCTTAAACTGGTAACTTGTGAGTGTGGGGCCCATTAGTATTTTTACAGATGCAAATTTGGCAAGTGCATCTTTCATGATGTTATCCTCCTTGGGCACATGCTGAATTTGGAATGGTCGAACTTTTTCAATAAAGCTTGGACCACTAACAAGTATTCTTGCATCCTTCCGTCCTTTGCTTCAAAGTCTCCCTTTATTTGGTTGGCTATCAGTTGGGAATCACTCTAAGCCTGATATGAGGGCCTCGTATTCTGCCTGATTGTTTGATGCCACAAAGTGGAGGGATACGATATATTTGAGTGGAGTGCAATGTGGACTGATAAGCGTCAACCCTGTTCCACCGCCCTCGCTAGTAGAATATCCATCCATGTATAGCTTCTAACATGCTACTACGGCAGTGGAAGATGCCTGCTTGGGCGTGACGGTGCACTTAGGCAAGAGCGTGACAAGTTACGATATGGGCAACGAGAGCGCTGAAGATACCAGAGGAGTAGATGTAAGGGAATCGGGTGCCTCTAGCTTGGGAGCCTAGACTCCAGGGGCCCGGGGGGTGACTTCAAGGAGCCAGGCTCTCTGGAGATAGCGTCTGGACTTGCCTCATGGGGAGTTGAGGCACTGTGTACTAGGAAGAAGCCATATGTCTATGGGCTTGTGTATCTTTGATTTTCGTTGAGAGGAGCTTGCTTCTCACCATATTTAAAACCATATTCTAGATGGAAACAGAATACTTGTGCTCATTTGTGAAGATTCTCTAATTTCTTTCTCCCCATATAACATAAAATGTTATAGCTAGGCATAACTTCCTGATGGAATTCTGTAACTGTTTTCCATTTCATTTGAGTGGTCATAGTTCCTATGATACTTTGCCAAGAAGTAGGTTGCCAAGACCAATCGCACTTGTTGATGATATAACTCTAAAATTTATTTGAGTATGAACACTCAAAGAATAAATGAGGGTGGGATTCCAAACTCGCTCTGCAAAGCACACAAGTGGTACCAACGTTGGGGTGTAACTTTGAATCATGTCCTTAGTGGCCAGCCTGTTCTTTATAGCAAGCAAAGAATAAGCTAGTTCTAGGGATGCAGTGATTGAACAAGATAAGATGATACCATAGAATCTTTGGTTTATTGTTCATGATTTGATTCCAAGCTAAATAAGTAGAAAATTTACTATTACCTTGGTGGAACCACTTAATCTCATCCTTTAACTCAGTTGAAGGAACGTAATTTAACATAGATGCCTTAATTTCAACAAGAATTATGGAATTCCTTGGATTAACTTAAGGCCACCTCCATTAGTTACGTTGTATAATTTCAACAACCTTAGCATTCTTAGGGATCCTAGTGTCATAAATAACTCTATGTCCCCATTTAAGAAGGAGATGCCCATTGGGATGCCAATAATCATGCCAGAAAGATGTATTCCTCCCAGTCCCAATAATATGAAGGAGAAAAGGTCTTGCAATCTCCTTTACTTGTAGCAACTTCCTCCAATTCCATGAATAAACCTAGGGTGGATTGACCCTCCCAAATGCTTCTGCCTCTAAGGTGGTACTCTTTGGTCCAACTAGTCCAAAATGTTATTCTCATTAGTGATTAGATACCAGAGATGCTTAAGCATAGGCTTTGTTCTAATCCGTTAGGTCTTTCAATCCTAAACCCCCTTTCCTTTCTAGGTAAGTATACCTCAGACTAAGCTACTTTGGTCCCCTAGTTCTCATTTCAATGCTAGACCATAGAAATGATCTCAGTTTCTGGTCAATAGTAGAAAGAACTTTCTTTGAAAGCATAAGATGACTAACCCAGTAGACCTAAATGCTGCATAATATAGATTTGATAAGCGGAAGTCTCTCAATATATGACAAAGTTCTATTGGCCCAAGTATTGATCCTTGAATCCACTTTTTCAAGTAAGCTAGAGCAGTCCTGAATCTTAAGTTTTGTGGCAATAATAGGAATTCCCAATATTTCATAGGGAGACAGCCAATAAGAAAACCAAAGCACTGAACCATCAATTATTGGTGATCTTCCTGAACTCCTGAGAGAAAAATATTGCTTTTAGAAGGGTTGTCTCTTAAGCCAGACAACATTTGGAACTTGTCCAGAGCTCTTTTAAGAATTTCAGCTGATTTGGGATCCCTATGGCATAGCATGATAAGATCATCTGCAAAGCAAAGTTGGAAGATAGATTATTTTTACACCTCCAATGGTATTTAAACTGAGGCTCACATTGAATACCCTTTACAAGGATTCTTGACAGAACTTCCATAACAATAACAAATTGATAAGAAGATATAGGGTCTTCTTGTCTAAGTCCTCTACAACTTGTGAAGAACCCTACCAGTTCACCATTTATATGGATAGAGAATTTAGGAGTAGTAATGCATTTTTTGATCCATTTAATCATTATTCTGGGAAGATTAAAAGCAGCAAGGGCATCAAGCAAAAATTCCCAATCAACCATATCATAAGCCTTCATTAAGTCAACTTTGATAGCACATTTGGGGGAACCATCATTCTTATGATAGTTCCTAAGTAATTCCTGGCGAAAAGGATATTATACCCTATCTCCTACCCTTAATGAAAGTAGTTTGAGATGGATTGATCACATAGGGGAGCAGAGTTTTAAGCTTGTTTGCACTAGTTTTTGAAATTTACTTATAGAGGGTGTTTCAACATGAGATGGGCCTAAAATCATACATGCTTGTAGGATTAGATACTTTGGGAACAAGAGCAATAATAGTAGCATTTAATTCCTTGAGAATCTGATATGTAGTAAAGAACTCTTTAATGAAAGCAACAATATCTTCACCAATAATAGGTCATGCATGTTGGAAGATAACCCATTGAATCCATCAGGCCCTGAAGCTTTGTTTGAATTAAGAGATAGGCAACACCTTTGATTTCTTCACCAGTAACCTCATTACTAAGGAATTGAGCTTGCTCCATTGTAATGGGGTTTTGTAGAATATTTCTTAGAAAAGAAGTTCTATTAGGATCCTGAAGGCTTCTCCTACCCATGAGGTTTTGGGAAAAACTCACTACTTCATCTTTGATTTCCTTGTCACCTTCAGCAAAAAAATCATCTTGTCTTTGAATGGTAATTATTTTGGATATGTTCCTCCTACTTGAGATGGTTTTGAAGAAAAAAGAGGAGTTTTTGTCTCCAACTACTAACCACTAGGCTCTAGATTTCTGTCTCAAAAATTCTTCCTCAACCCTGAATGCTTCAGTGCATTTTTCAACTAGATCTTTCTCAATTAGTCTGAGTGACTGATCATTAGGATTAGTATCAAGATTCCTTTGGCAAGTAGAAAGTTGCTCTTTGGCCTCTATTGCCTTGATTGTAACATCCCCAACCTTTTCTTTGTTGACCTTTTTAACTCCATCTTCAAGGACTTTAACTTCTTGTTTACTTGGAATTGTTTTTTCGCCCTGATCTGAAACATTAGTGACAATGGAAAGAAAATCCTCCCTTTTAGTAATGAATTTGAAGAACTTGAAAAGGGCCCTTCTTAGGTCTAATATCTTTTCCCATTTTAACAACAATGGGACGGTGGTAAGAGATCCTAGTAGTTACGAATTCAGCAGCTGCAAATAGAAATTTAAGAAACCAATCCTCATTAACCATAGCTCTATCCAGATTCCTAATAGTCAGTCAAGTCCTCTATTGTTACACCAAGTAAACTATGTACCAGAGTATCTGAGATCTGTAATATCAACCATATTGATGGTACTTTCAAACTCATCCATGGCTAGGGTCCCCCTTGTCAAGCCACCAGATATCTTTTCTACTGATCTAACCAAAATTTCCAAGGATCATTGAATAAACTCGTAAAGATCCTCCAAAGTCTTCTCCTTTCTCTATCATTATTACAACCATACACCATAGTTAGCATAAATGAAGTCCTACTAGCTTGATGTGTGACCCTGGAATGAATAGCTTGATCCATTTCAACAAATTTTTGAATCCTAATGCTTTGGGGGTTCCAGCCAATCTACACCATTTCCAATGTGTGACTATCGTAGGTATCACACCAACATCAGTCCCTAATGATGGTTCTTCTAGCTCCTACCTTATTAACAGTTCTTACCTTGGTCTCTATTATCCCAACTAAATCAAGATGTTGCTCAAAAATCAATTTCCTAATCTCCAATTGTTTAGGGGTTGAGTTAAAATCCCTAATGTTCCCACATGGAAGATTTATCATTTAGGTTTGCGCAAGCTTTGAACCTGGGATTTAGGAACCCCAACTTTCCCTCGGTTAGGAGACTTTTGCTTTTATTTCTGTTTCAACCTTTTATTTGTACAAAATGAGATTCCATCAATATTCTTCACTTTGCTAGGTAAGAGATTTGTCTCGGGGGAAACTAATTTCTCAACATCATTTTCTGTGATCCCTTTCAATTCAACAGCTAAACTAGCAAACTTATTGCTAGTTTCAACTATTTCAGTAGCTTTACACATCAGTCTTCTCAATTGACTCAAAGCAATTTGCCCCACACACAAGCTCACATATGCCCTCACGTATAACCTCAGTTATATAATCCTATTTAAGTTATGCAACCATTAACTCATAATTAAAAAATCATATGTATAGGACCAATATGAATGTTTTATGAATATTAAAATTAATATAAAAATATTTTAATAATAATAGTTGAGTTACACATAAACTAGTTCGAATACTCATGACCATTAAGAAAAAAAAAGAAAGTATTATACAGGCAATAAATTACAGTCATAAATATGGATTGAAAATAGATAATAGAAAAAAAAAACAAATATTATGTGAACATTTTTTAAATCAAACGATAGGTGAGCTTTTACCAAAAATATCCTGTGCAATGTGAAAAATTTAATTTTTAAGGGTATGATGTGAGAAACTTAAAATCTTTTGGGCTATAAAGTGTAATTCTCTCTAAAATTTAAAAGCGCCTAAAAGGAGAATAAAAATAAAAAATAGAAAAATAAACTTTCGCGCCAAAATGGCAACTTGCTACTACGTTTCCCGCCATACCGATACATTGTTGTTTACTCGCTTCCCCGCCGAATCTCACTCTCTCTTTCTCTCTCTCACACACACACAAATACGCCAAAACGCACCAACTATCTGCATTCTGCAGAACCCCAACTACAGCCCCCCCAAGCAGAAGATGGCCATGGAATCAGCAAAGCTTATAAGCTCCAGAAAACGTAAACAACCGTTATCACAATCCAATCCCTTCTGCGGTGTATTCACTCGCAGCAAGTCTCACATATATCTCCACCGGAACCGATCGGGGCGAGCTCGGTCCGACACAGCCTACAAGTGCCACCATCTCCGTGAGGCCCCCCAATTGTTCGATGATAGGCCCCACAGTAGACCCAGAGCACTCAAACACCAAGAGCAGCAACCTTTTACTACCAAAGATCTTCGCGCTAGAAGGGTCTTCTCTCCTGCATCGTTTATCGATGATGAGTGTCGTGTGCAACCCTCCGATAGGACGAGTCTTAATCTGTCTTTGATGGAGGAAGATTATTGCTCTCTTAAGGATGGTATGCGATCAGAAAAGAATCAAGATAAAATGAAAGAATTGGAATTGAATGATATATTTCTTGAAACAAACAAAAAGGAAATGAAAGATGAGGAAAGTGAACTGGGTTTCTCTTGTATGGGTCAGGATTTGGACGATTTGAATTCTAGATTGGATTTCATTGTGGATCTTGTTTGTTCTTCTAAAGAAAAGTGTGTTGGTGGGTATTCAAGTGACGGAAAGTTGAGTGATATTGGAGGGATTGGGAATTTGACTGAAGAATGTATGCAGATCACACCACCAGAGGTGGAAGGAAATGGTAGCAAAAATGGTGAGATTTTGAATGAAAGTGGTCGAAGAGGCCAGAGCTCTGTGGCTGTGGGTATTCATGCCAATACTGAAAAGAGCAATGGTTCCATTTCTAAGAGTAAATTGGTAAGATATTACAATATGCAGTGGTTTCGGTTCCCATTGTTTACTTGAACGACAACATACAAACAAATGCTTATACACTTATCGCTGGTTTTTCATAGTAAGATTCTTGTGGGTATACGTGAGTTCGATTGGAAAGATATTAATTGATTTCTGCTAACTTAAAGTTGTCCTTTCTATTCTGTTGTAGGCTGTTAATTCATCTAGAAGAGGGAAGGTATTCAAATCTCCGAGCTCATTTAGCTATAGAAGATTGCTACCCTTCTTGACGAACATTGCTAATGATAATTCAAGTAACTTCTTGTTCTTTCCTACTTACTTTTTTGATAGCTAGTAATAGGCATGGAGATTATTCTGTTGATTTGGAGCTATAATGCTAGGAAATTAACTGTTGTAATATTAATTTTTTCTGATAGGTGTGCCAAAAATTGAGATAGTTGATGCAGGCTTTCCTTGCAAAGTTCAGAACATAAACCATATAAACCCCAAATTGCAATCAATTGGTGAAAATTACTGTGCAGTCAAAGAGGAGGACACTTGTGTGCATTCTAGTGTTAGAGAGCCACTAGAAAATGAATGGATTAAGAAATCCGATACCCTTTTGCCATGTGATAATCATGATTTGGTTACTATAGGGCCTAGAGATATTTATTTGGCTCAATCTGGGCAGAATATTAACGCCCAAGATGAGCAGAGAAGCCATGAAGATGATGTGCTTTCAAATAAAGCTGATGATTCAATTGAAGTATGTCTTCAGATGACACCACCAGATGCCGATATCTTCAGTAATCCCGAGGTGGATGATAGCAGGACATGTGAGGAAGGTAATGATTTGCAGGCCAAGGGTTCTATAATTGGGAAGCCATCAAATGGAAGTATTAGCAGAAATGATGGCAGTGCTTCTGAGAGTTGTGTCCGTGTCCTGAGAAATCACTCTGCTTTAAAGAATAAACTGGTAAGATCTGTTGATCTTTGGATGTTGCACTGTAGTTTATGAGAAGAAGAATTTGTTTTTACCTATTTTGTACTGAATGGTTTAAGGAGGCATGGTAGTTTGCAGTTGGACTCTATGAAATGCTTGGAACTGATGTTTTGGTAAAATATGTTACTTTGTGTTTCTTTATTAGGTTCTTAATCCATGTTCCCGACTGAAGGTATTCAGAACTCCAAGTTCAGTCAGCTACAGAAGATTGCTTCCATTTCTGATGGATATGGCGAAAGATGGTTCTTGTAAGAGCTTCCGCCTTTTTCTCTGCCCCTGTTAACTTACACAAAATATGAGACAGTATATTACGCACTTGATGGGGCCACAAACTTTTCAAGCTAACCTTCGTTATGATTTTTCTTGTAGGTACTCCAAAAACTAGACAATGCCCAAAATCTGAGAAGGGTTTAGAAGAAAATCCAAAATCACCTTTGATAATTTCTCCCCATCAAGAGACTCACATGAATAAATCTGGCACTGAAAGTTTTTGCAGGGAACACCATACTGCAGATAAAGAGGAGAATATGCAAACAGCTGCATTAACTTCAACTGATGACTGTTGTGATGATACTAATCTAAGTTTTCCTATTGCTGTGTTGACTTCCCCCAGTGGTTCACCTAATACTGATGAGCTAAATTTGGCATCATCTGCTGAGCCTCACATGCCATTAGATTCACGGGTGGAAGGGGCATCACCACTTGGAGAGGTTAAAACAGATAGCCCTGAAAAATTGGAAGGAGGATCTTCCCAGGATAATCTTGGTTATGGTTCTGGAGCAAATCTTTCAGCTGCGATGTTATGCTCCTTTGTAAATCTTGAAACTTTGCATGGAACAGTTGATGCAGAAGTCTCACCACATGACTCAATTAATACCAAGATGGGTCCCATTGGTATGTGGACAGATTGCCATAAAGATGATGGAAATCTAGTGAAAACAGTTAGCTTGAAACAGGTCACAAAGGATGACCCCAGGTTGGAACCAGAATGTTCCCATGATGTTGTTATTGATGGTCATGAAACAAATCATTCAGTTATGACATTATGTTCAGTTGTAAATCATGAAACTTTTAAGAGAAAATGCAATACAGAAATCTCACAAAATGGCCCAGTTAACACTGCAATAGAGCCCACAGCTATGCAGACAGATTGCACTGAAGACAATCGAAAACTGGTTAAAACAGTTGGCTTGAATCAAAACCCATTTCAAATTGAAGCTTCTGATCTTCCTACTGACATTACGAGAGGGATTCTTAAGAGAAATCGACAAGGATGTCGGGGACTCTGCAACTGTCTGAATTGTGCTTCATTTCGTCTGCATGCCGAGAAAGCATTTGAATTCTCAAGAAATCAGATGCAAGATGCTGAAGAAGTTGTTGTGGAGTTGATTAAGGAACTTGCATACCTTCGGAATGTTTTTGAAAAATCTGCTGCTGATGCAAGTAACTTTATGGTTGTCACCTTCAATCAGGTGAATAGTGCATAAACTGAAAATGCATGGTACTTTTTAAGATTGGTTTATAACTTCCTTTCTTAACTCTGCTTTAAATTTTGTGCATCAGTTACTCTACATTCTGTTTACTAATGCACTTCACCTTGTGGCATGCTCACTATGGGAGAATTTTAGAATTCTTGTTTTGATGTCCTCGCATATCGTGGTTGAAGGATAACTGCTAGCTTTAATTCTCCAAATATTGCTTGGACTCTGAAACTGGCTTAGAAGCATGATTTGAGTTAAAATGTATAGCTCCTTGTGAATGAATTTTATGTTCACTGTTAGTGGTTAAGGAGAATGGTGTTTGTCAATCAATCAAATAATGATGAAATCTGATGGCTTGGGAGATTATCTTAGAAATTGTAGCTGTTTGTCTCATCCTAGTTATATCCCATCTGTAGGAATGATTGCACACTGTTGTGTTATCAATGGTGATGCACATTGCTGGAGTTGGCCCATGCCTTCCCTTTTGTTGGTCGAGGATATTACTGACAGTTGGCCTGCATGGAGCAAGCCAATGTCATCGGTTTTTCTGCATCATGGGTGGCAGCTGACTTATGTTGTTCATGTGGACTTTTACCAGTTAGTGCTCAACCATCACAACCTCTGAATGTATTAGAGGCTCTGAATCAAAAAGTTAGAGGCTGTCACCCGTGTGCTTCTGAATGTATCCAAACTAGCTGATTAATATCCAATTTAAAATGGTGCTTCTGAATGTATCCAAAGAAGTAATTGGTAAATCTTGAAAAAGGAAGAAAAAAGACTTCACTTTTAAGTATCAGTGTCACCATTTTTTTTTCAGTGGCCTGAAGTTACCAGTTGCAGTTCTGATGGTAATGTGCGCTCTTCACTAGGCATTTGTATATTCTTAAGGTTTTAGATGAGCAAGTTTGTGCAGGGATACATATTATTACATAGATATATGATGCAGAAGTTTTGCTTGGACATTATGATTTCATATCTTCAAAACATCAAACCAAAAACCAGTTGACAATGAGTGGAGAGGACCTTAAGCATATAAACCAACATTGGGTAACGCCAATTTAGATGTAGGATACAAGTTTCCTTTACACCCCCACTCATGTGGGAACCGGGAATACCTTAAAAAAGAAAGGATAAATATGCATACTGGCATATATTTAAATGGGTAAGAGACTTGATCTCTTAACCACCCAAAGGTGCCGGACATTGCACATGCTTTTGTGCCATTTCCTCGGCATGACAATCTACCTCCTCAATGAATTGCAGGGTAGAAAGCTTTGAGGTGGTTACTTAGAGAGAGAGCATATAAATCAAAGTGCGATGCTAGTTAGTTTTTGATTGAGAAATACTAGGATATCAAAATGGAGCTTCTTCTACTTCACCAAGTATTTTTCATTCCCAGTCCTTCAGCCAACTAACATATCAAATTTTGGATGAAGATTTAACAATTGTAACAGAAGACAACTTCTAAGCCAGTTAACTATTTTTAGGGATTTGGTTAGGGATAGGGAAGGACAGTCAACAACACCTTAATTGCAAAGACCTTTTTGAATGTTGTGTCTGAAGCTTTTGGATGAGCCCCTAATGAATATCTACCAATGCAGTGTTATGAAAGTCGCGCCTAAAGCGGCTAAGCGAAGCGAGCTTCAGTAAGGCAAGATTAAATCGACCAAGGCGATAGCTTTGTTGCTTAATTGCATAGTGAAGGCAAGCGCTTTAGTCAAGTATTTTAAATTGCTTGAGCTGTTAGCTTGATCAATTGGATTAAAGTTTTGATATGCCCATAATTATAGTTGTTAATTCGTGTATCGGAAGACGTATCATTTTTTAAAAATAGTGTATCGTATCTTGTATTGTGTATCGTAAGATACGCATAATTTTAATTTTTAAATAATTATTAATAAAATATATATATATATATATATATATATTAATAAAATATATATATATAAATATGCCTTTGTAAAAAAGTCATAGACTCATAATAATATAACATTTCATTAATATTTCACTAACTATTCAAGTTTTCAACATAATTCAGTAATATCGAAATGTAAAGACCTTTAATTCAAACTTCTAACATCAACTGTTTGAACAACCTTAATATTAATTAAGAATTTTTAATTTAATTTAATAATATTAACAGCAGATTTTATTTTATTTTTAAACTATAACTACTGAAACGACGTCGTTTCACTAGCTAGTGATTTAAAAATAAGTTTTAAGGTAAAACAATGTCATTTTAGCTCCGAAAAACAAAAAATAAAAATTAAAAAAATAAAATCTTTATATATTGTACATATCGGACGTATTGTATCGTATTGTACGTAACGTGTATCATACGATATGGTGCAAAAACGATATAGAGACATGATACGTATCATTTTTCAGGTGTATCGTGTGATACTAATAACTATGCCCATAATAGTTGATTGTCCCTTATCCTTATATATATCTAACGATTAAACCCTAATCGACCCTGAATTTGCTCTGGAGACCAGAAGTTGCTGTGTCGTTATTTTGATAGGACGATGCTGAGGGATATGAATCTAAGGACAATAAAATTAAAGGAGGACAATACAGAGGCATATGAATCTAAGGATAATGAAGATTATTTGATTGGTGATGAGTATGATTTCTAAGTCTTCGAGATTTATGGAAGTATTAAGTTTATTTTCTTGAATTGTGTGTTTTATGTTTTCAAATATTAGGATTTGGGATACTATAAATGTTTTTTTTTTAAAAAAAATTTAATGTTTATGGTATGATTGTCGTTAAGTTTTGAGATTTTTAGTGTTTGTTTGAATTTAAATGTTTATGGTTTTAGTTGCATTTAAATATTTAATATTTTTGAAGTTAGAACTTGAATTTTTAAAAATAATTAAACTAAAATATTTACTTATTTTTTATACTGTTCGCTTCGTTTCGATAAATAGCTCGTTTTGTGCCTAGGCCTCGAGAGATTGATTTGTTTTAACCCTTAAATAATATTGTTCCAATGTAAAGTATAGTTCACAAAAAAAAAAAAAGGAAAAAAAAAAAGAAAAAACAAACTGTGTGTAATGTATATACATGGTTTAGCTATGCGAAGTACAGAAGCATTGCTGCACTAGATTTTTAAAGATGTTGTAATGACTAGACGTACCCTGCCTTAATGCCTTACCGTTGTGCTTTTTGCTTCTTCAAATATGTGGTACTTAAAAAATTTGCAATTGTTTAGTAAAAGAAAGCGAAGAAAAAAGAACTTGGCTTCTCCAAAGTCTGGTGTATCATCCTTTAAATTATGATTGAGAGTTACTACAAGGCGCAGGTTAATCATTTCGGGATCCGTGCAAAAGTATTACATAACTTGCTTTGTCATGCAATAGTTTCCTGTAATGCTAAAAAGAAAAAATGAGGTGGCCTTACTTCGTTCTTTACTTTTTTTTATGGGATTTGGTTTTGCATGTTATTAAGCATTGCACAAATGCATATGCCATTGTATCTTGGGCAGAAAAACTAACTGGCTACTTGAAAACATTGTAATATGTATGTTGATATTTCATCTACTCGATTCTTCCAACATTACTTTCATGTTGCACCATGTGACCAACATACATCCTGAGGGAAGCACTTCTATGCGAACAATAGGATCACATAATTTGTTTGCTCTGAACTGATCTAAATTAAGTTAACCTAAATAGGTAGACTAATATATGTTGCATTTTGGGTTTTACTCTGGTGTCTTTGTCGTTCTTTCCCTTTTTCTTGAAAAAAACAGTTATTTTATTATCAATATTGTCTCCAGAAAGAGGTAGAAGTTTCAGCTTTTCTTACATTGGTGGAATCTCATATCAAGAATAAAGCGTGCACTCAGATAAGTAAAAGAAACAAGAGATCTTTTCTTTTTCAGTAGCCGATCTAAAGTTTCATTGCCATTTAACTTCAGGTTAAAGAAGCATGTGGCAAAGCTTTGAAAACAGAACAACGGGCAAGAATGCGCCTTAGCCAAATGAATGACGAACTCAACGTTCACTGTAGACTAACAGTAAGTGTCATTGTACTCTCCAATGTCTTTAAAAGCTTTAGCACTATAAACAATGTTCTTCTTTTGTCTTAGCTTTTGTTCTGAGGTACTTTGGAATTGCTTTGTTGGACAGCGCTTACAGCGACCAAGGGTTACATTTGCCAGTAATGCTGAAAAAAAGTTTATCCAAGAGGCCGATTTGCCAAGCAGTCTGAGAAAATGATGAATCCTATGAACAATTATCAACTGTTTGTCTGCGCACAAGTTCTGTGCACACGTAAGGCTTTTCATGATGCAGAGGCAGATCTCATGGTTCCATGCAGAGCTGCATGGTTAGAAATCTTCCTTTTGTAGAGTGGCATCTTTGCTGCACATTTAGCTGTTCATAGAGTACGATGCATTTAGTGGAGCTTGAGTGTTTGATAGCAATATGAGGTCTCTCATTTAAAGCATTCTACTTGAAAAAGAATGAGATTATAGTTTAGACATTTGTGCCTCTAAAAAGACATAGTCCATGAAATTGCCTTTGTGTCCACCTATATCAATTTTTATTGGACATACTTTTTGAAGTTTTTACTGTCAGCTCTTGAACATGAATTTTCTTTTAATTTCTGCATAAGGACGGTTTGTGGAATTGTCATGTTTCTTTGAGTTTGAAATATATGAAATTTGAAAGAGAAATCTAATTGTAGTGGCAAGTGAAAATGACATACTGGATGAATTATCATGGGCAGCTCACAAAGATATCTTAGAGATGATAAAAAAATTCAGGGTAAGAAGATGACAATAGCTGTCAGTTGAAGAGGATCAATAGTTTTGATCTGGTGAATCAGATCAAATCAACTGATTTCTTTCACTAGAACATCTTTGGGTTTTTTTTTCTTCAAGAAAAGACAACTCCAGTGTATGTTTCACGATGTTCAATGCATAAAAATAATACTCGGCAAGTATGCAAATTTACTTTTGCCTGGAGCAAATGTGCAGGGAAGAATTTTGAAAGGAAGAAATAGTTTCAGTTCTAGATATACTTGGGATGACTTGGGTTGTGAGAATGAAGAAGCTTTCCAGCACAGCAGTTGACTTCAGCTAACTTTCTTCCAACCATGGCATGTATTCTTGTTAGAACCCACATGGTAGTTTAGAACATAACTAAATTAAGAAATGAGGGATGAGTAATTATAGAGAAGGGAACAAAAAGAAGAATGTAAAAGCCTACAAAGTATGTAATAACATAAACTTGGAAGAGTAACTATCTTTCCTTGAAATTGATAATAAAAGACATCAGGTTGGATGAGTGGAATTTTATTGCTGTCAAAAAGAAGGCAAGAACTAAATGATTTTATGAAGAGTGGAAACTTTTGTTTTTGCAGTGGCATTTCCTTGGCTAGCAGTAACCAAATGTTTATGGGAGATGGTTTTTCTTTTGTTGCTTGTTTGTTTGTTCTGTTAGGATCCAAGTTGGAAATGAAGAATTGATGGATTAGTTTTTCAGTAGGCATTCAAAAGAGTGTAAAACTTCAAGCATTTGGTCCAAGTTTAATTTTGTGGTAGGGGGAGACTATGCTTGTGCATGTCCCCGGAATTTGTGTGGTGAGCTTTATAAATGGACCACTTTTAGTGATTTATGCTAGAACTGGTGCCTGATCTAATATCTTGTGTGTCCAACTGCGAACAACATTTAGACTATTATTGGGATTTTTGCATGTACTGTGAAGATCTGTTTTGAGAAAGCTAGAGATATCAAATTGTGGATGGATCTGAGGAGTTCAAGCAGAGTATACAGGTTTAACATGAATAACCTAAAGCTAGCAATCGGTTTATGTGCTCTGTCAGGGGCAGTATTTACTTTGTCAAGCAAGTGATAAATATGGATTTCAAGCTGTATTTTTTACTGAGGCAGAATGGGGCTACCTGAGTTATAGCAAGTTTTACCCTTTATGTGCAAAGTATGAATGTGCTACTAAATTTACAACAGAAATGTTTAATCAGGCAAACAAATTTGTTTTCAGATAAAAAGTTCGTCATCTGTACAATGAATCTTCACAAGGAAAGCCCATCAGAAACATCTCTATGAAATAAAATAGTACAGAAGTTGTGCAACATGAGTGATGCTGATAGTCACTTGACTGGACAGGGTTTCTCTCTCTCTCTCACACGCTGAAAAACTTCTAATGCCCTGACATTTCTCTGAATAGATCTCAAAACGAAATTATAGGAAAAATAGATGGCTACAAGTTGAATTACCCAATACAAGACACTGATTATCTAGAAGGGAAAGAGTTTCTATCTTTCCTTGGAATAGATATGAAAACACAACAGGTTGGAAGATTGGAATTTTACTGCTGTACAAAAGAAGGCAAGGACTAGTGATGTTATATGAAGAGTATGACATTTTGTTATTGCAGAGGCATTCCCATGGCTAGCAGTGAATAGAGTATATGGGAGATGATTTTTTTTTTTTTTTTTTTTGGTTTGGTTCTGTTAGGATCCAAGTTGGAAATGAAGAATCTAGGCCAACTGCGTTCTATTTGAACCTGTGGATGAAACTTGGATGAAAATATAGGTTGACTCCTGTTTCTTACGCTTGGATTAGTTTTTTGGTATGAGTTCAAAAGAGTGCAGAACTTCAAGCATTTGGTGAAAGTTTAGGTTTGTGGTAGTGGAAGACCATAGTAGTGCATGTTCCCAGCTGTGTATGGATCTGGGAAGCTCATGCAAAGCACACAGGGCAGGTTTAACATGGATCACCAAAAGCCAGTATTGTCTTTGTTAAACATCTGACAAATGTGGATTTGAAGCTGTATGAAGGAGGCAGAAGGTGCTACCACCTGAGTTATAGCAAGATATGCCCTGTATGTGGCAGCCAGAATATGCTACTTTGATTTGAGTTTATGACAGGAAATGTTCAATCGGCAAACTAATTTGTTTTCCGATAGGAAGTTCATCATCTGTACAATGAATCTTTGGAAGGGAAACCCTTAGAAACATCTTTAAGGAGTAAAATAGTATTGAATAAGCTGCACAATATGACTGATTGCGAAATACGAGTGCTGCTGTTAGTCAATTAACTGGACATGGCAAGGTCTCTCTCTCTCTCTAAAGCTGAAAAACTTCTGATAACCTGATATTTCTCTGAAGTGATCTCTAGGGGAATAATTGAAAGTACAAGAAAAGAAATGGATTGCCACAGTCTGGAATTATACAATACAATGCAATATTTATTATTTGATACGAAAAAACATTGCCAGCTTCCTACGTAGGATGGAGTAGATTCAGTGCTTCTGGATTACTAGCAAGATACAAAGAATTAAACTTATTTGACATTGTACGTAAACCAAGCGAAACTTTAAAGAACAATCAACGAATTTTCACCACAGATTATCGTAGAAACTCCATTCACATTTTACCATTAAGACTTGATCATGTCTTCTAGAGAAACCTTGATCGTCTACACTCGAGAGGAACGCCTTGAGAGAATCGTTTGTAATCCGTGCAGTAATTGTAAATCATGAAATTCTTCTGAACCCATCTCAGACGTCTTCGGCTATATGCATCAAGCTCTTGGTTCTGCCATGTCCCACCTGAGGACTTGGGAGTGCTAGAAGTGCAAGAGCCAATGCATGTCTGGGCCTTGAAGTTCCGGTAGTATGCTGTAAAGGGTGCCTTTGTCCAATCAGTTTTGACCAACCCGCCTCTCGTGGCCCAATCGTCAGCATTCCAAAGGCTAGAGTAAATCCTCATTGGTTGGTTTTTAGGGAATGGAACACCAATTGATTCACCATTCTTGAATACTCTTATGGGAGTGTTGTCCACCAAGAAACTGAAAGAGAAGCAAGAACCTATTAGAGGCTATTAACTATTAATGCACAGTAACTGGCTCAATCGAACTTCCCTCTAAATTGGTTTCTTCTGGGAAATGCATTTATTAGGTAGATGCCAAATTATCCCTCCTAAACAGTCCCCTCGCCGGGGGGGGGGGGGGGGGGGGGGGG